>JAVIWC010008912.1:600000-966345 GCA_031894815.1 Creontiades dilutus | reverse complement strand
AGCAAAACATATAGTATGTGTTACTGAAAGTTTAAATAAAGTAAAAAAAAATTATCCTTACTGACGGGTTGAATATGAAAATGATCCGATTGTAATTTTTGTTAACAAATTTCGGGACATGACATGTGTTTCAATAACCACACATTGTGTTTCAATAACAGAATTTCCGAGTAACGGTTAGTAACTAATTTGCAGCATGGTTCTGTCACTAAATACAACAAATAACCCCAGAATTAGATGCTAACTGTGGAGGTAGTTTATTAAATAATTCGGCATTAAACAAAGGAAAACTAAGGTGAAAATTTTCAGTTCACTTCACAACGTTATTATCCGGTATTCAACCTAAAACGTACATAGAAAGGACAAAACTTTAGAGGACAAACTGTTGTCTCGTCGAAGTTCGAATCCAATTTTGACGTCTTTGATATTGTTTCGAGCTAACTAAAGTTACACAAGGAAGTTCTGTAGATTTCTCCTCTAGCACTGATCCTAACGTTATTAAGTTCCTTGAATTAACCCTTTGGCCATTCTCTTAGGAAATTACTCAACACTCGAATGTCATTACTCCATTAGAGCTCGCAGTGGGACGGCAAAGCTGGGATTCTGGGAATCCCTTCAAACGGAAATCGAGGCCATTTAATTAAGCGGGGGTTTCGAACTAGGGCGTTTTCAATGCCGGAAAGGGTGACGATCAAATGCGCCGACACGGTCGCAGAATGCATTGTTTTAGCGCGGAACTACATAGGGGATGCTGTTTAGGATAGGGTACCTGGCACTTACCGATTTCTTAGATATACAATAGTGTGGTATTATGCGCTTTTTCAAAGATTATTACGGGAAAAGAAACCATACACATACCGGTTCACGCTTGTAATCGCACACCACCTAAGTGGCAATACCCTGAAAAAAAAAAAATGAGGAGAACAAGACGAGCTTTTGATAATCGAAGGAACCTACAAGGTACAGCTAATAAGGGAGGCTTGCACGTTAGACGCCCATTCACACTTCGCGGGGACAAAAGACCGAGAGCGGGGTTGTCTGAAAGGAACGGCGCTGTGTTTAGCGCATATCAGACGCCGGGCTTTTGCGAGCCTGCTGGCATTCCAGACGAAGCTTCCCTTTTGCTTTTATTAGCGAACCCGCCCTTTTCCGGCGAGTCTTTTCATCGGGAATCAACGCAAGAGAAAATTAACCCGCGAGAAGTTCGTAGCTTTCAAATGCATGCACTCACTTAAGGTAGGTTCTCTACTACGTAATGTACCTACTGAAATCAAATTGGCTGCCATGGAGCGAAAATGCTGGAATTCATAACATTTCATGCATTAACATGGTCATATTTCGGGAGTTGAAGATCATTCTGATACTTAGTTATCGACACAAGTGTCTTTGGTGGGAAGTATTCAACCTAAGACGCCAAAATCAGATAAAAATGATATTTTAAGGTTACAGGGATGAGGAATGGCGGGATCCTTGGTCAGCTAAATATGGTGGCGTAGATCGGCTAAACACTTTAGAATCAAAACTAGCAACACCGCAAGTTTCCACAAGCGTAGCTCAGTAAGTTCAGCAAGTATTTTGTTGGAGCCGCCAACAAAGGGAAAACAAGAAAATATTATTGCCTAAAAAAAAGTTTGTTTCCCTCTGTCTGGAGATCTGATCTTCAATCTGAAGAAGCCAAATGAGTGACATGTCTAAGGACGAGTGCAACTCTGTCACTGATGCGATACTGTGAGTTCCCCAACCCTCTTAAAATGTATCTGTCCAAGCACAAACCTGAAGCTTTCTAGTGGGTATTGCAGGCGGAATCGCCTCAGCCCCCGGAAGGGGCAACTAGTTCGGGAGTTTATTTATAATTATTTGTATGGTATATAAGAATCTTTTATTTTTTTTATTTCTTTTTTTTTCAATTTTACTACCCATGAAGTGTAATACTTATTTTATTTGTTGTTCTTTCTGCCAATAAATCATTTATCTATCTATCTATCTAGTTTTCCTTCTGGTCCCTGAGCCATTTAACGATCGACCGCCTCATCTTCGGCCGATCGTTGAGCAGATAAACCCTGAACCCATCTCGTTCCCTTGACGTTTTTACGACGATACCTGATTAGAGGAACTTTGATCTGAATATGAACGGTTATTGATAAGTGATCTGAAACCGTGATCTAAGGTTTAGTTGTGTTCCGCCTTCGGTTGGCAAAATGAATGAAATGACAAGCCTGCGGGGAAAAACGTTACTCGTACAAGACAATTATAAATTTAACGTGAACAAAAATTGTTGAAGTATTGATCTTCATATTTTAGCGCCAAAGTGTCGATGTCAGTATCGATTAATCGATCGAGTACCTATAATCGAAAGTCAATGCATGTTTGGTTATAACCCTAATCGTCATAAAATACCACTTTTCAAAGTACCGATATACTTTTTTTCTCGTGAAAACTCGGCCGTAAAGGATGCATTACGCGAAGTGTTAGCCAAGGTTCAAACCCGTGGTCATAAGGTGAGAGAATTCCTAAGCGACAATATAGGTGAGTTTGATAATTGCGAAGTACGGTCCATTGTCAGAGAATATGGAGTTAACCAGCGATTAACTGCCCCATACACACCTGAGCAAAACGGAGCTGTTGAACGTGAAAATCGTTCAATTGTTGAAATGGCTCGGACGTTCACGTACGCTAATCCCGATGTAAATTTCCCAGCAGCAATTTGGGCTAAACTCGTCACAACAGCTGCATACATTCTCAATCGTGTGGGTAAGTCATCAGATGCCACAAATCACCTCACGAACTATGGCTCGGTCAAAAGCCTCGCATTAAGCATCTGCGCATCATCAGCTCTAAATGTTTTGTCCATCAACCTACACAGAAAAGACGAAAGATGGACAAAGAGGCAATTGTTGGATATCTTGTTGGATATGAAGGAGATGAAAGATATCGAGTTTATGTTCCTAAGAAAAGAAACGTCATTGTCTCATTTGACATGGTCTTTCTTGAAAAATTAGAAAATTGTGATAACTAACTACGAAAAACCTCAGAAGACTCACCAACTGAAAAGAGGGTTATCGAATCGAATGAATGCCTGCAGCTATACCAGATTCAAGTGAAGATTTGGATGACCACTTGAGCAATAGCTCTGAGGCAGCCCTATGCTGACACCTCCTGAATCGCCTTCGAATTTGCCCCGAAGGTCCTCAAGACAGAAGAAACCACCACCTTATATTGAGGACTACATTACCTCAAATTTTGAAGAAGTGTTTCTGACTGAAAACGTCCCTTAACCTCCTGTGAGGCAGTAGGAGGAACGAATTGTACTGAATGGAAGTCAGCCATGGACACCAAAATGATGCATGGGAGTTAGTTGAGCTTCCTCCAGGAAAGAAAACAATCGACTGTAAGTGGGTAAATCGTCTCAAGCGCAACCCTGACGGAAGCATTGGTAAATACCGAGTAAGGCTACTCATAAAGGGATGTGCTAAAGGGGATTATGGTGACACTTTCAGTTCTGTCGCTCGATTGGAAGTTATACAAACTGTCCTGTCCATTGCCGCAGTGAAAAAGATGGTGCTTCGACAGTTTGATGTATCCATTGCATTCGTTTATTGTGACGTCGCTGAAAAAATTTATATGAAGCAGCCCGAGGGGTACAATAATGGCAGAAATAGTGTGTGTCGCCTCAAACGAAGTCTTTACGGATAGAGATGTTCAATATTTCTGTACCGGTGACAAAATCCCGATATGGGGTTGTCACCGATATATCGGTGACAAGGAACTGGAAAAAGCAGTGACAGATATTTCGGTGACTGCGCTGGATTCCAACTAGAGATGTTCGATATTTCTGTACCGGTGACAAAGTCACTGATATGATATCGATATGATGACTTTGTCACCGGTACAGAAATATCGTGTGACACGGTCCGAGCCCGGCTTCACTTCCACACAGCTTCGAGCTCTGAGTTCCCGGTGTGTTCCCCTTGCGTACGGTCTAGTTCACTCGACTACCACCTACATTTCTACATCTATGTGACTTGTATCACCAAAGAAATATTTTGTGATTTAACAGTTGAAATATTTGCGTTAAGTTTTTTGTTGTTTTGTTGAATTTAATGCTAAAGAATTTGTGTTATCATTCGACATGAATTTATGTTACCATTCATAAGTTCCTTAAAACATGACGTTTTCATGTAATAAAATAAATTTTTAAAGCGATGAATGTGTTTTTTCATTTTCTCTCACTCTTATTCAGAAGTTTAAAATTTAGTAAAACATTTGTTTACATATACAAGAATAAAAACAGATTATTATTATTTTAATTATAAAGCAATCCCTCTTTAATCATAAAAGTGTATGTGAACATCTCTATTTATGCTTCCTTCCTTCAAAAAACTGTGACAGCGCCATATTTCATTCATTTCCACTCTCTGTCACCGATATGCCAGTCACTGATATTTGTCACCGATGTTTCCTTGTCACTGGAACCGAAGTCACCGATATTTGTAAGTCACTGGATTGCACATCTCTATTTACGGACTTAAACAGGCGTTGCTGGAACCAAAAATTTGATGAGCTCATGATTAGTTTGGGATTTCAGCAAAGCCAGGAGGACCCTTGTGTCTACTTACGTCAAATACAGAATGGGAAAACAATTGTGGCTCTTTACGTCGATGATAGGCTTGTTGCTTCAACGAATGAGGCAGAATTAAACTTATTCATTGAAGAACTACGCTCCAAATACAAAATTGTAGCCAAAGAAGCGTCATACTTCCTGGGACTCAAAATTTCCCAGAAGAATGGAAACATAATGGTAAGCCAATCAGCGTACATCAGAAAAATTATCAGCCGATTCAACATGGAAGGATGCAACCCAGTTCCCACTCCCATGGAGAAGCTCACTGCACACACATCAGGGAAAGAAATCGAGTTCCCATACAGATCAGCAGTTGGGGCCTTATTGTACATTGCTCGTAGTACTTGTTACGACATTGCCTTCAGTGTTGGTGTACTCTCACGGCGGCTGGAGAATTTCACAGATGAAGATGTGGTTAGGGTGAAGTGTGTCATTTGTTATCTATCTGGGACAATTGATTTAGAATTGGTATACGGCTGTGAGCCAGAGACACTTGAACTTGAGTGCTATAGTGATGCGGATTTTGCTGGATGTCCTGATACGATGCGTTCCACCAGTGGAGTAGTTGTTAAATATTCTGATGCAGCTATTACCTGGAATTGGTGACTGATTCCACCTGTGAAGCAAAGGCTGAAGCTGGTAATCTGGCATCAAAGAAAGTCATCTGGATTTCCAGACTTTTCAGAGAGCTGATAGGGTTGTCTTCTCTACCTATATTACAAATTGACAACGAATCTGCTAGAAGACTCTCAGAAAACCCTGAATTTCATTTTGGCACCAAGCATATACAGCAAAAATATTTGTTCATTCGCAACAGAATTAAAAAGGGAATGCTGATTGTTGAGCACATTGGTACCAATCATCAACATTAGTGACGAGCGATATAATATACATGGATGGGACTTTTGAATAAAGCCCAAAACATTATCTCCAGTTGTTTACATTACATGGATACTTGAATGGCAACTACATTCCCGTACTGTTATGTCTCTTGAAAAACAAGGAGAAGTTTACATACATTGAATGTTTTAAAGACCACTAGTTCAATCCATCACCTCTTCGTCAGGTATAGTATCAATGTCAGCAACCTTCCCAGCGCACTTAGTTAGTGAAGCCTAGAAATACGGGTAGTAAGTCAACATGGAAGGAATTGGTTTCTAGGAACTCTATGAATGTATTCACCTACTATCATTCCAATGGTACCAATCCTATAAATATAACGGGCTCGACATCCTTCTGTATCTCTAACCAGCTGATTATAGTGATATCAAAAAGTTTCAATTTCTTTTTCACCACCAGGCCTAAATAAAGGGGGAAACAAATAAGTTGAAGTACATTTAGCGGTAAAACGCAAATTAAATTCTTTTTATAGAATGAAACTAATCTCATCGCTATTTACACGAAGAGCATCAAGAAAATTAGAATACAGATTGGGCATATAATGAAATTGGATTGTTATCTTTAATTTTCATATTTTCATTCATCTTTAATTAAAGGAAGGACTATGTATTTTTCACCACGAGCATCATCACTAATAACTTGGCAGCGATGAAATCTTTTGGCGAACGTGGTTTCTTGAGTATCTGTGTTCATATGTATCTAGTCATGGAATTATCTTTGAGAGACTCACATAATTCAATCCATCAGTAATACAGTATGTATAGTAATTCTACTGGTAAGGGATTGAGGGGGAACGGGTGAATAATGTTTTTAGTTGTCTTTGATAAATTATAATTTATTGATAAAGCATTAGAAAGGTAGTAAGTATGTATCTAGCATTAGTTTAGGAATTAAGTTTGTGTGAGTGGGGGTGACAATGACAATTAGTAATCATGAATGTCATCAATATAGTTTAGCTGTAAATATAGTCAGTGCCATGGAGGTAGCAGGTTAGTTTGGCTCCAATTTCAGGATAGGGCGATTCCACGAAATGTCACCCTTTTTCCGAAGCGAAAAAAAGAGAGAGAAAATCTCTCCTATTTCAATTTTTGTTGTGATTTTCTCTTGAGGGTAAGGTTCCTAGCAAAGCCTTGAATGGGACACACAGGACATCCACTGGTTGTAGGGCAATGGCCAATCAAAGTTTTACAGCACCCAGATGAATGACTTAGAATATGGATGTCCCTGTTGGAGGAAAGAAGAGCAACTTGAAATATTTGACAACACAAATAAAAACAAATCTTAGTGTAATTCTTGAATAAAAACATAAATAAATTCAAATTTGGCGCTTAATTTTATTTCAATGAGTATTTAAGGAAGAGATAACTCCAGCTAAGCGTAAGTACGAGTATTAACTACATCAATGAAAAAAGGAACTCTTAATACAGGAACTGAAATTCAGGTAAACGTGTGCCTTTCGTAAGCTATTGATAGGACTCAGTCTTAAATACTCTTAAGAAAATATTTCAAAAAATAATTTTGTTAGCTTGGTAACATGACTAATGACTAAAGGTTTGGTTACAAACAAAAATTACTCGATAGGTTAACTTGAATGAAGCTAACGTATGAAAAAATATTATCAACTAAGTAGTGAAGGTAATGAAACAAATTGATCAGTCTTTAAGACTCGGACTGGATTTGTGCAGAAATAAAACAAAAAAAGGAAAACAAATTTTGTCGAAAAAAATATTTTACTTTTTCTACAGAACGTGGGGACGAACCCACAGAGGAATTAGAGACAAATGAGATTTCTACATTCAGTACCTAATACTTGGGCTGAAGTTCAGTACAGGGGGCCCCTTCTGATAAGAAGGATCGATGTGCTCTAGGATCGATGTTTTTATAGGATCATAATATCGATACTGCTGCACGTCAGATTGCTTTTGCCACCAGCTGAAGTCCCGCCATCTTTCCCGCTTCTATTCAACCTTTCGTTCTTCAACCAGCACAGCTGTCAACCTTGAAATCCTAGGCCATAGAGAATAATAATAATTTTAATTCTATGTAGGTACCAAAATAATTTAGGAGAAGCTATTGTAGGCAACCAGCATAACTGGAAATGGACTGTTTGGAGGTTGGAGCGGAGGGTGAGTTGTATCATTTGTTGTTGTTGTCATTTCTCTTCTGTATTTACCTACCAAAGGTCAATGTTTACCGTCTAGTCCGTTTTTTTTTTCAAATAATTTGCGCCAGTTACCAACTTACTCTCGGCCGCGTCGGATGTTATTTTTATGCCACATTTATTCTGGTTCTCCCAGTGCTCTCCAAAGTTCTTTTCCCCTTCCTTATAGTTGTCACCGTTCTTCTTTTTTTTAGTTTTTTCATTTTCTCTTAATGGTGTCCATTAATTTGCAATTTTTGTACGGTTCGAAAATGAAGGCAGAATCTGGTGGGAGTGGAGCGATGTTATTAATACAATGGTGCATGAGGCAAGGGTTGATTGCTAGTCAGTATGAGTGTCCTGTGTGTAAGAGAAGTATGCAATTGACGGAGGCTAAGGACAAAACTGATGGTTTTCGTTGGGTGTGTAGGTCTAAGAAAGCCCCAGTCCACCACCTGCGTCGTTCTCTGAGGAGTGGGACACGGTTTGACAAAAGTAGAATGAGTTTATGTGACATTTTGATTATGACCGAGTTTTTTGTGCTAAACGCGACCCAGAGTCACATTATGCACGAACTGAACATAGCTAAGGCTACTGTCGCTGATTGGCGTATTTTTTTTTTAGAGAGGTTTGTGTGGATTTGTTGGCGAGTGAGAAGGACATGATTGGAGGTGGGAATAAAGGTGGATTCACACTCGCGGTAGCGGGAACGTCAGACCACAGTCAGGTCAGAGTCAGGTCAAGGGGCCACCCATTCACACTGCAATTTTTCATTCGTGACTGAAGGCGAGTTCAAGCAATGGTTGAGAGACGTGGAGGAGAAATCCAACGCAAAGTACAGTAGGCGCAATTCTGCAAAAAAGGATGACAAAATTGTTTTTTACTACCGGTGTAATCGCTCAGGTGTTATTCGAACTGCAGTTGACACGAGGAAAAGAGCAATGAAAATGCAAGGGTCTTGCAAAACCAATTACTATTGTCCAGCAAGAATTACTGTTACCGTATGGCGAGGTGGCAAAACAGAGGTTGAGTTTTGGAAAACCCATTTTGGCCATGAAACTGAACTGAAACATATTCCCCTTCCTTCTCCCGAGAAGAAAAAAATCGCCGCAAAAATTGCTTCCAACATTCCTTTTGATCGCATTATTGATGATATTCAGAGAACCGTGTCGGGGGAGCTAAAACGAGTTCACCTGACCGATGGGCAGGATTTGAGAAATATTATTAAGCAATACTCGTTGCACAGTTCATGGGTTAAGCATTCCGAAGACGCCCTGAGTGTTGAGGCGTGGGTCGAACAGGAACCTAAATCTGTCATCCTTTACAAAGCTAAGGGGGTCGACTACCCCGAGTATCCTACCCTGGATACTGATGATTTCCTTCTTGGTATCATGACGGAAGGACAATGCGTGGAACTCAAAAAATACGGCCATGACTGCGTTTGCTTGGATTTGACCCACGGTACAAATGCATATGGGTATGAGATCACAACATTAATGGTGCTGGATGATATGAGACAGGGATTTCCAGGCGCCTTCTTTATCAGCAACCGAAGCGACCACATAGGGCTGGAGGTGTTTTTTGCCAGAGTTCGTGACGCTGTTGGTCCCATTACACCCAACGTGTTTATGTCCGATATGGCTGACTCTCTCTACAATGCGTGGTCTGCTGTCATGGGACCCTGCAAAAAGAGATTATTCTTTACTTGGCATCTCCTAAAAGCGTGGAGAACCAACCTCAAGCTCGTAAAAAATAAAGATGACCAGCAGAGAACGATGAAGAAGTTATATACCCTTCTGCAGGAAAGGGACGAGACAGCATTCCTTACAATGCTTACAAAGTTTACTGACGAACTTTGCGCTGAAGAAAGTACTCAAGAGTATGGAAAATATTTCAAGATGCATTACGAAAGCAAGCATAAGCTTTGGGCCTACTGCTTCCGAGTAAATGCTGGCATAAATACCAATATGCATTTGGAGCGGTTCCATCGAGAACTTAAATACGTGTATTTGTCTGGAAAAAAAGTGAAACGGCTCGATATCACAATACATGCATTGATGAGGCTGGTAAAAAGAAAATTATTCGATCGTCTCACGGTACTTGAGAAGGGGAAACTGACATACAAGCTCAGAGAATTACGAAAACACCATAAAGCCTCATTAATAATCGAAAACGGATTGGATAAAGTAATCGAGGGTGAGAACAGGTCGTGGACTGTTTTTTCTTCTGTTAACTCCTACGAAGTCAAGCATGTGAAGGCTCCATGTGAAGACTGCCAACTTTTTTGTGACCCCTGCCGAGCCTGTGCACATACTTTCACCTGCACATATATAGACTTCAGCACAAAGAACAACATGTGCAAGCACATACATGTCGTTTGCCAGTACCTAATCTTGAATCCTGAAAAGAAATAATGATCCAAGTGATGAGCTCCAAGACAAGCGCTGCTGAAGGGGACTCTACTTTTCGGAACGACCCCAGCGATGAGGAAGGTAGTGGTGCCTTGCTTGTTGAAGAAAGCGAAAAATGTGAAACAGCGGCGATAATAGACAGCATTTCCAAGCCGGATCTTACGCTACAAATGAACGCTGAAAAATTGAGAGCGGATTTTATGAGTGAGGCACACTCTACTTTGCAGAACTGTTCTGCGGAAGAAATTCTCATTTTGAAGAAGATCTGGAGAAATGGCCTTATCAACATCGAGGCTAAAAAGAAAGAAAACGTGAGTTTCAAGCCTGTGAAAAAAATAGATACTCGACAAAAATTGGACCCCCAGAGACGATTTAAACCCAAAAGGAAAGTAAAAAAACCAAAACATGATTTCAAGCCAACCACTGTTTCACCCACTTCTTTTTGGGTTTTCTTCGGTTGGTGTACAAACTTACAGCTGTAGCCAACAAGAGAAACTCTTCTTCGTCCATCTTGCGAGAACACGTTTTTGACTATTATTTAATATTACATATTACAAACACCTCAAGATGGACACAAACACCACATAGGAACACTTCAGACGATGGAAGACGGACCCGCACCGTCAAAAATGGAGTGGAGTGGAGGGATCGTGAATGGCCCCTACTTTCCACTCTTTTTTTCGTCGCTCCAATACCGCCCGACTTCGCGCCAGTCCACTCCATTCGGAACGATTGTCAGTGGCCAGCTTGATCTGACGTTCCCGCTACCGCGAGTGTGAATCCAGCTTAAATGTTTTTTCCGAGTCGTTGAAAATAGAGATAAGGTTACCCTTTTGAACGTTCCCAAGGATTCCGTTTTACCAGGTACTACCATCTACTCGGACAAATGGAAGTCTTACGATTGTTTAAAAGATGAAGGCTTTCAGCACCTCACTGTAAACCATTCTCTATATTTCAAAGACCCGGAGACTGGTGTGCATACAAACTCCATTGAGGGAACATGGAGTGCTATCAAAAGAAGTTTACCGAACAGGACCGTCACCGACCTATAGCTGAATATTTGTGGCGTAGGCATCATTCTAGTGATGACGATTTAATGGCAACGTTCCTGGAGGGGCCTAGGAGGGTGTTTCCTCCCGAAACCAGGGATTCCCCAGACGCCGGCGAGGATGAGGATCAGGTTCCCTTTGATGAACCCGGGCCCAGTTCCCAATAAATGAAGTAATTTCATTTCACGTGTTATATGTGCTCAGCTGAGATGTTTCTTTTTTTTTAATTCCGGAAGGAACCCCGATATTGTTGCTCAGCCGAGATGTTTTTTTCCCTTCCAGACGCGTAACCTACGTATTTCACTATGTTCATTTCCCGCCATTTGCTACTTAAAAGTTCGTTGTTTTCCGCCATATTCAAAAGTTGCAGTTTGTAGAGGTTACGCGTATCATCGATTTATATATCGAAAGCGTGGATCGATATATAGACATCGAGTTACGACGGTCTTATCAGGAAGGGCCCCCTATTCTGAACTTATACCAATACTTGTACTGCTAAATTTTAAAACTCTTGACAAAGAAACATTTACATCTAGTAATATGACGGTAATTTTGCGCAATATACCACGACGGTACCAATGGCCATTTATCAGGTGGCAAAAAAAATGAAAAGAAAGGAAGTCGATTCGAGTCGAATACATAAAAATGAAATGATCTGACTTTTTCCGATTGATGACGAGATGAAGAGGAATTATTCTCACTGCTCGAGAATATAGCCCCGGAAAGGGCAGTCGACGGGTATGTAGGATGGAAAATTCCAACGTCCCAAAATTGAACATCAACGAGATGAAGGTTTGTAGCGGAACGAAGAAACTGTGAACAGACATTATATTTTTTCGTCAGCTTGAGCCATTGAAGGTAGTAATCTTTTTAGGTTAAATGCAACTCGTGCTTTACGTACCGGTAAGGTAATTTCAGATGAGTGGAGATAAAGATTCCTGAGAATAAAATCTTGCTGGTCTAGGCGACGTCGTACATCCAGTTTTCCAACTTAATGGATTGAAGATCAATGCGTAGAGCCGGCAGTCAAAAAGAAGATACTTTTGGAAAATACGGAAAAGAAAAGGAAAAAGAAAGATGAAAATCGCAGAAGAGAACGTGGTAAACGAGGGAAAAATTCGTTTCTGAGAAAAGCCTAGAAAATGAGTGGAGTCTTTCTATCGGCAGGTTAACCAGTTATGCACTGAGCAGCAATACAAAAGGAAGAAGATGGAATGGATTGATGAATGGAGATGTGAAGTTGAGATACATAGGTTGCGCTGCAACAGTAGGTAGATTCCCCACCGAGACCTCACCTACAAATTCATTACTGCACACACTCCTCCCCAGGGGTTGAGGTGGGAAAGTACGGCTTCAATTTCGATGGATGCCATAATCCAGCATTCTTGCCGGCAGCGTCTTGCAGTCTGCACGTTCCTCCAGGGCTGACAGAGACAACGGTGAATGGACCCTCGTTTTGTGACATAATTTTGAAGCAATCCTGTTACCAGTTGAAGAGAGTGTGAATGTCTGGCGCAATACTTGATCTCCCATGTGGAACTTGTCAGGTCTACGGAGTACCTAAGTTGTAGCGCTGACCGTGCTGGGTACTTGCCTCCAGAAAATGTTTTTCAACCAGATGATTTAGTTCTTCTAACTTCTTCATTCTGGTTGCCCATTGGTCTGAAGTGATGTTCACCATCTCTGCAGATGGAGCAGGTATACCTGAACAAAAAGAATTATAAGGTTGTAATTCATGTGAAAAAATTAAGGAATGCAGGTGAATATTTTGTTGAAATATGAACCACCGAATTTAAGGCAAATTGGAATTCTCCAATGTATAAGTCCCATTGGGTATGTCGAGATTGGTCAATATAGGACTGAATAAGTTGGCGAATGTTACGGTTCGCTCTCTCTGTAGGATTTGCTTGGCAGTGATAGTATGGCGTAGTGCGGTGTTGATATTTGTTATATTATTATGAAGAAAATGTTAATAAATAACAACAAATGTTGATACAATAAATTTATAATACTTACTGCTTGTGTTGATTTCTTGAGCTACTTTCTCCCACTTTGGTCGTGAAACATCTCTATTGTGATAGTTATATTGTGGTAGTCTTTCATCTCCAACAAAAACCTATTATCAAACACTACACCAATCAATTTTTCGATATCCATGGTGATAATAGCGCAAACCACTGGAAATTTCCGTCAGAACGCACGAACAAATCAAACGACTTAGAACGCTCGACCGGTTCTGACGAAGTCGTGTGTGAACTGACGTGCTTGTCGCAGCAGGTGCAAACACTTTCATTGGAAAACAGGCGTTTGTTTGTTCGGACGAATTCGTCGGCCTATATTAAGATTAAGATGTCAGCTGATTCGATCGCCTCAATTTACGAGACGAGTTTCAGATAGATACGTTCACATTCACTTTCCTGTTGACAATCTTCTTGTCTGTCGAAGTTAAAAGCCCTCAGGAAGAGGATGAGCGTAAAATGGTCGAAGGGGGCTCATTCGATCAATTGGAGTTTCTTCAACACTGGTATAGTTCCTAAAGCAACTACCCCGAAAATCCATAATTAAAATCACGAAAATAATCAATCCCACGTACCGTCTCAGATATGTACCACTGCTTTGGAAGATAGCTGAGGTTATTATGATACCGAAACCCAGTAAACATCCTGGGGAATGTTCATCGTACAGACCAATATCACTGTTACCAGTGTTATCCAAATTATTTAAGAAGCTTCTGCATAAAAAGCTCATTCCACTTATCGACAAATATAAACTATTACCCAACGACCAATTTGGATTCAGACAAAAGCACTCTACAATAGACTAAGTTCACAGAATCACCAGTGTAATAGAACAAGCACTTGAGGACAAGAAGGTGTGCTCTGCCATCTTCCTAGACTCCACTTAAGCGTTTGACAAAGTTTGGCATGAAGGCCCAAAGTACAAACTGATGAAAACACTACCATTACTATATGCCGAGATGTTAGACTCGTACCTTACAGACCGCTACTTCCGTATCGAAGTAGAAGATGCCTACTCTGAACCTAAACCAATTGGTGCTGGTGTACCGCAGGGGAGTGTATTGGGCCCGCTCTTGTACCTGCTCTATACGAATGACCTACCTGAAATCAGAGGAAATACAACCGCCACCTTCTCAGATGATACTGCAGTGCTGCCTGTAGGAGAAGATATCGAAACTTTTATTTGCAAGCTTAATCAATCTATTAAACAAATCCGAAAATGGACAGCCAAATGGAGGATAAAAATTAATGAGACAAAGTCGGTGTATGTTGATTTTACGAACCGTAGCTCACTACTTGTCTGCTTATCTCAATGGCAAAGTCATTCCACACGCCAATGGAGGAAAAATATCTTGGAATGACGTTAGATGCAAAGTTGCGCTGGAAATTGCATGTAAAAAAGAAGAAAACAGAGCTGACTCTCAAACTCAGAAAAATGTCCTGGTTATTGGGCAGGGTTAATGGGAAACATTATTCAAACCTTCCAAAATGGTGTGCTGAAGAATGCACCCTGGTACATCCAGAATGATGGACTTCACCACGATCTTGAGGTGGAAACTATCGATCAGTCCATCACGAGGATTGCGATCGCTGACCAAGAGCGACTAAGAGGTCATGTCAATATTGAAGCTGTCCATTTGCTTGTTGTAAGTGACCTGCTTAGAAGATTGAAGAGAAAAAAACCACACGAACTAGCACAGTGAATGTGAAATAATTAATTCATCATTTGTCTAACTGGTCAAAACATGTTCTGTATCATTGTTTTGCAATATTTATGTAGTAATTAAGATCAAAATCAAATTGCTAATAAGATGTAAACTTGGTGAAATGCTAATAAATTATTTAAAAAAACATTGATCCAGTGGTTTAGGAGCACCTGTCAAGGACAGACAGTGATGCCACTTGATTACGTCATAGTTTTCGGATAACTGCACTTTATGGACACTGAATATTAATCACGCTGCAATACAATTATGTTCTCTTTTAATTTGTCATAAGTATAAACAAGGGCTGACATGAGCCCAGATGGCATCACCAAGAGGAACCTATTTTCCAATTACTTCTTATATTATATGTAAGTGTGCAAGTTAAATGTGCAATTTAATGGCATATGTATTGATTAGGCATTCTGTACATTGACGACGGTTTCAGTCAAAGTGTATACGCATTATCTATACAGAAATTCAAAAAATAAAGAAATTTCTATTTATAATTTCGTTATTTGTTGACCTTTTTACACACATCAACTAGGCATTGTGTGAAATGGAAAGCCGAAAATCGATTTCCCGAAAATTGAAGTTGTTATAATCCAACTCACGTATCACACGTATTATGGGATGTATACATTGGGCGTGGTCCCCCCAACACTTTGTGATAAAAAATTTTCCACACTCATTTCCTATGGGAAAAACACCATCTCTGAGATGTAATCAGCTGGGTCAAATGAGCAAAAATACGCAAAGTGCACAGCATTCTCGGGTTTGTTGACGTCCTTAAAGCTTCCAAGTTCTTTGAATCGATACTAATTTTCCCCCGTTCTACACAAATCGAAGCACAAGTTTTGTCAATTTCAGCTACGTCTATCTGACACATTACACATTTATCATTACATTTATTTTCACAAAATCCTTCATTATATTTGCTGGTCTAGGATGTTAATACCAAAACTCACTATTTTGATACGAGGATGATTCCTAACTTGGGCCGAAGTACCTAAATATTAATTTCTTATTGACAGCAATATTTTGTTAATTTCTATAACTTATTTATTATTTTGTACTTTGGTTATTGCACGACGTATTAAAAACTTCGTTTTTTACTCCACGCGTACTTCTTTCCTCTACCCGGAATTTTTGTGCAGAAATTGGCAGAAGAAACGAGCATTAAATTCATTTTTCGGATGGTTTACTAAACAATAACACTAATCACCTTTTTATTTTCAAATTCGTGCTCAGCGTTATATTTCCTGTAAAGGTTTATGATTTTTTGCCGAAAAAGTGCGAGATGATCCCATTTTGCGGTGCCTTGGGCAATGTATGAAAATTGCATCAATCCATTTAATATTTGCATACATCTGCTTCAAGGGTCTATTAAAAGATGCTGACGAACAATTCTACAAGTCTACTATTAACATTGAAAAAATGGTTAAACTTCCAAATAATTTATTTCCCAGTAGATTTTCTAGGCGAGGAATGTTGTTGAACTTTGCTGCGAATTCTTTAACCTGTCGATCTGTCCCCAGTGGCCTCGGGTATCATGTCAAACAGTAACATAAAACTGAAAACTGCTGGTATACTCTTTTATAGGAAAAATCAATTTATCCCTATTCTCGAAAGCCACATTATCATACGATATGAAGAGCCAATAATCTCGTGATTCTTTCGTGATCTTAAGCTTGTTTCATTGAACGTCCACCAATGGTAATCAATTTTTGATGATGTTTAAGAACAACGCTGTGCGATTCCTTCATAAAATTTCACTAGACACTCTTTCGACATTCCGAACGTGACTAATCGCTAAACGGACTCGAGGAAAACAGCAAGCACCAAAGTCGTAAACTGCAACTTGAACTACATCGTAAAGCTGGGCTTTTCAACCACAAACTAGACTTCATTGAGAAATGCTCGTACGGGAAGTCGGATGCTACCAAACACGCCCACACCGTGCAAACGTTTGTGTTCAGCTCGACTCGCCACGCCCTGTACTACCCCAAAGAATACTGAGTCAGTTTAAACATCATCTCAAAGCTAGAAGTCGGCAACCATAATTTCAACAAGTTTTTCGCCTCTTTCCTTCCTCTCCATTCATTATCACACGACCCTCACCCCCTCCATAAAGCATCCACCCTGAATTATCTCTTTTCACAGAGGCAACGACTGATTACAAAGAACGCCTCCTTTGATATCCCGGCTTATAACGCAGTTATGCAAATTAAAACGTGGCAACGCTTTAAGACTAATCACCAAGCAATTCCCTCAACAACGACCAAAGAGGGCTCAGCACCTATTTATAATTCGGCACTTTTCGACCCCTCTCGGTTTTTTTTTTTTTTTTTTCATGAAAAGTGATATAGTGGCAGTTTGAGGAAGTGGGGCTTTCGTATCTCCAAGTTTCTCGTGGCCGAGTTTCTTGCAAGACCTTTTATTAAAACCGCAGCCCAATAAAAGCACCTTTCTAGATTTTTTTTTCTCCCACTCTCTCCCACCACTCCATTCGTTGGAAAGTTGTTTTGAATTCCTTCTTTCTTGGTCGATTCTCAAAAAACAGGAAATTAAAGAAGTTATTTCCATTTGGAACTGAGAAACCCCACTCAGATCTCGCACTTAAAGAGTCGAGTGCTGCATTTGAAAATGAGTTGGCGCTAAATCGATTTCAACTTTTCTCCTAGTTCACGAACTAACGGTGATTCAAATGGAACAATAGTTCAACAACATGGAAATGCAAATGAGTGTCACAGAATAGGAGGAGACAGGTTTTTGAGATCAAACCAAAAGTTGAATTTGACCACCAAAAACAAAGTAAACTATTTCGTGGGGTTCCGAGTAAAAGTGACCAAGTAACATTTGCAAAATTTTACAGGGGAGCGATCTGAAGTTTCACCTATTTTCTTCTTACGAACACTGGTTGTGTGATGTCTCATCCGACTATGTTTCGATTTTTCTTATACTGTAGGTAGTTAGCTAGTGCCCGCCTATGATATCGTGCTTCAAAATTCACTTCAGATTATATAAGAGCTGTTTTCCGGAAAACTCTATTTAATCATTTTTACCTGCCTGGAGTTTCAAGCTTTACTCATTAAATGACCAAATTTTGGTCAATTCAATTCTTCGAAAATCTGTCGCATAGTTACATGAAATTGAGGGATAGAATAGTTTTTTCGTTAATTTATCGTGTTGCCAAGCATCTAATAACAATGATATGCCTATTTCTGTTAGAAAAGGTTATCCATTACCTATCACTGTAATTGGTCATTTTCATCTGCCCACTATGCAATCTTACAAATCTTACACAGTAAAAGTGATCAAATGGCAATTGATAACATGTACATGCACCAGCGAGAGTACATTTAAATCCATCTCGTGTTTTGTGGTTGAGTTCAAATGCCATTTGGTCACATAAAACTCTTTGGGTCAGGCAGGTAAAATTTATTTTCAAGTATTTCTTGCACATCAGTTTGAAGATAACGTTCTTAGCAACAACACATAGTAGACAACGTTCCTTAGTACCGGAATGACAAAAAAGCTCATTTTGAAAAAAATGTTACTTGGTCACTTTTACCCGAAACCCGACGATTTTACAAAAGTTTCTTAGGTTTCCGCAGAGACAACGTTTTTCCCAGTTCATAGTTTAGTTACATTTTGGTTCATCATTTTCAATTTCCGTTACAATCGTTTTGCAAAACTTGTTTGAACATGGGAGGGTTAACAAGCGTCAGAGACTCGCACACATTTCTTGTCGGATTCACCTTGAATAGTAAAGAATTTGTTTAGCTTAGTACCAACTTTGAAGAAATAAGGATTTATGGTAAGAATGAGGCATAAAGAATATTACTCAGTACTTTTTCGAAAACAATATTAGACTTTAGTATTTCTTTAGTAGATCAAATATGGCATTTTTGTCCGGAAATAAAGTTGGTTGCATAAGCTTTTATGGGTAGCGTTTCCCAAGGAATCTATCAGAATGTCTTACCATGTTTAGTCTCTCAGTCTGGGAGTTCTCCTGAACAAAATCATCCAAATTTGGCTTGCCAGTCTTCACCGTTTTTTTTTGTTTTGTGAAATGGAGGATGCTTTCACTTTTCCAGGACGAAAAATTATTGACAATTTTTGATATTCTGATTTTTTAATATTTTGCCTTTTGTTTCACCACCCAATATTGGTAGAAAGGGAAGCCCTGCCAAAAACTGGTCAGAAGATGCAAAAACGTGCTTTTTCGTGGTTTCTTACTGACTTAAGCGGGGTGTCGTTGTCCAATCATTTTGAAAAAAAAAAAAAAAAAAAACTGGGATTGGTTTCAAACTATTTCGAGCTTATCTGACTTAGAAATTTCTCATTTTTACTTTTTGACAGTGAAAACATTGAAAAGGGGTGTTAAGGGTCGCCTACACAGGACGAGTGAGGTGTTTGTACGGATCAATCATTTGAGCAGGTATTACGAAGTATGCTGACGCGTTTCTCTGTGAACAACATTCCCCGCACGTTTGGCCGTATCTATTCATTCAGTCCAAGGTTTAGCACGACTTCTGAATGCTTCAGATCCTTGAAATGAGAGATATTTTTTTCCCTCTAAAGCGAGAAATCGTTCGCTTACCATCAACTGCCCAACGAGCAGTCAATCGGGTATAGGAGGTCTTCTGGGATCGTCCGTCCTTGGGAATCATGGGCCCGGCCGAAGGCAGGTAGCTAAGATGTGGAAGGTATCGACTAATCACTGTGATTTGTGGATGACGATGACGTCATTGCCTGCTTATGAGATGAGCGCCAACCTCTCCAACGGGCCCTGACCTCGTTATACTTTTTCAAGGGTATCGGTTTCACTTCTTCTCACTTCAACCAGAATGACCAATTCAAAGAAGAAAAGTAAGCAAGTATGTTACAAGTATGTTAAATACATACATCGATCCTTGTGGTATCGATGACGGTTCAATATGGCGTCTCGATGCCTACATCCCGGGTGCCGATATCAACTTTCAAAATGAATACGGGAAGAGTGAATGAAAAGCCGTCCATCCAAACTACTGGACGGCACTGGAGGGGTACTGAACACAATAACCACTGTGAAATGACAAGCACAAGACGATAGAAATAGAACTCAAGTTGTACTTGCAGTAATGGAATTACTCCACTAATTGTTCTGTTTTTATGCAGTTTTAAATTAAAACTAGTCCTTACACTATTTTGGTTAATCGATTGATAGATTTTGCTTCCATTGAGTTCAGAGTTTATATGTACTGAGGAATCAAAAAGTAGGTACCTGGCTCTCAAAGGCGCACAGTTTGTGTGTTTATGTCGGTCCTTGAGTCCGCAGATCCTTCAAACAATCCTGATTCCTACAGATTTCATCCGAATTTGATTACATTTTCAGGAGATGTGTGGGTTAGGCTGTAGATGGGGCCCTACGAGTTTCATTGCTCAAAAATCCATTGGTAAGTCTGTAATATGCGCAAACGTCATGTCCATCAAGCATCATTTTATCTGGTTCTAGGAGGCCCGATCAGGCTCAGATTTTCAGGCGGGGGGGGGGGGGGGTTGTTCTGAAATCTCATTTGTATAATTTCGTTTGATTCTTGGATTCATTATAAGCAACATTATTCTAATATATAGTTGGCAATTTCGTAAGGCATTATTCTGGGCCGTGCACCCCCGCAGTTGCGCCCCATAAGTCCAGACAGGCTTTAGGACTTGCTTGTGCAGTATCAACTTATTGTGGACTGACAGTTTTGACCGTCGGCCCATCAGCCAGTCCATTTTTCTGAATTTGATCATAAACTCAGCTTTTTTTTTCTTGACGTTGGACTTACACGTTAGTTTGGCATCCAGTGTCATTCCAAGGTATTTCGCTTCATTAGTATATGGTATCGCCATGTTATGTAGAAAGACTGGCATATAGTTGATCCTTTTATCAGCGAAATCGACATGCACTGACTTTGTCTCATTCATTCTGACTCTCCATCCTTAGGCTGTGCATTGCTTAACAATTCATTCATAATTTTGCATATGTGTAAATGTAATGTCCATCAAACATCATTTTATCAGGTTCTAGGGGTCTGATCACGCTCAGATTTTCAGGGTAGTCGGGGAAAATGCTCTGAAATCTCATATTTATAACTTTTGCTTGATTCGTGGATGCATGGTGGGACGAAAAGAAACAGAAATCATGCAGAAACAGAAGTGATACAGGAAGCTAGATCGGACGAGCGGAAATGTGCAGGACGCTTATCTCTCGAGACCATAGGAAACACCTCCACCTACTACCTTGGAAACTCTCGTAGGGGATCTTTCTCTCGGCAAACCTTATTTCTTCACCGAGAAGGGGTTCCGCTGTACAGGGCTCATCAGCGAAATCAGATATGAGAATGCCCTTTTCTCCGGTAAAAGGGGAACTTATAGAGCGTGGCAAGAGGGCGGAGTGAGCTATTTGAAGAAGAATGGCCAGGTTGGCCGGGGGTGCGGTGAATAGCGTCTGGTCACTCGAGGGACCACTTGAGACTGATGGCGTGCAGGGCACAGCTCATCTTTTCCAGCAACCTTCAAGCATTTTCTCATTACGTGTCTGAAGCGAGAAATGGAGCTGGAAGGACATATAACATCTTTTTCAAGATATACAACGAAACCCTCTTTTCGTCCATACTATTGCACAAGGGCAACTGAATTTATTAAGACAGACATATTTCTGCATTGTTGCGTTGTCACATATAGTAGAAACCTATTGGTAAGTATTGCATACCTTAAAGGGACTTTTGTGTGTTCGGTATTTATATGATCACACTTGAAATCATAATTATAAGCACTACATATTTTTAAAAACTAAGCCAAATTCTTACCTATCCAAACAGCAAATTTAAAATGTCTAAGCATTATTGAGCAGGGATGTAGACTGTTGGACAACAATTAGAATCGAAAAAAATGATCACCACTAGTTTTAAAATCTATTCATCAGTATTAACCTCCAAAATTCAATAATCACAAAATAAAAGTTCTGAACTTTTATTTCTTCTCCTTAAAATTCTTATTTGAACTAGAAAGAGCAATATGAATCAGTCGAGAATTTCCAGTTAGGCGGCGATTGATAGAACTGGTTATTAATATTAAAATTTGTCAGGAAAACCATTTTTTCTGCATTATCCCCTTAAATTTTTTCCTTCAATTGTCAAATTCGATACTTTCGAGATACGAAGCACAATTAGAGTAAAATTGAAGCCCTCATTGAAAGCCCTTCCACTTATATCACTGAAGTACGTGTGTTACATGTAGTGTGTGGTACATTTTAAATTCGGAATCCCACAAATCTAAATCTCGCCATAACGTTCAAGATGAAAATACTTAGGCTGCCACCACCCTCGAAGTCTACCTCAAACCATTCATCCAAAGGGGCTTTGCAGTCCGATCGATTTTTCAAATGGTTAGCAAACGGATGATCGAACATTAACCAGAGTGGTCTCATTCGATTCAGAGAACTAATTTATATCTGAATCTAACAAAGAATTACCCTTTTACTTCGAAAGTTTTTGAGATTCGATTTTTTTGTAGATTAATTTTCAAATAAAATCACTTACAGACAAGAACTCAACCAAAACTTCAGGAAGGCGAGAAGAAATTTGGATTTTGTAGAAAGGAAATTTCATCTCCCGATATGGAAAACAAAGCTTAAGCTACCTAAAGTTAGCCTCGGAAGCAAACATTTATTACATAATAAACACTCATGTCAGATATGTTGAAACGTTCACAAAAAAAAACCATATCTAACCACGTTCAATGTATTAAACATTCCTCAGTATTCCACTATTCTAAATTTCTCAATTGAATTTTCGTTTGAATAATCATAAGCTCGTGGGCTTTGCTTTGCTGCAGGGTTAAAGTAGGGAATCAAGTTTCTTGGCACTTGGCTGTTGTCATTGTAAAGTAAAGTATACAAGGAATTTCACCTTGTGTCGCGGACGTCGCCAGCCGTCCTCTACAAAGAATCGGTATCCTCTACAAGACAGGTATGCAACACTTGATAGGATTTTGGCCCTAATTATTGCGAACCGGTCAAATCAGTACTCCCACTGAAAGTAAACAGCCAAACTGATACCTTAGCTCGCTCGGACTACCTGTCCCCGACTGTTGTCATTGTAATATATGTATTCAGCATGAAATCTTGTTCTCCTCACTTTACTGGAAGCTTTGTGCAAAGATGACATTAACAACTTTTATTATGATGGTATGGTTATTCCTTACCCAAAACTTGATATCTATAAGGTGCAGTATTCATATTCTACTTTTTATCGAACTACATCATCATATTAAAATTGTTGAAAAATACAATAAATTCAAAATTAGATTTGATGCAGAAATGTTTAATTGGTTCGGGCGATGATTTTTCATTATTAAACCTCCTTCATCAATAAAGGTATCTTGTAATGCTTTAAGCATTATACTTATAATATTATTTCTGCAGGAATGTTGTATTTTCAATTTTGTTTCTTCCCCCCTAGCAATGATTTAACGTAGCATATTTATTTTTTACGCAACTCCTGATCTCTGGAAAATTTCTTTAAATGATGGAGATCAGTGACTGCGTACATTATTGTATTTATTTCCAAGTATCGATTTACTTTACTTTTTTGTCATACATAAATTATTCCTTCTATTGATGAACGGCATTTAAAAATGAATAAATTAAAAATTCAGAGCATTGTCGTGTACTTACTTGAAGTAGGTAGATATGTAGATGATTACGTGAAGATTTTGAACCATCAATTTTATTCAAGTCATGGCCAAGAGGAATCACTTTGCAGCAAGAAGACTGGGTGGTTGGTATCCACTGTCGCCGATGGAGAAGGCTGTCACTACCCCATTGCCGGCAATCTTGAACCAAGTGATCGACGCCCAATTCAGCGTGAATCTGGAGTAGGCCTCAGGAGGGAGTTGAAGAGCTCGGCAAATGAAATATTTGATGACGTCCGGCTGCGCAACAACCACATCGTAAACGTCGTCTTTATCAGACTTGTCCAGCCTGTGGAATATTGACCTGAGGAATGGGCAAAGGTGAGTTATTATACATCAATGAGAAGGGAATACGCTGCAGAAGAAATATCTTTACCTAAATGCAGCTTCAATTTTGATATGGTCCTGGAAGAGATCGCCTTGGTTGGGCAGCCCAGCTGAAGTCAGAGGGATCGGAACCACTGTCGGGCCTTCCCTGAGCATTTCTTCCAAAATCAACTTCGGCGGAGCTCTGGGATGTTTGACTGAGGTTCCTTCGTATATCATTTCCGCCGTCTCCCGGTCCTGCAGGATCGGGGAGTAGTAGATGTTCCTGAAGATAAGTCCCATGTTCATCAGGGTCTTCGTGAGATTGACCACTTGCAATCTCCCTTCCCTCTGCAAGCCGGTTATAGTCGAGCCGGCCAGCTTGAAACAAAGCCCGGAAGAGACGCACAGAATGTGATGCGTACATTCGCCGAATTGGTTCTCGTCTATTGGTTAGAAAGGGGATACAGTCAATACAATAGTTGTTTACATTGCCAAAATTATACTCTAGCTCATTTAAAGTTTAAAATAACCCTAAAAATAGAATAGAATGTTAATTTATTGACAGAAAGAAAATAGTACAAGTATTTCGACCTTACAAATTTAAAAGTAAAGTTCCTTCTTCCCACCAACCAAATAAATTCATACGAACTTGTGGCGGCTGGCCCACCTGGTTTCAGTCATTCTTCATGCAATAAATAAAAATTTTCAAATATTGAAAAAAAAAAAAAAAATAAAAACTCTCCACAGGTCAATTTTCCTGGTTTTGCTCAAAATATTCTTTCTAAAATGGGCACAACTGTTGAAAGTGTCAGGGTTAACTTTATGAGAGTAAAGGAACTGCAAAACTTTTATTATAAGCATTGTTTTTTGCACGTTCAGTACAAAGTTCAGGCAACTGAATATCCGACGAGTTTGCTGTACGGGTATGGTTGACACTGCTTCTATGCGCGGGCTTAATACCAATTTCGTAGACGAGCATGCATGATTGAAATATAAAATTTTGCCTCACATTGAGCACATCTAACTCACGAAGAAGCAGAATAGTAGGGTATCGTGAACTATTCCGAAGGGCTACCCTGAATAATACTCGTAATACTAGTATCATATTCTGAGTAACTTGCAAGGGTTTTAGCAATGATTTAGTGGCACTATCCCAAACAAAAACACCGTATTTTAACAAAGAAAAAAAGCCGGACATTAGAAATTTATGGTTCTACAGCCATCTGATGGGCATCATCAGATCATTTAAATGATTAATTTTACACATTTAAGTACCGAAGATGAAAAATTGCCTATGCAACCTACAAATATGGGATCCTAGCACAGAGGAGGGGAGCTAGTAAACAGAGATGAAAGCTACGGCTGGGGGGGGGGGGGGGGCTAACAAGGGTTTACGTGAGCGCATTCTGTGTTCATAAACGGTACTTACTAAGCCTAACCAACTCCCTGGAAAAATCTGTAGATTCAACCAGAGCACCGGAGATGCTAGTGCTTACCAAGGTGGCAGGTACACGAATGACCATCTCGGGGGGACGGAAAAGTGGTGATGCCGGGATAACAAAGGGCGGAAGGAGCCCACCCGAAGGTTAGTTGAAGGAGTGTTGAGCAGAGGGGGGAGGGGAGGGGGGCTGTCGGGTCGGTTGCTAAGAACTGGATTGTACTCCTGTTAATCATTTAAATGATAAAAACTAAGGCAAAGTAAATACAATGCCAAGGAGCAGCAGCTTCCTCGTTACATCCTTTATCATATGAGCTAAATTGAATCCAAATTTTGAAAGTTATACCAGTTTCAAGAATTTCATGTTAGCGCATGCGCAGAGCGTACCGCTGATTATATTGATATGAAATTCGTATGGCAGCTCAAGAGACCTTATCCGTATGGTCCCTCAAAACATGGGCTAAATTCATCCAAAATTGTGGAAGTTATAGCTGTAACAAGGAAATGCGGACAGACAGACCGACAAACACGGAACCGAATTTGTTCAGTAGGCTATGAAACGCAAAATGCGAAATTTTGAATTCGGACAACAAACATTCTTTGTCTTCCGAAAGTGAACACGAGGCTTCCGATGCTTCGTAGACTCGGAAGCAATAGAGACCTCAGCAGGAGTTTAAATGGGCATTTAGCCCATTTTCATATAGAAAATTCCAGACGAAAACCGTTATAAGTGGGCTTTAGGGGTCCATGAGTGTTCGCCTGACCCCCACTAGCTATAGAGCTGCAAAAAGCAAGATAAGGACATCGGTGGAGAATGAGAGCAGTATGCTCTCCCAGGCATCCGAAGGGAAGTAGTGGGAACCTTAGAACCGCGTTCCTTTACATCTTCCCCGTCTCGAGTCGGTCGCTCAACTGGGCATGACTATCTGAATACCCACCTATACAGAATCGGAGTGGCGGAAACCTCTGGCTGCAGTCTCTGCAACCGCGGAATTCCAATGACGATACCCCATCTACTTGACTGCCCTCAACTCGAGGGCATTAGACGAGACTTTCGTCCCGACGAGACCGATTGGCGGAAGACAGCAAAATTATATTGGGCGGCGAGAAGTTTAATGGCATAAAATCCTAAAAGCGGCGCACACTGGGCAAAATCACCGATTTAGGTGGACAAAAGTCAAGTCAAAAGTTTGGAATTTCTGACTGCTTTACCTTTTTATCATTAGTTACGTGAGACTCTTAATACTAATATTTACGTGTTTACAAACAAATAGTAAAGTTAATCAGCCTTGTTTACACAACTGCCTGATAACCGGCAGAGGGATCATCTTTATTCGATGGCCATTCATTATGTTCAAGGTGT
Organism: Creontiades dilutus; assembly: GCA_031894815.1. NCBI lineage: Eukaryota > Metazoa > Arthropoda > Insecta > Hemiptera > Miridae > Creontiades > Creontiades dilutus. Next base: position 939,669 of record JAVIWC010008912.1, on the reverse strand, counting down.
GTGTAGCGCGAAGTTTTATTGCTTTTTTTTTCAACAATGGACATTGCTGAGACAGGTTAGACATTAAATTTCTACATTCGTTATTGAATATACATTGCATTCTACTTGTAGATTTAATTTAGCAATTTGTAAATGTATGCCCCTATTCAATAACGGAAAACTATATCACCCCCAAGCTACCCCAAGGATTTGTTTGCAGGATTTGTTTCATCAATCCTTCTAGTCTTTAAATGTTGCAAAGAATTTTTGAGAAAAATATGTCGTGTACGTGTAAAGGAAGAGTGATAATAGGGGGGGATTAGAATTTTATAATTTAAAAAGTCAGTTGGCAGTTTTCGACAAGCTGATTCAGAAGCATTAATATTAATGGAATAATGTTACTCTCGTAGCACGATGGCGAGGTTGGCAGGGTTAAGAAAATATTACCAACAGGCCTGGATTTACGCATGAGGCCAAGAAACCCAGTCTCATGAAAGAAAAAAATTTTTTTTTTCGAAATAAAAATTTTAGTTTGCATTAGAAAACGATTTTATACGTATTGTTGTAATGTGAATTATCAGATCTATTCTTGAATAAAAATAATTTTATTTGAGTTTACCCTTTGTGAGGTATGCAAATGTTACCTTTTTTTGGATTGCTCTACGAGCTGTATAACTTTTTTAGTCCACCCCATAGATGGACTATTTTGAAGAGAAACTGTTCCTTGTTACAAAATCTGTCAAAGACTCGATGGTCTACTCTTCACGACGCCTGCCGAGCTTTCAACGAAAGCAAAGAGAGCATTTCAAAAAGTTTAGATGAGATTTCAAGTGATAGTGACGGAAAGCCCTCAACAAGAAATGGAGCCAGGACTCTAAAGGAAAATCTGAGTACCCTTGAAACAACATTTATGGCGGTCCTATGGGGATCAATTCTAGAAAGATTCAACAAAATAAATGTAAACTTGCAGTATGAAACCTTGGAGCTTACGAAAGTAGTAACACATAATGAATCTTTGTGTGCCCCTTCCTGGAGGAATTAACGACAAATTTCCACGATCTGGAACGGTCAGCAAAAGAAAAATGTAAAAGGAGTATAAGGCCGACAGTCGGCGCAAAAGGAAGGTGCCCGCTAAGTTTGGTGAATATGGTGGTGATCGCAGTGATGTTCAATTTCCAGGGTTGGAAGACTTCCGTGTTAACACTTTTACCTGGACTGGACTCTCTATGCACTAAGATAAAAAGACGTGAAAGTAAATATTCTGATTTTCACAGCAGATTTGGGTTTCTTGAGAATATAAAAAACCTGGAGGCCCCCGAAGTTACAATTATGCAAGACTACTAGTGTGTAAATATCCTGAAGATCTTGAGCCAGTGATTGTGGACGAGTGTTTACATCTAAAGGCTTTTTTTTGTGAAAATACTGACTGTAAAAAAAACCAGCTTGAACATAATTGAAGTTAACAAAGTTTTGCACAATTTTGACATAGTTGATGTATACCCTAACGTTGCCATCAATATGGCGTTCCGATGCCTACATCCCGGTGCCGATATCAACTTTCAAAATGAATACGGGAAGACAATTGTAAGGACACCAAAAAATAAGAGTGAAAGATTAATAATTATTGAAAAATCAGGCAATAGTCTACAGTGCAACCACCATCAGAAGAACTCACTAAATATTATTGGTGATAACTTGCAAAGGCATTCAGTTTTCACGGAGGACGGAGTCATAGAAATCTTTGAGATCGTGCATAATACATGCACATACGTCTTTACCTTTGTTGTTATGGCACCAAATAAATTGTTGTTATGGCGCCAAATGAATATTGAGATAATCGATCAATCTATATTGGCGGGGCTATAACATACTTGTACCAATTCAAATTATTTGAGAACAATCATTTTAATGAAAGTAGGTGTACACACAAAGTCAGGTGAGGCGTGGCCTCAAATGCCTCACCTCAGAGCTGTCCCTGCTTTTCTGAGAGAAAACTGTTAGTACATGAGTTGAACCATTAAATTGATATAAACTACGCTTATTCTCAAATTGAAACATCCGTGTGTACCCAGTTAACGTGACCTAACCAACTGGGTTTTCAAATTATGAGACGGATAAAAACGCACACCGCAATAACTCGGTTTCAAGCTAAGGCCTGACGTCGCCTCTTAGGCACAACAAAGAAGATTTCTCTTCCCTCAGCATAATTAATTCATTTTGGGAAAAACTTAACTTGACTACTAATTCACACGGTTAATGATATGGTGCTGTAGCACTGACTGAATCAGTTCATTACTCCTGATTTTGCCATTTATACAACACGGCATCGGGGAATTGATAGAGAAAGACAAATTGCAGTTTACAAATCGGATGGAATTTCTACTCATTCTAGAAACCATAGGATGAGCAATGTTTATACAATTATTACAATAACTGACTCCATAACCTATTTCGGGAAGTTGGCCAGGTTTGGGCTTCTTGAGTGAAGCCTTTTTGTCCCAGTTGTAATCCCAATGGAGGTAGGGGCATTGGAGAAGTGTGTTCACATCATACTTTTCAGCCTCAGCTCGAGTTCTGGACGTGAAAAGATTCAGGCTTCCTCCCACGCCGAGTCCCAACCCCGTCAAAACCCTGGCTGCTAACCACATTTCAATTCTCCAGAAATCATGAACTGAGCTCTCACTTGCCTATTAAAGACTGATACATATTTCAATAACTCTCAAATTTTGAATGTACACAATCAATGTATAAGATGCGAAACCATATACCTAAGATTATCACAACAGTTCAATGTTGCCATGGTCGAGATTGAGAATAACTACAGGCGCAAATCGTGTGTAGGTAGTACGTTTTCACGATTAACGAGTTGAAATACTTAATAAAACATGACTTTTTAAAGCAGCTTCTATTCTTTCGATCGAAAACTCGTGATGGAGAAGTTTCTTCCGCAAGTACTTACCTAGGTGCTTTGACAATATTTCTCATCACCTTGTTCTGGAATCTGTTGATGATGTGTCGGTTGCGCCACAGCTGGGCTCCATAACTTCAAACAGGCTGAAGGACTGGCTTGTTATATGTGAGCTTGTTCTCGACTGACAGCTTTGGCTATCTCCCCATTAGCCAATACATTTTTCCGAGTTTAAGAAGGAGTTTTCTTTATTTTTCCTTGACATGAACTTTCCATCTGAGGTTGGCGTCATGCATCATACCAAGGCATTTGGTATCATTAATATTGAGAATCACTTTGTCCTATCGCTACATACTGTAATATAGGGGATTCTTTTGTTGGTGAAATCGACATGAACCGACTTAGTTTCAGTAATTTTTACCTTCCATTTCGCTTTTACAGGTCTTCAAGTTTCTCTAAACTGACTAAATCCACACTGCGCATTTCAGTGTTGCCTGGAAATAGTACCAAATTAGTAACTAGGATGACGGAAACACTTGACAATGCTAAGATGTGAAAAACAGCACCTACTCATAGCTCGCAATACCTAAAAAAATGGGAAGAGTAACATATACAGAGGGTTATTGGGCAATCGGTGTCATTGACCTTATAATGGTTTAATGTATTTGTCAACCTTTTGTTATTTTGTTTTCAAGATTTCCTAGGGAAATCTAGTTTTTATGACATAAGTTATATATTTGGGGGGGGGGGGGGGGAGAAGTAACATCTCACAAAAACTTACTCACGGATCTATGAGGATGATGGTTTCTTTGCTAAATCCTTTGGTTGTAATATACACTAAAAGGTCATCGGGGGGAATTGTCGGCACCTTTTCATAGACTTTAGTGCTGGTTCCTCCCCCTAACGCTAAGCTACCTGAATCCATTTCCAGGGGGCGAAATGTTGTGCAGAAGGGTTGAAATGGCTCGAGACAAATGACCAACGATCAGTCACCAAGAGCTTTGATTAGCCCGTAGCCGGCTGATGGAAGGGGGTTAGCGTTAAGCACGGTCTATCCGTTAGAGCCCCATTGCCGAAGGGGCTTTGCCCCCTTCGTGCTAAAGGGAGACGGAGATACCGCGGAAATGAAGGAAAAGGAACGAACAGACCGAGGAGGCGGCGATTTCACAGGGGAGATACTAAGGGATGAACGTACCGAGAAGGCTTACAAATTCTAAACCTTTATCGCGGATGTTGGAGAAGGGTTGAAGCCGAGATAAGCCCTCTTGATAACAGGCCTTGCCTGGGGGCGGTTGGATGATATGTTCTAAAACCGCCCTTTACATTCATTGTTTCTCGAAGAACACAACCTAATATGGTTGATAATAAATGGTTGATATCTATTCGAAACAACTAATCACCTTGAAATCTCGCTATCACTTGTTACTTCGAAGATTTGTAGTATGGGTACCTTTAGATTGGAGGTTTGACGTTCCACGCGAAAAATTGGAAGGGTCCCCGAACGAATGCACTCCATTAGTGCAGCGATTCCGATTACCCGTTTCAGCTTTTTCGGACACATCTTGCTACATTGGGTAATATCTCGAACTAAATACCAGGCTGTGTCATTTCGTAATAGGTCTTTTTTTTTAAATGAAAATAGGATCTGTAGTCTACAAGTAGGTGGTTAGGAAGTTAGGAAGTCGACACGACTTTTTTCTTAAGGCAGCGTTCGATGAATAGTGGAGTTCGGTGGTTGATAATTTCCTGTACCTGCGAGGTTTAATGGTTATCGAATGTGGTGTTTAGTTTGACATATGAATGGGTAATTACTTCAATAATCAGTGGAATTTGGAGGTCTTTATGAATGTCCGTCTTTCGGACGTGCCATGGGGCGTTTGTCATACTTTATTAAGTTGCGACTTGGACGCACAACCCCAGATGCTTAAGGAATAGTAAGAGGAGGAGCTCGGGTAACCACATTGTAATTGCCATGTATGGTTTGTATATTGTGCTCTGGTTCCCTATTGTTATTGCCAAATCTTGGTTTTATACTGTGCGGTGTACAAAAATGTTGACTGGCAAGTCTTGTTTGCATATGGGTCATTTAAAAATTTCGGTCGCATTTGGGTATTGGCTTTTCTAAAAGAAAAATTTTGAAACTTGATCAATTTTATTGTTTCTAATCAATCATTGTGGTTCTCTCGGCATATCACCTAAGTGAGTACACATAATCTCGAACCGTACTGCTGATACGCTATTTTGAAAAAATGAACTTTTATATGGTTTGTATTAGTATACTACTATTTTTTCCTCCTCTTGAGCCCCCAACCTCCCTGGGAATCGCCGCTCTAGTCTTCCAATTTAGATGAAAAAATGAAAGAACAGAACAAATTAGCTTAATTTTAGCTACAGTAAATACTAAGATTTCCATACCAGATTTTGCAAACTTCCTACAGGCAGATCTCACGCCCTACACTTTATGTGAAGGGGAGTGGAAGCGTAGGGAGTGAGGTTATAACCTTTCACCCCCTTTACAGGCCACAAATCAATTGAAACTGGTTGTACCAAAATGTCGAACAACTACACTAATTGTCAACAAGTGTGATCAAGTTTCACTTACCACAGTCAGAATGTTATTGGGAGTGGTAGTGGGAGTTAGAAAACCCTCACTGCTGCGTCCAAGGATAGTTTTCCCGGTAGAAATGACTGGGAAGGGTCTAGACAAAATCCAACCACCAGCGTTGGGACCATCTTGAATAAGGGGTGTCAACAGAACAGAAGCAACTTCATGAACACCCTTTCCCGCCAATTGAGGGCTACTTTTCAAAACATTGTAGGGAGTGAAGAAAAACCCTGTGACACTGACATAATGGATTGACAAAATGGATTGCCAGATACATTTTTATATCTCATCCTCAGCCAAATGGTGATAGCGCGAAGTCTATCCGTTGCGCAGGAGGCATCTCGTCTTTGCCAGGAGAACGAGGTATAAGGCGAGGGTGGCGGGCGGGAGCCGGTTTAGTGTGAGCCGCCCCTTCGCCGCTACCGGTCCTCTCCCAGCTGAGCTCACATCCGAGTCAGTCCGTTCCAACTCACGTTAGCGAACTCGTCACCTCCGCGTTCACCGACTCAAGTCATCATGCGCTCAATCGCAGCTATTCTCGCCTTCCTCTGCGTCGCCGCCAATGCTCAGGTGAGCCTCAAATCTCCTACAATCAACAAAATTTTACTACAATATTCATAATTTTAAAAGTTAAACACAAAATAAAGTCCCACACATGATTGGGAAGAGTTACGTAACTCGTTTTTCCAGTTTTCATGTTATGCAATCGTCATGGTTGAACATTTGCTTTCTCACTTAAGTACCAATTGGTACCACCAATACTGTACTAAAACTGTTGAACTTGTTTTATTGGCACTTTTCAGTAAAACTCCAAAAAATGTATGTTTTTTAACAACGCCTGAACTAGTGTTGAATGGATTGAAGGTAATCGAAAAACCAAACAACTTAAGATATATCTACATAAGAATGTTTTTTTACAAAAACTAGAAAATTAATAAAATGCTCAGAACAATTGTTTCAAAGAATCAGATTTCTGCACCATTCAGCTCAGGTATAATACCAAATTCGCAGGTAGTCCTTCAACTAATTTTTAGGTACCTATAATTACCTAGGTACAATAAAGTGCCAGTCCATTAGAATTTCGTAATGCGCAGAAATAGTTAAATTCGATTCATCATTATATTAATTATTATCATCTTGATTATTATGATTAAATTGAATGAAAAACGATGATATTACGTAATAACATCAAATTTCAGGATTTTAGCCAAGTTTTGCAATTTGACACTATTTAAAAACGCTGCAAATTCTTTCACTAGGGTTTACTATTCAATTGGCTTGCGTTCATGATTTGAATTTATACTAAGCTTTGTAGTGCATTTATCAGAATGCTTCAACCCGTGTATCGGCTACAAAGCCTTTTAGGAGTTCACTCCAGTATCCACATTACTCACTAGGTTACTGATATCAACACAAAAACAATAATAAACCAAAATAACGCGAATGTTGGTTGGGCCATAGATCGAGAATGGTTTGACCTACGGACCTGGGGAGGGACTCATTCGATTCCTCGTGGAGTGTTCTTCAGAAAGAGTACAAATTTAGGCCGCCTTGACTTGTTTTGAGGTTTTTAGGGATTTTACAAAACTTTTACAACCCTTAAAGGGCACTTTAAATTTAGTGAGAGAGCTGGCTCAAGAATTGGGCCGTCGTCGGACCAACATAGATTTTTCCTGAAAATTTCAGCTTTTTTGCTTTAGCCGTTTGGGAGAAATCGTGCGTACGGCGGACGGACGGCAAAAATTGTATTGCAGATTCGGATTCTACACCCTTTGAAACGTAAACAATGAAATTTTCAGGGGGGGTTAGAATTTTTTTTTCAAGAGCGATTACAATGGTTTTTTATTGAAAAATAAACCAAAAACCACATTTCATTGAAATTGTAGCACACTTTCGTGCACTGATAATGTCAACACTGACTGGAATGTCTCAAAATCACATTAAATGTTCATTGCTAATAAATTTAGATCGTTATTCTGTTTTTATTGCAAAAAAATTATTTGAACAAATTTTATAAAAAATGTTATAACAATTTTTTGCAATAAAAACAGATTTTGGTTTGCTTTTTTCAATAATATGTCTTTGTAATCGTATAGCAAAAACAATTTATAACCCCCCCCCCCCTTACTTTTTGTTTCAAGGTATCCATCGACCGTACAATGAAAGGCCTTAGAATTGATGTAAAAAATTCGTTCTTTAGAACATGGACTTCACTTGGGGTCTTGTTGGTCATCACTTCTAGCCATCCCGATCGTATTATCGGCATAGATGGTATGGCCCTAAAAAATGTTCAAAAAGAGCCGAAAAGTGTTCAAAAACGTGGTTTTAACTGAGATATGGAGGTGGCGGCCATTCCCTATTAATTCTGGACAAAAACTCTTAGAGAAAGAGTCCTAGGCCGTTCCAACCTCAGCAGACTTTAACAATTCTTATTTTTTTGGTGGAAGTGTTGCAAACGAGTAACAATGTCCATTTTTTAAATCCCATTTTGATATATTCTCGTATTGACGAGGTCACAAATATTAAAACTTCCAAAATTATTTGTTATCCTTTTTCTTAATGTTATGCTATGCTATGGAAAACAAACTTCAATTGATTTTATGCAATCAAGACATGAATATCACGATTTTAGGCCTTTTTCTTCAGCATGCTGAATTTGCTACATTATTTGTCAAGTGCTTCTTTCTGAACTCGTCCTCTCTTTTGAGGTGATGGGTGTCTAAGAGAAGAAAATTTCTTTTACTTTTGTTTCTATGAAGTGAATCTAGTAAATGATAAGTGTACACACGAACACGAATAAATGTACCATAGTAGGAATTAGTTTATGATGTGAGGACGGAAGAGTTGCTCCAGAATCCACTAATCGAATCATTGTTAATTTTTAAAATTTTGATGCCATACTAATCAATTAGGTACTTGGAGTTCGAGAAGACACTTGACAGATGGTCAGACCTACATTCAATTGGTAAATTTATCGATTTGAAAAGATAATTTCATTTTGAATCCAGACATACGTTTTGTGTGTTCAAGAAACTATATCCTATCAGGGAAATTGAATCACGGTTCTACGCAATCGAGCCTACTATTCCCACTATGCACCATGTTCTTAGAAGCGAAGTTTTGTATTTAATTAAATTAAATTCTGCATTTTTAACAATTAAGACTTTAAGCCTTCAATCACGTTACGAATTTTGAGCTCAAAATTCGCAATTTTCTATATACATTTGTCTGAACGATTTCAATTCCGTTTACTCTTCTTCTGAGCGAATTTCTGTTTCTTTTTGTTACGAATATAATGTCCGTAGGAATTATGGACTGATTTCTACTAGATTTTGAGGACATTACCACGTAGAACTTTAGTAATATCTTGACCTATTAGTATCTAAATGTTTTCATTGGTGGATAAATAAATTGCCAATCATGAACCCCTAAAATGACAATATCTAGCATTTCAAAAATATCGAATTTTGATCAAATTCCGAGGATAGAAGGTCAACAGAATTTTCCATGAATACTGGGTGTTACGTAACGCCAGAGATCTCGTTTCTCGACGCAGATCACGGCTAACCAATACGCATGCGCAAACGTGAAACTTGCTGGACACTTTGATTCTCTTTCCGAATAACATTTCAAAACTTCAAAAACCATTTTATTCTATACTCTCTATATTCACACTTTTCAATGATAATTATAACCGTTTGATGCAAGAGATTGGTGTGTGCCACATTTGGTTTACCATTTCCCTTCCGAGTCTACCTGTATTTAGCGAAAGCGCGGACTTTTACTTTCGGGATACGAACATTTTTCTCTGAATCGTCAGGTGTTGTGAACGTTGAAATGAGGTGAGCTCGTATCTAGTATATATACTTATTGCGTGTTACGTAACTCCAGGCGAGAGACCCCATTTGTCGACGCAGATCACGTCTTGTCAACTTAACATCCATCCAAATGTAGCTGAGTGGCCAGTCGTCTAAAAACGTTCACGATAAATTACGATTCACTTAATGATAGTGATGATAATAATGGTGAACTATCGGGATTTGTGAATACCTATTTATTGAATTGCTTCCGACTCTACCTATAGGTGATGGAAGTTGTGTTTTCACTTTCGCCAGGTGAAAAATTTGTTTTTCTCTAACATGATAATTTCCACTCGCGTTCTGCGTTTTAGACCTTCCAGCAAAACTTACGTTTCAGGTCTGTGTATGTACCTATCCATGCCCTATCCTATGAACAAGCCAAATCTCTATAGTTTTCTTCCGATTTCGATGAAGTGATGATTTCAGGGAATGTGTTGTATACGCTTCCTTAAGATGTTAATGCCCATAAACGAATACATAAGACTGGTCATGAATTCCACAAATCCTCTTAGCCTCAAGGAAAATATCCCACAGTCGAAGAGGTTTGATTGAATCGGCCTCACAGCTCAACTGGTTAGCGTTGCAACTAAAGGGAAACTTTTCTGTAGTGAGTAAGGACTCGAATTCGAACTCAGGCGGAGGTACTAAATATTTTTTGGCTGTAACAGTAGCGCAGTCAGAAAACCCAAAATAACAGAAACAATAATTAAGTAAACCCCTCTTGATCCAAAAGAATGGAATTATAAAATCGCCTCTCTTATGTTACTTCTTTTACTTAAGCCAAATGCACACCTTGACAAGGAGCTCCCTCAACTCCTAAACTTCTCCAAGCAATCACGTATATAAGCGTATATTATATTTTTTAGATATTCACCAAATAATATCGGCATGTGAGGAAGCTAGAAAAACCCTTCAACAACCTTCTTCAAGAACTATAATACGAGTAGATCTCACCATGACCCCAGATGAACATCCACGGAGCTCCGTATCTTAATAATTCGTATCAGGATTATCTTTCTAAACCCAAAATGTAAAACTAAATTGAAATTTTTGTTTTTAAGTTTATAGATTTTTGTTAAGTTATAACGATAATTGTTTACATTGAAAATTGTGCTTTATTCACATAATATGTGAATATTATGTTATATTGAAAGGTTATATTATAACCTTTTAAAAAATGCGTTTTATAATGAGTTCAAACAGACTAGTTGTGATTCGTGAGCTCTTGAAACCGGTTAGAAAAGTATTTCCTCGGAAATCTTACCAGCAGCGAGGAATATCCGATTGTTTAGCAATATACTTGATCGATTTAAAACGCTACAGTATTGTTAACAAAAATTACCGTTATATTTTACTAGCTGTAAATGTGTTCTCAAAAAAGATGTTTTGTAGAGCTCTACGTACAAAAGGTGGACGTGAGTTGTCTATACCAATATCTTCTATCTTAGAGAAATCACCCGTTAATAATATTTTCTGTGATAGAGGAAGTGAATTCCGAAACGTTCTGGCTTTTCCGAAATGTTCTGGCTCGTACCAAAACTAAATGTATCACACTTTCCCAAACTTGAAAAGTTATTTTGCTGAAAGAGCTATTCGATCATTTATGTCGTTAATGTATAAAAAATCCCTAGTGTCAAGGTAGAGTAATTTCATTTCATAATTTCGACCGTATCCAAACTATAGGAATGTTATGTTCGGAAAATAACCCACAGCGGAGATGCTTATCAAACCTCCCATAACCTCATAGCTCAACCTGTTCAAGCATTGTAACTAAAACGAAATTTCCCCTTTTACACCTGTCAGAGGTATAAGGGTCATTTAAAAATTTTGGTCACATTTGAGTATCGACTTTTCTAAAGAATAAAAGTTGAAACTTGATCAATTTTCTTGTTCCTAATCAATCACCGCGGTTCTCTCGGCATATTACTCAAGTGAGCACACATAATCTTGAACCACATTACGTCCGTAATACGGACGTATACGTAAACGTAATACCGTATACGCCATTTAGAGAAAAAAACGCTGCAAATTCTTTCACTGGGGTTTATTATTCAATTGGCTTGCGTTCATGATTTGAATTTCTACTAAGCTTTGGAGTGTGCATATTTCACGGTATAGAGCGATTATTGAATTTCAGGAGGCACACAAATATGATCAACCGATCAATCCAAATAGGTATTTTGGTTGAGAACAAATTTACGTGCTCCATTCATATCTCCTGAAATTCAATAATCGCTCCATCCTGTGAAACACGCACACTCCAAAGCTTAGAAGAAATTCAAATTATGAACGCAAGCCAATTGAATAATAAACCCCAGTGAAAGAATTTGCAGCGTTTTTATTGCAGATTCGGATTCTACACCCTTTGAAACGTAAACCAAGAAATTTTCTGGGGGGGGGGGGTTAGAATTTTTTTTTCCAGAGCGATTACAATGGTTTATTATTGAATAATAAACCAACACTTGTGGGGAGTGTGGTATATACTACTATTTTTTCCCTTCTTGAACCTCTAACCTCCATGGGAATCGCGGCTCAAGTCTTTCAAATTTGGTGAGTGGAACAGCACAAATTACCTTAATTTTAGCTACAGTAAATACTAAGGTTTCCTTGCCAAAATCTCACTAGTACAAGCAGATCTCACTCCCTCCAATTTAAGGGGCTATTGGCTGGATATTGTAGGGAGTCAGAGGGAGTGACAATCCTAGGGACTTGAACAAAAAGAAAAGGTCTGGGAAGTTGGGTGGTAGCAAGACAATATTTCCCCATCTTCTAATCAACATTCTCCAAATTAAACTAAGCATTTCTCTAACTGAATTCATCATTTCTCAAGTCTTACTCAACATTTCCGAAGTCAATTGACATTTCCCGAATCAAATTTATAATTTCTCAAGTCAAAGTTAATGTTTCTCAAGTTAAATTCATCGTTTCTCAAGTCATAGTCATAACTTCTCAAATCATATTCAGCATTTCTCTATTCAAACTCAACACTTCTCGTCAAATTCATCTTTTGTCAATCATAGTTCCAAGCTTCAAGTCAACATTTGCCAGAATCTCACCATTCCTCACGTCAAGTCAAGTTTAAAACTTCTCTTGTCACAACCAAAGTTTTCGGAACATAATCGGAATCAAACAAATTTACCAAGAAAATTTCGTTTCCCAAATTAACCTCATCGTTTTCCGAATCAAACTCCCAGGCTAATTTAGCTTATGTTTTAGCGCATTATTTTCTGTTCTGTGTTGTATTTCTGTCTTGTGCTGTAGCGTGTTGTATTCTCATTTAAATGGCCCACCACCGTTCCAAGATCATCAAAACTGAAATGACTCTCTGTGGACGCTCTGTAAAGTTGAAATTGACGACCCAGTTAGAAAGAGTCCTTGTCAGATTCTTGAAATTAATTGAATTAAATAATTAAGGACAGTTTTTATCTCAAAATTGCAGATAATTGACAAAAATGTTCCAATACCTTTCAGAAAACTGGAAATCATTACTGTCTCTTTATTTTGCAAGATTTATGCATTATTTATGCTGTACACTGTGACTTCTTAAAGTCTCTATTTTTAGAGGTTTTTCTTTTTATGAAAGAGCCAACATTTTTTTCATTTCCAAAGGGGAATAGTTTTGAACAGCCCACAAAAAGAACAAACAAGTGAATATACAAATCTGTGGTATTCTGAACGTATCTGTTTTATGTGTTTCCTCTTCAACTTTTCATTGCAATGTCTATTCTTCGCGGAAGAATGTGAAAAATAAACGGGGTTTTCATCATTTAAAGCTTCATCTGGTCGATGGAACTAGCGATGAAAAATTTTGTTTTTCTCAAAAGAAGGGTTAGAAAAAAGCCCCTTCAAGCGGGCGATCCTTCGGGTCGTTTGGCTCGGGGAAAACGCAGATTGCTTTTCACAGTTTCCGCGTATCCTCTCCGTTTGCCGTGATAAATCGCACTACTTCATCTCCCACCTTACGCCTTTCCTTTCTTTTCCCACCGAAGTTGCTCCGTTCTCGTCTCACACGCTTGAAGCGTTCTTCTATCTTCGTCGGGCTCGTGGAGGGTTTTAGTCGGTTTACCTCCCGTAGGCCCCCGAGGGTGTGAATGAGACATGACGAACGTCGTAAATAATATCCTGGCGTCAAGCCATCGAACGATCCCCATGCAACTGCGGCCCGTCTTTTCCACCCTTTGTCGCGCTCTGAGACCCCCGAGGTTTTTCATTTGGAACGACTTTTCGAGCGAATGAACAACAACTGTTTCTACAGAACTGTTTGAACACTCTCTGGTATCTTCGTACGTCTCACGGAATCATTGGTATTGAGGAATTCAAAGCTGCACTTCTGGACAACTCTTCAACACGCAAGGAACAGACGAGGCGCCGTATTGCGCCGAAGCGGGAGTCACCGTTTTTTTAACGCCACCTCCCAAGCTGAAATGCATCAAGTTGTAATTGAAAGATGGATACTCGCCCGAACACTAACTTTCTGCTCCACAAGGATCTGTTTAGCTCACATACCTGGACCAATGCAAGGCACTCCTTGCACAAGCCATCTACCACCCTTCTGAGACCAGATTATGTTACCTACCAATGTCAGACAGTAAGGCTTACCTGTCATCTCAACTTCAATTTGAAGCTCATCGTTTAAACAGTCGAAGGATGTCGTCACTTTGTTACACACGTTCACTGCATTCGGTAACACCCCTTTGTTCTTCATAAATTCCACACACTTATATGACCCGCACTCAATTTAAAATCACGACTCATGTTTGCTCTTTCCTCTTTGCCCTTTGTTTGTTTTTATCGACTAACACAATCATCGGCCATCAAAACGTATTACACGTATCCATGACCGATGTATGCTACGTTTACTACATGTATGCTACGTATACGTAGCTTTTATTGAGCTCCGGTAGGCAGCGCCTGGAGAGGGGATAGGCACTGGACACGATGCTCCCAGGCGGGCCTCGAAATAGATATCGGCTCTCAAATAATGTGCCGATGGAAAACGGTATTTCCAGAGTGATACAAAACTGTTTTACAAGTAATCGCTCCCTTTAGGATTCGAATCCTTCGAACGATATTTTCGTTCTTGACGATATTCGTTCCTGGACAGAACAAATATATCGTTCCTTCGCCGCTTAATCGACTTTTGGGCTCGTATACCACACCTCCGTCTCTGGCTAGTGGATAAGTACAACAGAATGTCTTTGGCAAAGAAATCAAACTTGATTTGAACCGTTAAATTTTACGAGAAGAGAGGCAAAATTGGATCATTCTCAGTTTTTCACAATCGATATTCCTCTCGCTAAATGGCTTATAGTTTATTACGGTATATGTTACAATAGTTTGCAAACGCTTTTTGATGAAAATGATTTTTTCCCCTGGGTCCAGATTCTATCTCGACGATCCAGCTGGTCGGTATCGGATCTCATCGGGTACTTAGATAGGTCTCGGGTGGGTGATAGGTAGCTTAAGCAAAGAGTACTCAAAGCTACTTTCAATCATAGCTGTTTATTGAAACCAGCGCTGGAGGCGGGGAGTTTCGTGGCCTGTAGAGGCATTTTCCCGGAGAAGGCGACCAGACTTGCCCGTAGTGCAGCAGCAAAGAAGTCGAAGACGCGTGTCAATTCGTGGGAAGATGTATGGATCTAATAGAAGTTCGAAGGGAATGCTTAGGTCTAACTGAACTTCCGAAAGATCTTATCATGGAAATGTTGGCAAATGCTGATCCCTTACTGGTGCGTTTCTGCGGGGTGGCTTGGCCCTTTAAGATACAAAGCCATCAAAGAGTATGGGCTGGCATGAGCGGGAAAATAATGCAGCGTACACTAAGGTAAATAGCGGCAATAATGAATGCATTAA
This sequence comes from Creontiades dilutus, assembly GCA_031894815.1. NCBI lineage: Eukaryota > Metazoa > Arthropoda > Insecta > Hemiptera > Miridae > Creontiades > Creontiades dilutus. Next base: position 924,464 of record JAVIWC010008912.1, on the reverse strand, counting down.
TAAATCAAATCTTTTCCAAAAATTAACTTAAACGTTCAGGAGTTGGCACGAATAATTTAGTAATTATAGTCATTATTATTAAACATTAATCATCATTTATCCTCCTAAGAATCAAACTTGAATGGAAAATTTGTTAATTTGTAGGAATGTTACGGTTGGTAGGGTTTTTTGTTGTTATTATTGAACTATGTAATTTTTGAGCATTGTTATTATTGTTGTTTGTGATCATTGTGCATTCATTTACAAAAACGGTTATTGAACAGTTCCACAGTAATGGTTTAGAATTAAGTCATTATAGATTGTTGAAAAACGACGCAAACTTGCCTGACGGTTTTATAGGACCAAGGCATTGCATAGCTCCTTGTGACAAAATTTGTTACACACAAATATAGCTTTTCCAAGTCGAATTGAGAATTTTCCAAGTCGAATTGAAAATTTTCCAAACCAAATTGAGATTTTTCCAAACCAATTTGAGAATTTTCCAAACCAATTTGAGAATTTTCCAAATCAATTTGAGGATTTTCCAAATCAATTTGAGAATTTTCCAATCTTTTCCAATCTAAGAAAAATCCACTACCGAAAAAGGAAGAGGGAGTTTTCCAAACCGAATTAACAATTTTTTTAAGGCAATCCAAGACTTTTATTGAAAACAAAATTAGTGAAGCAAAATGAAAGAATAGCACTTTATGAACTAATTAACATTTAAATCAGAAAGACAAAATGAATACTTCATAAAAATTACGCTCTTGTTAAGAACAGAAAAAAATCGAGGCCACTCCGCATTTTTGTTTTTGTTGACGTCAATAGATCAGCCAACAGAGAGTTTTTCTGTTCTTAACAAGAGCGTAATTTTTATGAAGTATTCTTCGTTCATTTTGTCTTTTTGATTTCAATGTTAATTAGTTCATAAAGTGCTATTCTTTCATTTTGCTTCACTAATTTTGTTTTCAATAAAAGTCTTGGATTGCCTCAAAAAATTGTCAATTCGGTTATGGAAACACCCTCTTCCTTTTTAGTAGTGAATTAGATTGGAAAATTCTCAAATTGATGTGTGGAAAAATCTCAATTGGTTTGGAAATCTCTCAAATTGGTTTGGAAAAATCTCAATTTGGTTTGGAAAATTCTCTCTCTCTCTCTCCCTCTCTCTCTCTCTCTCTCTCTCTCTCTCTCTCTCTCTCTCTCTCTCTCATAGTTGTTTAAAAAAATAATAATAGGGGTTGTCATTTTGTTGAATAGGTCCCTTTATTACGAAAGTCGCACATCAGTTACGTTTGAGTCATTGGTGCGAAAAAATGTAATTTCCATCTCAGTTTGTTAAGCAAGGTGTGTCTCTAGCGATAGACAGCATCTACTGGACCTTGACTTGATCAGTGCTAAATCTCAAATACGTGTTTGTGCCCATTAAGCCAGAGTCGAGGCTTAAGAGAGGGTTCCCAATTAGAACGAAATGGCTAACTCGGAGCAAGGTAAGAGAATGGGTTTTCTTCATTTTGAACTAAATTATTACAGACCGTAAGGTAGAGCTAATTCAAGGTTGGTTGGAGAAAATCTCATATTTACATATTTTCACCGAGCTGTAAGAAGAATTCCACCACTTTCCCCGTTTTCTCGGGAAGAGCAATTTGATTAAAATGTAATTATAATCATGAAATCGAGATAATTGAAATCCCCGAGCTCGTCGAGTATACGTTGGTATTTGTAGAAGGATCGTAATTAATTGTTCTTGTTTCTGTTTATAATACATGAACTTTGCAGAAATGATTTTACCCGCCTTAAATTGGTTTGGGCCCACTGCGTATGACTTCTAGAAATTACAATAAAGCGTTACTTTACGGACCTTCCCGTCACTTTAAAAGGCACGCTAACGAGCTCATTCACCCACTCGACGTAAATGCACTAGAAAGACCCAAGCTGTCGTCACCCGTTACCGACAAAAACTCATTTCAATGTGGCTCATGAGATGGGAATCATGAAGACTGTTGGAGTCTCTCGTTTCTTACCTCATAATAAGATCGACTATGTGGGATGCAGTTAATTGTTCCCTCCGACCCCTGCTGGGGAATCATTCTCTCAAAGTAAATATAAAAACAGAATAGTATTCATTCTCGAGAAAAAATTGGTTTTGTACGGCTGTTTATTGCCTGCATTGGTTTTATGCAGCCAGTAATATCAGGAATACCTTCGTAGTTCCCTGCCTCTCTCCCTTTTCGAGATGAAGCCGTGGAAACGAAATTATTAATACGACGAGCCTCACACTTTCCTTCATTAATTTTTGAATTTTCCGTCTCTCACATTCGAAATAATGGCACGTTGGCACGGCGCTTACACGTATAATCTCTTTCAGTGTGTTTTTAATAATATACATTTTTCTCATTCCTTTGTGAGTTTCGAAGAGGAGCTTATGCCGACAATCCAGAGAGAGAAATTAAATTCATATCAACGTAAAAAGATTGCTTCCCCCAGGTACATACGTATATAAATATGATTTTTAAAGGTAGATATATGAAAATGAAAGAGATATATATTTTTTTTCTGCGTTATTTCGATATCCACTTGCGTGTCTCAAAGCGGGGATATTCGATTTTTTTCTTTCAATCCTTAGGGAAACGAGGAATCCGGATTTTCCATTTCAACCCGGCGGAGGCTTTTAACGAATTTCGCAGGAAGTAAAAAGCTAAACAAATGAAATATTCCCAAATGGAAAGCCACCTGCTCGCTGAACCTTGTTGAAAATATTATTGGTACAAGCAAGGGAAAATCCTGTTGGATTATGTTAACCAAAAGAACTTTTCGCATTCCCTACAATATAATTCATATTGATGTAAAGCACTCTGCGTAAAGCGTTTAACAAGCTGTTTTAGTGTTTGTTTGAGTATTTGGACATTTTTTGATATGGATCTAGGGTTACCTTTGTGACTTCATCTTCATTTCGAGACTTAAAAAGAACGTGTGTCATCACCATACGATGTGACTTCAGGAGTTCCGTCGAGAGCATTCCATCAATGGCGATTTTTGTATTTTCCCAGATTTAAGATTCCTCTTGTTTGCCGCCGAAAGATTCTTGCTGTCAAACAATCGGTGATTGCAGATAACTCCAATTCAGCAAGTCAGCTGAATGAGGAGATACATCATCCATGTTCGTACTGTAATAATAGCTGGTTGTCCGTTGTTCTGAATCAAATCACCGCCACATTCTCGCATATTCTACTTCAAGTTGACTCTTGACCACCAGCTTAACTTCAGTTTTCTCTTCTTCCACAAAAAGCCACGCCTCCTGCAATCAACCAGCAACATATCATTCAAAATAAGATCCTTCATGCTCCTTGTGATGGGGATGTTCATGGGATTGTGATGAATTTACATGGAATATACATCGACTGTAGCACATGATTTAGCACGGGTTTTCAGCTCTGATTCTCATGGTGATATCCGTTAGCTGATTCAATAGGCATTTGAAGCCAAAAACGTCGGTTTTTCCGGAGGAAATCATCGTTTTTTGAAGGAGTAATTATTTAATCCAAATGAAGTTGATCAATGCGAAAACCACCGCCCCTTTACTCTAAAGTCTTTTCAACTTACAGGTAAAAATCTTCTTATCACAAAATGATCAGTCGTCTGATGCCTTTTGAAATAGTTGGCAATAAAATAGTACATCGATTAAATAAGAGTTAATAATCTAATCACAAATATAATCTAAATGAATCTTTGTGCTTTGCGCTTTACGTTATCAACTATTAACCGTATTGATCTATTACTTCAGAACTAATCAATTCAAGTGTCATTGGAAGATTGGAATTGTTGTGATATCATGGAGTTACCTGTCAACGATGTTATAAACTTTCCAAATAATAACTCTATTGAGATTAACTTATCGATCTTTAAAAATTGGCTATTTCATCATCAAAAAGTTACGTTTTTAGCAATTTAAATCAGCCAAAGAATGTCACCAAGCAACCAAGCAATGAAAAAAACATTTTTTGACCGAAAATTGGAGAAAATAAGGTGGGAGAAGCATAGTTTTTGGACACCTTGAGAACTGTCTTGGGCAAAGGATTCGAAAATCGCTAACAATCTCTTTCTGTTCCTCGTCATAAATATTGACAAATTGCATGCATAAGAGAGCATAATAGTGGTATTAATATTATTTTTAAAAAAAGCTAGCTAAAACGAAAATCTGAACGAGGATTGATCCGAGTTCATTCCCCTAACCGATCGAGACCGGGCGTTTAAAGGACATGCTAATTGAGTTCAGCGTTGACCGCATTTGGAGGACAATCTCCGCTCAAACAGTTGAACTCGGATCTAAGTGTTGGTAAAAACGGTTCTAAATATTAGATTTTTTCATTATTCCATAATTTTTTACCTTTTTAGTGCACCTTAATTTGAGGGGCTCAGAGGTTATTAAATTTCCCTGGAAAAGGTTGTTCTTTTAACGGTTTTACACTAAGATGTACGTGCGGTTTGCTAGCTGAACGTGTAAATTATGGGACTCTTGTTCCGAACGTTTTAAAAATACTTCCAACGAGTGGAGGGGGGAGAAGCAACATTCAAAACTACCTTAAAGTTCTGTCAACTTAAGAAAACTGGAAGCTTCACCCCTCTCGTGAACTGAAAAAAGTAAAAACCCGTTTGCCACACGATTAGCTTTGAACGGTGAACGCAAATTGACGTTGACTGGAGATGGCGGGCTCGAGGAGTTTTGCCGTCCCATTTACTCGGGCGATTGCTCGCGAGACAAAGGGCCCCGCTCCTCTAACCACACGCCCTTTACCGCAGGACAAACCTTTACCGCGCCCTTCACGACTACCTTCGTCCGACAGGGAAAACTCCCGTTTCGAAAGAAGGAAAAAACACCGGAAGGGACTGCGAAGGGGTAATTAGCGGTCGGAAAAGAGAGCTCGGGCATGGAAAGAGAGCAAAAGGGCTACTGGAGGCCAACGAGACGTCTGGGCAGGGACGAAACAGCCCCGGACTCGGAATAGGGCAAAGGGGAAGTGTTAGGGGAAAACAGAGATGCTTCAACTTTTTTTTTCCAGAAGCCACCACTCCATCTTTCACCTCAACCCCATGACTCTCCGCCGCCGCCCCCACGAGACCCTTAAAGGCTTAACTACCTCCCGCCTACTCCCACATAATCAGGAGCTTTGAAGTACAAAAAAAGAGAAAAAATACAAGTTTTTTTTTTCTTTATAAAACTAGGTGAGGATCTGTACTTTCTCTTTACCTTATTTTTTTGTCGGTGTTCATCTATCTTACTGTAGGCTCACTTCATTTTCTCCGCCTCTCACCTTTCCATCATTTCCGCTATCCCGTTGTAGCCACTCCACAGCTAAAGGTTAGACAAAAAGGTTTTTCCGGGACCGTTTTTTTTCCTCCGCTTTTTCCTGAAATGAAGTGTCACTTCTCACTTTTTCGAAATAGAATGTTTTCCCAAGCAATCTACCATAGCTACGTACGAGTGTAAATGAAAACGTTCCAAACTATTGCACAAAGGTTTATTATTTCCGTATTAGAACAACCCTTCTACGCAGGCCAGGAGTACCCTAATCAGATTTCGCCCCACGTAAGCTGACGCTCCAATTTCAGGTTTCTTGGTTGACTACGACAGAAAAAAGTCCTTAGGCTCATTCAGCTGATCAGAAAAGTCTTCTTCAGCTTAGGCACCTTTAGGGTTGGAGTACACGGTAACTTCAAGACCCAAGGTCCCTGGAAAATAAGGGAAGATAAAGGAAGCTGGGGGAGCTGCTAACAGGAGCAGAGGCGCATCTGCACCTCTGGCTAAAATGAAAAAGATACCTGATAATATTATTTCAAGTATAACGTTATCATACTATTTTCCAAGTTTTATTCCAGAGTAGAAGTGTTTCAAATCCTTGCGTCAAACAGAACCTCAAGATAGGTGAGAGGATGGTGGAGTCGTGAGTTTAGTGAGCAGGGTTAGGGGTTCACTGTCTGGGAGCAATAGAAACACAATGTTGATTGGATCTGGGTCCAAAGAATGAACCAATGAGAGGGCTCGAAATGAAGCGCGCAAAATTTCAGAGAGCTTACACAGGAGCACACGTAGTTCTCCGTTCACCCGCAAGAATGCGTGCTTTAGCGCTAGAGTGCTCTAGAATCACCTAAACACACTCTTATCCTAGTATCAGTTGATTGTCTCCAACCCTTGTGACTGAACTGCATTAGCTGTAAACACACGATAAATCGCAAGTTCAACCCTCAATACTACAAAAAGGTAGATTGGCTCTACGGATGTGAGGTGATTGATAAACTTTTCTGCTTCCCTTGTCTTCTTTGCTGCAATTACAGGAATGAAGCTTGGGTTAAAGATATAATTGGGCTTTTACCCCCACAATGGTTCTTGCTGGGCAGATATGAATTCCAACTGCACTAAGTGGGTGCAGTTGCGTTTCCGGTTAGTGATGTGAGTTTTCGTTTTTGCTTTCTGTTTTCGTTGTATGTAATTCTTTGGCTCCCTTGTCTGATCTCATTCAATGTACTAATTTAATATCTGTTCCTTCTTATATTGGGCTTTGGCCCGTGTAATAAAAAGTAAACAGAAAAATAAATAGAATAAACTTTTGCAAAACACGGTTTTGAAGTTCACAATCATTTGTTTACGTTTTTTGTTTATTTTACGTGCTAGCTAGTGAACTTTTTTGAATTTAGGATTGAGTCGTTCCTTTCACGATTTGAAGCCGAGGAAGCGGACAAGATCGATCTCCTTTGCATGTTGGTAGTTGAAATTTGTATTTCGGCGAGAAAAGCTCATTTTTGTTTCACGTTCCGATTCTGAACAGAAGTTGCATGAATGTAGGTGTAGGTGACAGTTCTGCACCAATAGAAAATCCGAAACAACAACAGACCTATTTACCCTTTACCTGATGTGCAGTATTTTTTGAAAACACTCAGATACTTGACATGAAAACGGTGAAAAAGGACATTAGATATTTCAACGTAGGGTTTTCAGATAACTAGCTCTTAAACTTGGCTGATAGCCAGTTATTCTAAGCGGTTCAGTTATTTATTGAACGCCATTTCCACTAATGTAGTCAAGTTGAGTTGACCCTGCACTTGATGTCCCATATTTTTTTCAAAGATTCAGTAAAGCTCCCTAGTGTACGGCGACGTTTTTGCTATACAACTTTATGTGACCAATAATTTAGACAAATGGATGTTTCTTCCCTTTCCACATCACGGAATTTTCCTCGCCCGAAAGTTGAGAAGGGTCTCGGGGGGTCTGCATCGGAACCACCTTGTTTCGGGAGGAGGGTTTAATTTGGCGGTCAGTTGAAGTGGGTGGCAGATGGTGATGCAAGGTTTCCTTCTCGTGTTGCCTCCTCTCCCCCAATCCCTACGGCACGCATCGAAAACATAATTATTACACCCACTCAGGCTCAAGTGGAGGATTTATAATGGAAAATATCCTCAGCCCCGAATTTGATACGAAGGATTCCCAGTTCCTGGGTTCTGCAACCAAAACCCACTTGAGCCCCGCCGTGACATGACCATTTAAACCATCTAACTCAAGGGACAAGTAGCAATTTAAGGGAGTAATGACAACAATTCTATCGATAATTACTATTATCTTAGATGTATGTTGTATAAGGAAACTTTCAAAAATGTATAATTTGGAGTTTAAAGATGAAATCGTGCAGGTCATTCACACTACAGCTCCACGAGCTGTTATTATCAACAGATGCCCAGTTAATAAAATTTCGACGGCTGAGTCATTATGCAATCAGTTGTGACTTTCTTTAATATTATGCCGTTGATCACGAATACCTGATATGTTTCTCATCAGCCTTTGTTCGTATACATTTAATTGAACCAGTTATTCATCCCTCTGTTATTAAGAACAGATTAAATTGTGAATGATTCTAATTCGTTTTCTTACTGTATTTCAAGTTAGGTAATAACGTGGATGTCAACAATGTCAATCCACAAATATTTCATTAATTGAAACGAAGTAGAAAGCACATTTATTGACTTCTAAAGCTTGATACGTCATTTTGGTTTATTAGTTTCATTGCCGTACGAGGATGGGCCTGAATCACGGGCATAAATCTTGAACCACACTATTGAAATCGAAGGGATGAAATACTTACAAAATCAGATAATAAAAATGTTACGAGTTTCTGAGGCTCGTAAATTAAACCACAGTTTTTCTAGAGCCTAGGCGAGTAGGACCGAATTTAGGGAGTTTTCTGAAAATAGTTGGCCTAGACCAGGGGTCTCCAAACTATTTGCCCCAAGGGCCATATCATAATGTAGAGGTGGTGGGGCGGGCCAACAGGGGGGCTAGGCCGGAAATTTTAAAAAATTAAACACTTTAAAACAGTGTTTTTAAGCACTCCTAGACGAGTTTGACAAATTCAAAGTAGGCCTAATATAAGAACAAAAAATTAGTACTTAGTGATTAAATAAGAACAAAAAATTAGTACTTAGTGATTAAATATATATTTTTTATTTCCATGATGTCTTTTTGGTTGTTCAATAAAATTTATACCATTGAATTTTTAGGAATGGAAACTTTTGCAAGTCGGACAGTTGAAATTATGGGTTTCAAGCACTCCTAGACGAATTTTACGTATTAAAAATTAGGCCCAATATAGGAAACTCTTATTTGTATCTATCTTTATTCTAAAATTTTTTACATTCAAGAAAATATTTTTGGAAAACCAATCTAAAGTGATGTGTGCTATTGTTTTGTGCTTACAAGGTTTTTTCACTTAGGATCAAAGTTTGTTGTTCCAATCTTAAGCAAATTTTTCAAGTGTTTTTCTGAACGTATCGCTCGATATTTGGATTTGACATGTGTCATTTTTGAAAAGGTTTGTTCGCATAGATACGTTGAACCAAAAAGCGTTATCATTTGTCGGGGAAAACTTTTGATTCCCTTGAAGTCATCACGTTCTGGGGTATCCTAATTTTTTCCATCCATACATTTTTTCCGCGGGTCGTTGTTTGGAAACCCCTGGTCTAGACGAATTATTCGTATTTATTTGAATGCCCAATGGGTGGATGGTGGATCAGTGACTGAAAATAAATAAATGTAATCCAAATAAAAAAACCATCTCATCGTGGTGAAAATTTGTTACCTACAGTAAAATTATTCCAGTCTATCCTTCGCCGAATGAAAGTAGACCAGCCTATCAATCCCATACTGCGTTTTGTCTCGATCGCAGAAGAGAGTCGAAAGCGGCGGGATCACTCCATTAGATCCGCTGTGGAAAATAATGAAAAGCTTCCCGGGTTCTCCCATTTGTCACACAGGGGCCGTCGTGGGGGTAATCTACCACCAAAACAAAATCATTGGTGATTTATGGAACATCCAACTTCGCCGGGAAGGGGGAAGAACTCGCCTAGAAGAGGAGAGAAATTCGTTGAAACCTGCAGGCCCCTAGCACGAGACTGGCCTCTTCATCAATCTGGACTTCGAGCACTTCACAATACCACAAATGGATCTCTCCTCCCTGGATACCCCTCCTTTCATTCCGTCTTCGTTGAACTCTCTTCTGTGGATGGATCCCCATTCCTTCTTCGGCCTCCTCCGCGTAACGGAAAAGGGCGAAGGATACGTTTCATTCACCCTTGGAAGGAATCACTTCTCTCCTGGTCCTGTATGTATGCGGAAAGCTTTGTTCTGTTCGATCGATGACAACGTCATTCAACTGCTTTCTTCGGGTCGTTGTTAATCGATCCAAATAACCACCCTCTTCGTAACTGTTGAGGGGTGAATATCCTCTTTCTTAGCCTACCAGAAATAAGTATACCAAACACTCAACATTGCAAACTATCAGGATTACACAATTCGTAAGAACGAGAAAATGTTGAATACACTTCCTACGTGTGATGTAGATAACGCCATGAAATCAGCACTGAACATAAGCACTAATACATCAGAGCCAATCGGGGTAATCACAAAAAGGCTAGTTTCTTCATCTTGGAAGATTTCAAACATTGGTCCTCACAAACACAATGATAATAATAACACGTTTTAAACTCAAAATTAAATGTACGAGAACCAAAAATGCGACTTTTTTATTCAAGTTGAAACTGAAAGAGTTGATAAATAAAAAGCTTCTTTGGCCAACCCCTGCAAAGAACCATTCAGGATCATCGATCTAACTGTAAAATTCTTCCAAATGGACATAAGAGGTGTTAATGTCAATATTTCGATTGTTCGCTTCAAGCCAGCTTATGTTTTTTCAGAAACAATTGTCGAAGAAAATATGCAAGAAACCTTTCTGCAGCACCACCATCAGCAGTTTTAAATCAAAAGACAAAATTATGGCGGACAGTGAAGTTTCCCAAACGTCTACGAGAAACCATTGAATTGCAACTTGCTGATTGGAGAGGGAATATCTGTGGGGACTATCTATGTGGGTCATTTCAAAATTTCGGTCACATTTGGGTATCGACTTTTCTAAAAAAAAAAAAAAAATTGAAACTTGATCAATTTTCTTGTTTCTAATCAATCACTGCGGTTCTCTCGGCATATTACCCAAGTGAGCACACATAATCTTGAACCGTACTGCTGATACGCCATTTTGAAAAAAAAAAAAAAAAAAAAAAACTTTTGTAGGGAGTGAGGTATATACTACTATTTTTTCCCCTCTTGAGCCTCCAACCTCCATGGGAATCGTCGCTCAAGTCTTTCAATTTAGGTGAGTGGAACAGCACAAATTAGCTTAATTTTAGCTACAGTAAATACTAAGGTTTCCTTGCCAAAATCTCACTTGCTACAAGCAGATCTCACTTCCTACAATTTAAGGGGCTATTGGATGGATATTGTAGTGAGTGATAGAGTAGGTAGTGAGGTTATCGCCTTTCGCTGCCTTTACAGGCCACAAATCAATTGAAACTGGTTGAACCAAAATGTTTTCAACGAACTTCCAACAACTACACTTATTGTCAACAAGTGCAATCAAGTTTCACTAGCCACAGTCAGAATGTTATTGGAGTAGGGAGTGAGAGTTAAAAAACCCACACTGCTGCCTCTAGGGATGGTTTTCCCGGTAGAACTGACTGGGAGGGTCAAGGCAAAATCCAACCACCACAGTTGGGACCATCTTGAATGAGGGATGTAAACAGAACAGAAGCAACTTCCTAAACACCCTTTCCTGTCATTTGGGGGCTACTTTTCAAAACATTGTAGGGAGTGAGGAAAAACCGTGTGACACTGAAATAATGGGCAGATAAGGCCACTTGATTTGATCCAATTCTTTTTCTTGAGGCAGATATCCATTGTAGATGGTGTTTTCTTTCATAGTGAAGTGGGTATAACTGCCCCAATAAATATTTCGCTGAGTAGTGACGATGGAAGTTGTATACTTCTGGTTAGTGACAGCTGTAGGGAGTGCAAAATTCGGACTTACGTATTTTCTCCTGGGTTCTGTACGCACAACTTTTACATAATTTTCCATAGAACATGTACTTACACATAGGAGAAAATTTTAAAACCCTTACAAAACTGAATTTAGTTGAGATTTGACGGCAATACTGATCAGTGACATAAATGTGACCGAAATTTTGAAATTACCCATATACATTTTTATTCATTTCTAAAATTTTATTTATTCCAGATGTCAATTTACTTTTCTCTCCCACAGTCATAGTTATGGACATCTTGGCAGGTGTTATAGGTAACTTTTGCATAGTTATTGAATAAATAACTCATTCATTCATTCTAGAAGCTTACGGGTGTAAACTCATTCTTAATAATAAGTAATATTATAGGAAAGGACACTCAAATAAAAATCGTCAGAACTCAAGCCTTCGACCCAATCGTGTCACAGAACGGAATGAATTTCCCGAAGAACAGAATACCTAATTCCGTAGACATTTTTCAGCCTCCTACATAAAATCTCCCCACGGACTGAAAAAAAAAAAAAGTCTTCGCTAATCTGATAAGGCAGGTAGGTACACCCCAGACGGTGTCAACTTTTCAACCGTTCCCATAATCTCGTGAACCCTCCCCACCCGAGTTTGTTCTTGTTAAATTTAAAAAATTCAGAATTAAAGCGATAAAGCCCGACAGCGCCTCCGAAAAATAAAAGGGTAGTAAGAACTCTGGAAGGTAATTTCGAGAAGGGAAGGCCTCGGGAGATGAGGGAGGAAAGAAAAAAAAAAGGAAACACGGGGTTCTGACCAAGGAGCCCTTAAAAGGTCTTAAATCTCGTCGTGGATTTTTAATTCGCTCACGGATATTTTATGTCTAGGTAAAGACCTCCGACGTATTCATAACGCATAATTTGATAAGATTTTTTTCCGTTGGAGGAATCGGCCGGGGGCTTAGATGAAAAGGGCAATGGCAATTTTAATGGAGGGATACAAAAATGAGAACAGGGTCCCCCCACTACAACCTCTTGCATTAATAATTCAAAAGTCGGGAGCCGATTAATTTCAAATCGACCAAGAGAAACGGTAGAATGACTCGAATAAACCTCTTGTTAAGGGAGATATTTCGTTCGTTTTAGTCATCGTTGCAATGAAAGGGATCACTTTTTCTTCGAAAGGGCTTCATTTTGCACAGATTGTGTATATTTTATTGTAACTCAAAAACTGTTAATTATAAATTTTATCCCAAAAAAAAAGAAAAAAAAATTATAAATAACAGTTTTCTAATCTTACGAAGATTTTGAATTTTGTTCAAATTGTTTGAATTTTGATCTATTTTTAGCAGTTTTTAACAAAAGTTAACTAAAATTTCATCATAAGCCTGAGTTTTAATTGTTAGCTAGTGTATAGTTGATACACTTTTTGCTGTTGTAAAATTATGGTAAAATTTATAAATTCAGCAATTTCCGGCGTTCATCATATTTGCAGTGATTTTGTTAGTACAGTTCTAAGTTTTACCGGTTTACTATGCTCAAAAAGTTTTGTTCAACAAACTCATCTTTTTTTCTAGAATGCTTGATTTTCTGGCACAAGAACGAGGTTTTTATTTCAATCCTGTTACGAGAATTTTCATTTGGAATTACATTTACATATACAAGGTGACATCATATGAAAAGCATCAACATCCATGAATAATTGTATACGTCATAGGGCCCCCTTGTGGGCACCCGTGGATAAAGAAATGAATACCGACTAGTGACGTTCAGTTGGTGACTTATCGCTTTACCATCAGTGCTTTTCATGTTTCGGTCTGCAATGAGCACTCATACACCCATTTTATTTCTACTCGACTTTACATTTACCAACCGAATAACCCTGTGTGTAAATATATGATTTTCATTGTAAATAGCAAGCAACATGATGAGATGTGTTATGCAGTGATATGTAATCTAGGCAGTTTCCACAATACTGTGATAGGGAACAGCACTGGCTGGTTAGAGATTCAAGAGCTAATGACGGATTGAAATCCTAGGGTATTGAAGTTCCTAGGAGTTTTACATTCTGTATTGATAAACACCACCTCATCAATTACCATTCATTTTCGATAATGGGCAATCAAAGTTGTAACGAAATATTAAGAGTTTTTAAACCAACCTCAAGAGTTGTTTTTGACGAACGATTCTGTAAGAGTCCCTCATGTCCGTTGACATGTCCATTTGACATTAGAGTCGAAGTACAGGGGGACAATGGAATGCGGTGTAGTCACTCGATGTTGGCGCAGGGCCGGAGATGTTGGCGGAGCCGCGAACTACTCTCCTCCGCCTTTGCCCACGGCCTCCTCGACCTTGCCTGCCCAGGAACCGGTTGTGCATAGCTTATGTAACGACAGCTCAGGGCGACGAACCTGAAAAACAGATTGAAAATCCATTCCCTGGATAACTCTTTCGCAAAGATGAAGATTCATCAAGTTGTTTATAACGTGCGTTATAATTCAAATATATACTGCTATCTTTTCCTGACCACCCTCAGAATTTGAACGAGATCGGAGACTATTGGAGAATAATGTTTAATGAATTGACCTCCTGGAGCCTAAACTTCACACCAAGTCAAAATTTTACAATTAAATTTCAAAAATTCAGGTTTTTGATAAATATCACTGGGATTACAAACATTTGCAATATAAATCAAAATTGTGCTTCAGTATACTTCACCGTACATTGTATAGTCATTCAAATATCTTGAGTTGAAACTAAGAATTTCCCCCGAGAGAAGGTTGGAGTTGGCATCTAACTATCACACCTACCAATGACGACTAAATGGAAGCACTACCGTTTAGCATGCGACCAACCGCCCAGCATGGACAAGTAAAACCCACTTTTACTGTCCCCAATTCTTGGGCATATTGCTTATGGTAGATTCCATTCTATAGTTGCCACTGCCACTTGAACAGGTGTAGTTTCAAAACCCACAGCTTCGGCAACAGTTAAACATATTTCTGTGGGCCCACATTTCATCTTCTTCCGCCTATTTACACTAATCGGTGGGTGCCTTTCATAGCCTGATACAACCTGGGAATAAATTATCCGACAGTAAAATGGTGTTACACCAACAAGGTACTTAACCTCTCCAACCTATTCTCATATTCACCTCATTTTTAACATCCCAATGCTTTTTTTTTTTGTCCGTATTTAGCAAAGAGGCCAACAACGTTGCCTAACTGCAAACTCGGATGATATGCGTTGCAGTTTACCTTCCTTGGCACCCTCTTCGAGAGAGTATTGGCATTTATTTATTTATTTATTAGAAAGAAACGGGACGAGCCCAATTACAATTTGTAAGCGTTAAGGAAAAATAAAATAATCAGTAGGTACACAACAAAAAACTAAACAGGATCGTGCAGAGGCTCAGAACTGAGGTGATTAAACAAAGCAGTCCTTACAGATGAGATAGGCGACCATACGATGTCAATGAAGGGGTGTGACGTGGAGAGGAGGTTCGCTTGGCGAAGAAGGCGACACATTGGACGGTTTTGGAGGTAGTCAGTAGCGGAGAAAGCGACGGCAAAAGGTGGGACAGATCGAGACGCGAGGCGGGGGACGAGGAAGCCAACACGAGCCAGATGATCCATGGCATCAACACGCCCCGAGAGCAGGCCATGGAGGGATGAGACGTCCAAGCAAATGCGACGGTCCCGGGGAGACAGCAGGTTGAAACGCCTGGCAAGCTCAACGTAGTCGAGATTCTCGCGGGGTATGGAAAGCTTATGAGCCAGGAACCGGAGGAAGTCCCTGAAAACACGCTCGATTTGCTCAGTGTGGCTGTCGTAGTGAGGGCTCCAGATCACAGATGCATATTCCAGAATGGGGTGCACAAGACATTTATAAAGGGACACCAGGGCAGATGCTTGGGAGAGCTCTCTAGTGTTCCTCTTCACAAAACCCAGCACACGCATACCGCAAGATGCCGCCTGCGCAATGTGAGTTGAGAAGGAGAGCTGGTAGTCCAGGTACACGCCGAGGTCCACAGTAGGTTGATTGAGTAGGGGTGCTTGACTGGAGAGTGGGAGCGGTGGAAAGAGGTGACAGCGCACTTAGATGGGTTAAGAGCCAGACCATTTTGGTCACACCATAGAGAGAGGGCATCGAGGTTCTGCTGGAGTAGAAGGCAGTCTGAAGGGTCACTGATCGATAGAAAAAGCTTTAGGTCATCCGCGTAAATTAGGAACTCTATGCCATGGAGGGATGAGGTGACTCCGTTGATCACCAGATTGAAGAGGAGGGAGCCAAGATGTGAGCCTTGAGGGACACCAGAAGTGGCGACGAATGTCTGGGAAACAACACCGCCCACACGCACTGAGAGCAACCTGGACGTGAGGTAGCTGGCAATCCACACATGAAATGCACCAAACACACCGAGTGATGACAACACATCAAGGATCGTGCGATGAGGGAGCCTATCAAACGCCCTGGAAAAATCAGTTGTCTGGCTCAGAAAAATCAGTTGGCTGGAAAAATCTCTGCAGAACTCTTGTTTTCTGAGAACCAAAGTCGACCATCGCCGCTCTCTTGTGCCAGTTCCTTGTTCCATAGCTCCCTTTCCTTGGCCAATCTCTGATTTCCTCATTGATCTCTTTAGTTTACACCTGACTTTAGTTGAGAGTAGAGGATGCTGTACTTGCTGTTCCACTGTGATGGGCCATGAGATGGATAAACGAACTTCTCCAGTTAAGAAAGCACATTTTGACTTTTCCTATCTTTATTTTCCAGACATGAATTCTGCAATGAGCTCAAACTATTCGCGTATACCCAAACCACCGTCCTTCGCCTCTGCGAGACTGTAAACATTACAAGACTCGTGAGGCAACCTGAACCGCAAAATTTTATCAAACTCGGATAAAAACTGTAGAAACTAGCTTGGTTCAAGGATCTGCGTACACACACAAAATACGGCTGGAAATTTTGATCTGGCTACCTGTGGGTAGTCTCTCCAGAGCAATACAGTACAGCGTACAACACAATGCAATACAAAGTAGTACAATATATTGTACTTACATATTTAATGCAAAACCTAATAATAGCTTGAGGGTTGTGAGTGGTCTTTGTCAATTCATTGTGGAGGGCGAAATTGGTTACGAGAACGAGAATCAAATTAATTCCCGAAACGGTTTATTGTGCTTTAATAAATCTCAAACTTGTTACTGACGATACCTCACGTGGGCCGGACGAAGGGCTAATAAAATTTATTTACCTACTGTAAGTCAACTCAAATTGGTTCCCCACCGCCGGGGAAACAAATATCCCAACGAAACGTCAATTCCGCTCCGTAGTCATCAGGCTTTTGTTTGTCGTCCGCGGTGAACCCGTTGGCTGAGTTCGTTTCGCCCGACTAATTAGAGAAGGTATCAGTTCCCCGGTCACTCTCCGAAAGCCAACTCAAAAATTGGGAGTTTTCGCTATGGAGTCGACCGTTGGGTTTTGGTTTCCGGACGTTATTAATAATACCGGGCGGCAGAAGAGTCGTATTTCAATCGATACCGAGCCAAACACGATTGGTAAAGGTCGGCAATATTGTTTATGATAGCATGAAAGTGGGGAGCAGGGATTTATAATTCAATCTCTTGCGGTGTACCGCTGTTTTGTCAGGCGGCTCTTTTTGTGACACCTGACCTTCTGCTTGCTCCTTTTAGCTTCAGTGATCTTCTTTGGATGTTGCAGACATAATCGCCTCAGCCCTTGGAAGGAGCAACTTGTCATTCCAGCCCCTCATTGTTAAAGGCTCTTTATCTCTTTTTTGTAGTCACCAAGACCTTGGAGGCAAGCACTAAAAGTTCCCATTCTCTGTGGAACTAATAGATACATGTCTTAGGCGTAGGGGAAGTTATGTGGAAGATGAAAAGAATGGATCTATTGAAGAAATTGCTCCGTGATATTTAACTTTACACTACACTTGGAACAAGGCCAAGGGGTAAACAGACGTAAACCATTACGATTTTCCCTTTGGCAACAAAAGACATCGCCCGAGCACTGATCGCCATCTTCCAGGCTAAATGATTAAATGTTCGCCACATGTCTGAGAGGAACATGTTCAATTTCTGATGCCATCCCTTGTTTTACATTTAAATAATCACACTACCGGAACCTAAGCCGGCTGATGTTGTGAGGTTTGGATTGGTTAGACATTGAAGATGATTCAAAAAGACGTGACTATGGAAAAGTTAAGATCAAAATTACAGCGCTGAATGTGGCAGAAAATGGAAGAAATGCTGACAACGGATGGAAAGGATGCTGGAAGTATCCAATAAATAAAAGTAAGATAGAACGTTGTCTATATTTCCACGAAAATAATGAGTTACACAGTTAAATCGATTTCGGCGGTTAGGTCATCGTCAGTAACAAACGTGAACTGGAGGTACATCACAGAAAGCACATAATGTATAGGCCCCAGCTGAAAGGAGATTGAATCCTATTGGCTCAGGGAAGTGAAAGGGGCGGGGAGGACCAACCAATGCACTCAAGGTTTACATAGTGAAAGAGGCACAAACAGTAACAATATGGAGAGGGGGAGCCAAACTTATTACAAGAATGAACCCATTGGTGAAATATTTTGAGGAATAACCTCATTTAAACCTTCCTTACGCTTAAACCTTCTTTACGTTTTGAAATGTACATTTTTCAGTGCTGAAAGTTAATGTACTACTTCTGTTAAAATGTTAATGCAATCATCCTTTAGTAATGGCTAATTGTTACACTTCTTGTTGTTACAGGTACGTTCCTGAACTGATATGAACTGAGTAGGCCCTATGTCCTTTCCAGGTAAACATTGAATATCTAATCATTTTGTTGAGAACGGTCAAAGATTTAATTCCAATCCAAATTTTAGTATACACATTAATATTTGCATTACTAAACGTGGTCTCTCTACTAGGCGCTTTGAATACAACAACTAAATGATTGGAGCAAGATTTGATAGATTGAACTAAATCTAGAAATCTTGATGACGTACGTGTACAAACTTCAGATGAGAATTCAACACGCCTAAGAACCCCTGGATTTCATAGCTATTAACGAGAACCCATTTCATTTGACCCATGAGGGAACGATTTTCTTATTGGTTTTTTTCAAATCGGAGCCTTAATATTGATTTTATAATCAGCGCTATGCAAATCAGGTTTAGTGTGCAGATAAATAATTACATGTAATCGAATAAGATAGACGAGGCGGTGTACGTTTCAATAACATTATTAGCTTGAATTTGTCATTAAACAACATTAATGTATAACTGACCTGAAATTATCATGATTCAAAGATGAACATGGGTTGGGGATGATAATGGACGAGGTTTTTGGGATGAGAGCTTGGAGATACACATATCAAACTGGGGAGATGATTCTTTCATCTTTTATTTATTCTCAGATCTTTCCAATCACATTACGAATTCGCGCGAAGAGGGAGCAAAAGAGGGGAGTAAGTGAGACTGAACAAAGAATTGAATTAACCCCGCGCGGAATAAGGAATTCAGAGTGCGTTTTCTTGAAGGCGAAGGAAAAAGGATAACAATGGGTTCTACGGCCTCCGATCCACCACTTAGCTCTTCCCCCAATTCTCAACCCTTATATCTTCACAATGCACCGAGATGTTCGTCGAAAGCAGTAGGAATCTCTTCTTTATGTGGTTCCATCCAATAAAGCGCGCTCTTCATGTCGAACGTGGCGCCTCTGTCGGTGGGTGACCGTTTGGTGAAACTTTCCTCGCGTGCGACCATAAAATATCGGTTGAGAGACACCAGATTGAAACGATCGGAACGACTCTGCGGGAGCTAGACGGTCTAATAAAAATACGGCCTGGTAGGGAGATGATGTTATTTTATTTGTTTTCTTCTTTTTGAAGATAACATTGCTTAGCATTACATAAATATGCAAGAGTGCGGTAGAAACTCTCAGAGCTGTAAGTTTTTATCACAGGCGGTTGAATGGTGGTAAACAAATTCCCTCAAGATAAAAGAATAAATCGCACGTTCAATATTCTATAACATCACAAGCGTAGGAATATCTTTACACTATAATAGCCGAGTTTATTCTGGTAGATCGAACGGCTCCCTACATCCAGAAAAGAGATGCCGAACATTGCTAGATCCAGTAGAAATAAATCAGCAACTGCTGGAAAGGAGAAGGCAGCTGAATTGAATCAAAGATATCAATCTTAGAATGGCGAACTTCTCAGCAATGCTGCAAACATGCAATGAAATTCTGAGCGTTACTGCAAATGATGATGGTTTTGAATGTCCTTCAGGTTCTCAAACCGAGCAAGGTTTTGCGACAGGGAACTATAATCTTCTAAATACAAAGAATGTCAGTCACCGTCCAAGTATTGCTATTGAAGGAGGACAAAACGGAATCCCTGTAAATTCGTCTCAATGGTTGTCTGTAGCAACCAGTAATTTTTTTGGAGCTTACTCTTGATGGTAGACTTTTCTGCTGAAAGGTCATCAAGGCTCTATCATCTAACCTGAGTTCTTGTAATTTTATGCGGAACCGTCTTGCTAATACCGCAACCCCAGAGATCCTAACGCTGGTTATTTTGCATCTTTTGATGGCAGAATATCGTACTTCTTGCTGGTGTTGTCCAACTCATGCCATACTGGATTGATTTTATTGCCTTCACAAGTGGGAGATTCCGAATCAATACTGTCCATTCCGGGAATTTCGAATGAGAATCTGATGATTGGTTAGACTGGCATGATTGTTGCTGCCGCCATTTCAGGGCTCTGAATTGTCGACACTTCCTGCATTTTAGAGTTTTTCGTTGAAAGCATCCAGGAGTTGCCTGATAAACGTTCATGTACTCTACTAGGAAGAGAAACTTTCCTTTGTCTAACTTCTATGCCATGCCTTTCTGCCTTCTTTGGCGCTAAATCCGTTCACGATTATTCAATCACATTCCAATCTTTCCACAAGTGCTTCTTATAAAAAAGTTCAGATGTACCAGGAAGAAACTACTTATTTTTCATGAACTATACAATCTCCCGATTGATTTTAATTTTAATTTGACACTGATTGTTCTCTGAAATTGTACTCTGAATATTTTGACTTTGGCGCCATACCTTAGCTTCGACAAACAAAAAACTTCTGACTTCTTTGTCCTTTACGCTCAAAATAAACTTGTCATTTGTCCGCCCGACTTTGAAACCAGCACATTTTAGTCCAAGTTTTCTTCACTAATCTTCTTATTGGCCTGGAATTAGTTAGTTCAAGAACACTGTAAATAAATCGGTAGGTACCCGTTTAGTAGTTTCAAAGGAAAAAGTCTGGCTTTTCTTTTCTATTCCAGGAAGTAACGTTTTAATCGGAAACTGGAGAAATTCCTTCTAGCTAAGTTACAATGTGGCATCTAACGGAAAACTTCGGGTATTTACCTAGAAGTCTGCTGTCTTCTTTATAAACTTACAAAACTTCCTGTTTCCCACTTGCAATTTCATCAACACATATATCGGAAGGGATAGCAAATGTTGCTTTTACTCGTATCCACGTTCTCTTCGGGCTGGAATTCGGTAAACAAGGTCGTTCTTTCGGGGAGGGCAAACTTTTAAGAGATTCAGACCGATGGGGGACACTTGGGGAAATCTATACAACCGCTCAGGAAAAGCACCTCTGGCCGTCAATGTCTCTCGGCAGGTGATCCACAAAGAGGAAGACAAAGGAAGAAAGACGCGAAATCAATAAGACTCTTTGTCCCCGGGCCCTGACAACTCCCAAGCTTCTCAATCTCCGCTGCCTTTGGAATGATGTGTATTTATGTACAACCTTATATAAATATCGGGTGATTTTTTAAGAGTTGAGTTTTTTAGGTTGACGACACTGGTTGGTAATGACGTCCGAACTCCATCTGTTGAAGTGAAAAGTTTTTAATACACTCTGTCATTTCATCATGGAAAGACTTACAAACGAGCAACGATTGCAGATTGTTGAAATCTGATTGTGAAAAATGTATATCGTTTGTTACGACCATAGTATGGTCGTCATAATCGACCTGGTGAATCAACAGTTCGTGCTGTTATCACCAAATTTCGCATCAAGTTCACTTTGTTGGACATTAAACCATTGTATCGCAATTGAGGATGTGTTACTCAACCACGTGGAACTCTTGCTAATTCAACTTCTGAAAGAATTGAAGCCGAATGACCTACCACAACGTCTAATTTTGGTGAATGGGCCTTAGAACAGCTCCAAGAAAATCCACTGTTTTATTGAAAAATTCTGTTCAGCGATGAGACTAATTTCTGGCCTAACGGATAAGTAAATAAACAAAACTGTCGCATCTGGAGTGATGGACGGCCGCATGCCGTACAAGAATTACCGATGCATCCTGAAAAAAACAACAGTTTGGTGTGATTTATGGTCTGGTGGCATCATCGGTCCATTTTTCTTTAAGGACGACCGTGAAAGAAACGTTACCGTCAACGGCGAACGATATGGAGCCACGAAACGTAACTTTTTTTTTGCCCCAGTTGGCCGAGTTGAACTTGGTTGACATGTGGTTTCATCAAGACGGTGTCACATGCCACACAGCTCGTGAAACAATGGACGTGTTGAAGATGCATTTTTTTTAGCAGCTTCCTCTCGAAATGGCCCGTTGAATTGACCAAAAAGATGCGATTTGACGCCTCTGGATTATTTCTTGTGCGGTTACGTAAAGTCGTTAGTACATGTGTGGACAAGCCGAACACGATTGAAGCCTCACAGGATAACATAACAACCGTAATTCGTGGAATACAGGCGGAAATGCTCGAAAAATTTTGATTATTCGACTTCGTTTCATTATTCGACTTCGTTTCAAGCGGAAATTATTTATTATACAAGAAAATCTATAAATTTTGAGGCACATTGAATGTATATATTTAAATTAATCTAAAAACAATATTATGGCCGTATAAAAACTTGATGCCAATAAAGTTAATTTAAAAAAAAAAAAACGTAGCCGCGGCCATTTACGTGAAGTTATCTTTAAAATGTAAATGGCAAAGGCCCAGTGATCAATTTCAATAAAATTTTTGAATTTATGATGCAAATTGAGTGTTTTATTCGATAAAAAAAATAAATAAGCTTAAAAAAAATTCCGTTTCAAACTTTTGAAATTACACTAACGATGTCATGTTCGTTTTGTTAGATAGCCCATCAATGAATGGAATGAGCTCACTCGGACCGCTTTACATTCATCCCTAAGGTTTAGAACTTTGACAGGAAAGAGAACGTCAACACGAATGTGAATTTAGTAAAGATCGTCTGGTAAATTATGATTTTGAAATTATCTGACATAATTGCAGTCACCGTCTTTTCAAGAGTTCCTTTGGAAATTGTGTATATCATAACGTATGTTATACGTTTACGGATGATATGACCGTAGGTAGGTATTTTATCTCGTTAATTTCAGTTATTGTATCCGTGACTCTCTACGTCTATCGGTATACAGTAAACTGCGCAACAGTAGGGATTTCTTTGTGACATATCATTTTCAAAATCATTTACCTAAAGGCTGTAAAATTGAATGAACACTTTCACGACTTTGCTCATAAGTCATAGTTTCATTAGCTCTTTCGATCTGTAAAGCCTGGTTTAGGCCGGAGCGTCAGATGAATGCATCCAAGGGTGGTGAAGTTGTTTAAGGTGCATTGTGACCAGCTACCCCTAAATTGTAAAAGTTGAAATATAGGCTCTTTCAAAGCTAGTTGCGCCAAGAGTAATCTTGGAGAAGAGGAAAATTATCATCAGTAAATTAAAGAATTGAATAACTAGATGATTACCGCAATGTATATGCTGGTATGTTTGTGTTTCTATACGTGTATAACAGGATGGAAAAAAGACTCTTTATGACTATAAGTAATTTTAAATCGAATTAATCCGTATTATTTATTCATGAATGATTAGCAAGCTATTATGTTAAATTATCAATACCTACCTTGTTATGGGTAAAATTGGTCGACAATCTCGATTCCACTGCCGTTCCGAGGAGTTGTTTGATTTTTCGTATGTATGATATTTGTCTTGATTGACTTTTGCTATAAGCGGCAATTTAATCGTCCTTTTAAGACCTAAAAAAAAGAAAAGTGAACTCCGATCAATGTGAACGGTAGATGGTTTTAAGTTGGAAAAAAGTTTGGGTTTCACCAAACTGAAACAAGTTTGTGAGAACACGTTTTCACCTGAGCGAGATCAATGTAAACGACTGTTTGACTACTTTCTACAGTAACGTACATTTTTTAAACCTTATATAGGGCTGAATAAACTATGGGGCATGGTGGATTCTATTCGGAAAACGTCGAATTCAATGGGGGAACTCTATACATCATATTGGGCGTTTGAAATCCTCAACACTACTGTCAAGGGATAGGACGAGGGTGTAGATAGGTTGCGAGCACAAATCAAGCGATCGGCTGGACGCAATATAAACGCTTCAGGACTTAGCTCGATGACAAATGGCCCTGACCCAGTTCTCCCCGGCCGTTCGCATTTAGTTACGCACATAACCAACAGTTCGAAACCCCGATGCTAACTACAGTAACATCTCTCCCGGAAACTGCAGTCCACCATAGCACAATGAAAACCGCACATCGCTGTATGTATTCCCTTCTGAATTTTCATTTATAAACACGTTCGAGGGACAAATATTCTGTGTTCTTTGTGAATCAAAAACAGTCGTTCCTAATGTAATTATTGAAACAGCTGATGACTGAGTTTTCATATTTCGGGAATGAATATGGTTCATTTCAAAATTTCGGTCACATTTATGTCACTGATCAGTATTGCCGTCAAATCTCAACTAAATATGGTTTTGTAAGTATTTTAAAATTTTTCCCTATGAGGATGTACATACACCACCCAGGAGAAAATACCAAAGTCCCTATTGGTCACTCCCTACAGCTGTCACTAACCAGAGGTATACATCTTCCATCGTCACGTCTCCTTTCGTCGGGAGGTTCCATGGAAGAGAATGTAAAAGTTGTGCCTACACCACCCAGGAGAAAATACCAAAGTCCGTATTTCCCACTCCCTACAGCTGTCACTAACCAGAGGTATACAACTTCCATCGTCACTACTCAGCGAAATATTTATTGGGGCTATTATATCCACTTACACTATGAAAGAACGCACCATCTACAATGGATATCTGCCTCAGGAAAAAGAATTGGATCAAATCAAGTAGCCTTATCAGCCCATTATTTCAGTGTCACACGGTTTTTCCTCAATCCCTACAATGTTCTGAAAAGTAGCCCCCAACAGGCAGGAAAGGGTGTTTATGAAGTTGCTTCTGTTTTGTTGACATCCCTTATTCAAGATAGTCCCAACGCTGGTTGTTGGATTTTGCCTAGACCTTCCCAGTTAGTTCTACCGGGAAAACCATCCCTGGAGGCAGGAAACTTGATCGCACTTGTTGACAATTAGTGTAGTTGTTGGAAGTTCGTTGACAACATTTTGGTTCAACCAGTTTCAATTGATTTGTGGCCTGTAAAGGCGGTGAAAGGCTATAACCTCACTCCCTACAATATCCAGCCAATAGCTCCTTAAATTGTAGGGAGTGAGATCTGCTTGTAGCAAGTGAGATTTTGGCAAGAAAACCTTAGTATTTACTGTAGCTAAAATTAAGCTCACCAAATTTGAAAGACTTGAGCGGCGATTCCCATGGAGATTGGAGGGTCAAGAGGGGAAAAAATAGTTGTATACACCTCACTCCGTACAAAAGTTTTTCTTAAAATGGCGTATCAGCAGTACGGTTCAAGAATACGTGTGCTCATTCGGGTAATATGCCGAGAGAACCGCAGTGATTGATTAGGATCAACAAAATTGATCAAGTTTCAACTTTTTTTTAAAAGTCGATAACCAAATGTGATTGAAACTTTGAAATGACCCAGGTAAAACTTTGACAGAAAAAAATACAAGTGTGAATCTGAACCTTCCTGGCACAATTTCTGGGTACGCCTAGTAAATTGTGACAAAAGCAGTAGCTGATTGATTGGTTTGGTTGCAATGGAATTTCGTTTTCAAGAATTTCTTCAAAATCAAATTTCAAAACACTACTTGGCAAGAGACATGTACAGGAATACGTTGCGCTAATTGTATAGCGGACACTGGTTATCAGTTGATTTAATCGGTTTCACCCAAACTATCCTCCAAGTTTTAAGCAAGATCGGATTGTGAGAAAATGATGATTGCTGGATTTACGTGGGCCACTGCGTAGGATGAAGTGTTGATTTTTAAGCGATGAAATTCATAGATAACTACAACCTCTCCCACCAATTCCCTGAAAATTTCATCAAAATCGGATGAAAACTAACAGTTATGCTTGTTAGGTATACGGATACCTGCACACCCACAACAGACACGGACGCGGAACCATAGTTTTTGAGAATGTTCTAAAACGTCAAATTCCAGTGACAATCTCGAATTTGGAGAAAATGTTTTTTGAAAAAAGTGGATATATGATATTGTTGGTGAATGGAAAGGTGGATCAACTTCTCAAATAATTATGTCCTCGCCACATGTCAATAGCTACTCTGCACTTGCGTTGGAGGCCCAATTAGAAACATTCATACATTTTTTTGTTCTTAGAGCGTGCAACAGCTATTTTCCACAATAAGGTATCGTTTGGACAACATTGTAAAAATTGGTTATCACATCATATATCATTATAATTTTTGCGCAGATTTGGAACCGTAGTTATAATTGTTATAGGAGTGGATGCAAGGAATCAAGTACTCGAATCAATGGCAATTTACAGCGAAGACAATTGATTTAGTCAATGTGGACTTCATTAAACATTTAGAAAAAGGAACGAAAGAAAAACTACGAGAAGTAGAACACAAGAATATAATATCTTAGAAAATTTTAGACGAGAAGGGACGGGATGGACATTCTAGAAAATGCGGTAGGAAACCGCAAACATGGAACAAGGTACATTGAATAACCACGTAGTTTGGGAAGAAACTCTACTATAATAAAAATAAGTAGAAATAAAACATTGGAAAAGTTCGTGATGCGGAATTAAAGAGACGTACAATTTATTCAGAAAACATCCCCCCCCCCCCCTTCGTATTGGGTAAACAGATGATAGCCCACTATTTTTCAGACGAGCAGTGTAGCCAGAACTATGGTAACTGTCCTGTAGCTATTTTTCTGTAAAATATCTCGTTTATTTATTTGTATTTGTTCTCCAGTCTTCCAGATGCAGCGTTTGAGGATATCTAAACATTGAATGACTGAGAGGAGGAACTTGTGATATCTTAATATGCACCATTGTTTTCACAAGCCTGCCACTCTCCTATACAGCTTTATAGGTTAGACTTGGTTATGTGGGTCCGGCCCACACAAAATGAGCAGTTAGAAAAATGCAAGAATTTATATAATGTTTAAAAAAAACTCACTTTTGCTCATATTTCACTTTAAATTACGGAATATAAATTTTACACATTATTAAATCAGCTGCAAAAATGAATGACTAACATTACCTGCAAAGAGAAAAATGAATAGCAAAAAATAATTAAGAAAATAAAAGTTGTTTTGGAATGCAGAGCGAATATATAAACCTACGTGAAAGAAAATCAAAATTGTTATAGCCCCATTTCGGCTAATTGATTGCTGGAACCAATTATAATTCTGCATCGTTGAATTCCATGGAAACCTTTAGCAGACTGGGAGAGAATGAGAGAGAGCATCATGACCTGCGGCAAGAAGCCAATATTCCACCGAGAAACAATTCCGACTGAAATAACGTTGATGCTTTGACAACGAAGTTTGCTGTTGTTTTCGTCCCCAGCCAGTATGCAGGTGTATCTATCCGGCGAAAAGAAATAAATTAGTTGAAAGGAACGCCTCCGATGTAACAGAACGCTATTAAGTACGTTCAAATATTTACCTGCGACGCGAAGAGTAAATTAACGGGCGAGCTGAAAAACGGATTTCAAGCGGGTAAGTTACAGGGACTTCGAGTTGGCATATGCGCACACGGTATTGATAGTCTATCGTGAGGAAACCGGCAGTAAAACGCACCAATCCAGAAAATTTTACCTAAATCGTGTCATTTGTTTGCTTCCTGATCCAACTGAAGATAGTGGGTGCAAATCCCAAAATGTCCCAAAATCTCAAAATTAGTAGTGTAGGCATCACAAGCCTGTCCATTGTTGTACTTGGTTTTTTTACTACAGTTTATTTTTGAGTTTTCAATTTTCGAAAGCACCTGTTGACAACGTGAAGTCTGTCAGTCAGAGAGTGTGTGACGTAACCTATTGAATTGAGAGTTGAATTGATGGTATATAGGCATTTTCTGGTTTAGACGACTCTGAACAACTTTCGTTGAGTACATCCGCAATTCTGCGGATGATTTTGGTGAAACTATTCAAGAATGTGAGGGTTAGGATATAGATGGTCCCCAGTTCCAGTGTAAGCAAATCAATAATTCACTCTGGGCATGTACGAAAGTGAAGCATATTATACCCTAACAATACAATATACCCTCCGATTGATACATTGGTTATTGAGAGAGCTCTCAGGCAGTTCGGGGAAGATGGTTTGATCAAATCACACATGTCATGTCAACATGACCATATCCTTTTTGTTTGACAAGTTTCCACCATTTTTGACTTATGGTTTTGATAATTGAGTCACTAGCTCCGAGGTTCACTTTAATTTACAAAGTTCTCGCGGTTTTGTTGTTCTAACTCTTCTAAGTAGATCTTCGGTCTTGTCTGCTTCTCGATTTATCCGTAGGTAACGGATGCATTCCTTTCACTTATGAGAAAAAAACACCAAAATTAGTATTTCCATATGGCATTTCATGTTTTAGACAACTCTGAATAACTTTTTGTGTTAATCCGCAATTCTTCATCCGATTGATTCAATTTTGATGAGACTATTCAAGAATACGAGGGTTAGGCTATAGACCTAAAGTGCAGTGTAGAGAAATCAATAATTCACTGTGGGCATTTGCAAAAGTAAAGTCCAACCTAATAATATAATATACCCTCCGATTGCTTTATTATTGGTATATGGTATCTCTCTCCCCAATCGGTGGGTGGTTCGTGGAAGATGATTTGACCAAAATTTGGTATATGATTTAATCATATACATGTCAACTAGACCATCGTTTTTGTTTTACAAGTTTTATACGAGGTTATGCCAAGCAATAACTAGTAATAAAAATATTTATGGTGTGTCTCAAATCAGTTATGTTCTTCAAGTCTTCTAAGTAGATCCTCGGTGTAGGAGCTGGATAAATCAAAACACTACTAGTTGACGCGTATGCAGGAATGTGAAATTCTTGTAACAACCAACTTCTACCGTTTTCAAACGACTTTGATGAAATTTTCCGAGTTTGTAAGGGTTTGGCTAAATACGTTTTGGGCCGTTATGGTAACCTGAGGATATATGGGTCATTTCAAAATTTCGGGTTATTTCGGGCTCAGCTGTTTTTGAAAAATTAAACACCAGTTGAGGCGGTTCCCTTGACATATTTCGACTCTGTATTGGTTCACAAGTAAGGCCCTGCAATGGGCGCGTACTTTATTAACTCGTTCAAGAGATACCAATTTTTAAAATTTTTTAGATTGTAGGGAGAGAGAAAACGGTTGTAGGGAGAGAGAAAACGACATCCGCATGCAACTTTCAACATAAACATGATATATTATTATTTAAAAAACTGAAAATCACTCTTTAGTTTGACTTATTTTTTAATCACAACCATCATCCAGTCAGGGAATCACAACGTAAAAAATATAAAACCTACTCTTAATACCAAAATCTCTAAATAGGCAAGAAGGTAACATCAAAAACTGTAGAGTAGGAAACGTTGGGTATTCCTAATTTGACCAAAAGGTAATTGAGAGCAAATGTGCTTCTCAAAAAAGAAATAAATGAATGAAAAATAGGTAACTAACCTGCTTCTCAAACAAACATCGATCCATGAAAAGAAAACAGGAAAAATATTGGGTGTACAACATTCGAGGAAGCTGAACAAACAAATCACCTAGGTATCGTACAAACATACACAAGCGAAAGGGGAAGACAAAATATGCATGCTTCTCATGATTAATTCAACAAATGAAGTTAATAAATTCTTGTAAGAAGGTAAGTGGTATGAAGATTCCAGTATAAGTTTACGCTGGCACCTTCATAGCTTATCAACCTTCCGATATTATTGCTCCCTGACACCTTTGATTTGACGTTGGAACGAGTACACCATTTTTCTATTTTGAAGAACAAAATTTGGTGAAGGGAGAACCTGATCAATATCAGTCAAATTTATTACGGAAATGTCGTTGTCCATGACTACGAATTCTGTCAGGGATTTTTGATAGCGGCGTAATCCAATCACTCCGATACTGCCATCGTCATTAATTGTGTCATTGCTTCACACGTAGCGGAAAGGCGTTCTACTCTTCTTGGATGCGTTTCTGAAGTTTGCCAACATGAATAATCCTGATTCGTCATCATTCTATAGCGCAACAAAAGCTTGGCATCACCAGCTACAATCTTTCCAAATGTTCGTTTATGTCCCTTAACAAGGATCCGTTTGTAGTTTTCTGACAACTGATTCTCATGACTTCTCCAAACAGCAACTTACGGCGTATCTCCTCTCGAGACCCTCTTTTCGAAAGTGCAGATACAAATTTTCTTTGAGATTTTTTGTCATCAGTTGTTGCTGCAATCGCCAATGTTTTTGGCGCCACTTGTCTGCCTGCTTTTTTAGAGCTTCATTTTGAAGTCTAAGTTTTTTCAGTTCTCGATAAGCCTTAGTTCTTTCTTTTCTAACTATTTTGCGACCGGTTGTTGGATAACCTCCCCTGGTTCACTTGCAGGAGGGGAATGCTGGGCCAAATAGATCTTCGAATTGCCTCTCTCCTTCCTCCTCTGATAGGCCTTTTTAGCCTTCTCTCGACACAACTTCCGATTTGACCTCAACTCCCGTTCAGTCATATCCTTGACTAGCAAGGTACGCCGTACCACGATTTCTCCCAAACGGCTGGAGCAAAAAATCTGAAATTTTCAGGAAAAATCCATCTTGGTCCGACGACGCCCCTTTAAGGGCTCCAGCTCTCTCTCAATTTGAAGTGCCCTTTAAGGGCAGTCAAAGTTTTGTAAAATCCCTAGAAACCTCAAAACAAGTCCAAGCGGCATGAATGTAAACTTATTTTAAGAACATACCGTCAGGAATCGAATGAGCCCCTCCCAAGGTCCGTAGGTCAAACCATTCCCGATGTATGGCCCGATTTATGGTGCCAACATTTGCGTTTTTTGGTTTATTATTGTTGGTTTGCAACCTAGTGATGTCCGGCCGATAGCGTCGAGTTGTAGTGAATGTAGATACTGGAGTGATAGCCGATGTGAATACTTGTAGTGTAGTTAGTAGCCGATACACGGGTTGAAGCAGGGGCGTAACACACGTACACCCCCGCAAACCCCGCGATGCGGGGGGGCCCGGCCTACAAGGGGGCCCGGAGACAGGGCCGCTATAGCAAAATTCATTTTTTATTATTATTATTTTTTTTTTTTTTTTAAAGAATAAAGCGGAACTAACGATACACAGAAAAATTCCATTATGAAACATCGAGTTTATAAACATCAACGGTAATATAGGTTCATTGATCAATCATCTTTTGGTTTTATTTATAACCAGGTGAGGAAGGGTGTAAAGTAGCTAAGGTGTCAGAGTTGCGAAGGCGCGTACTAAGGATGGGACATCGACATCGATTTTATCGAAACATCGATGTTTTGCTTCGATATTACGATGTTTTGCCATCGATGCCACATGTTCGATGATATCAATATATCGATGTGTTGGCTCCGATAACATCGGTTTGGTTTACTCTTTGGTTCACAGAAACAATGCCATCTAGTTTGCTTGCTACCTAACGTGGAAAAAGAGAAATATTAAAAATTCTTTCAGCTGCCGTAGTATTAGCGAATTTTCAAAGAAAAAGAAACTACTTATTGTTCTCGGACTAAAATTTTTGCATCAAGATCCGTTTTAAAGCATTTTAAGTCGACTGTCGGACACCAAAAACACATTCCAGACGATAACTCGCGATAAAATTAAGATTAAAACTCAAATTTGCACAAAAATCTACCCAGGCTTTCAAAAGGCTATGTTTGGAGATGAGCACAATCGCCTCACTCTAAGGGGAGGTTTGGGGCATTTCAAATGGGGGAAAGTTAGCCGAAAACCCCCAAGCAGGTGACTTTCTTTTATAAAGGTTTTTTCACGCTGAACACCACGGTGAACTCGGATTGGAAATATTTCAATCCGTTCAAAATAGAGCAGTTTGAAGATTATAAAACAAGGTAGATTGGCAAAATTCGCCAAAAAAAAAAAAAAAATAAATAAATAAAAATTCTTCAGCTTTCAAAAATTTTGAAATTAAAATGAAATATGGGTATCACAATTCAGAAAATAAAATTGTCGGTTTTTGCGTAATTCTTCCTCCTGCAAAACTAGTTACTTTGAAAATTTGCTCATTCCGTCATGCTGCACCTGGCAGACTTGGCGTTGGTCTTTTAAAACGCCACCGCTTACTTGGAGACATCTTTATGGAATATTCACACACTCACAAACGCTGAAAGAACGAACGAACAAAATCCTCAGAATACTAGCAAGAAGCGATCGGTAGTAGCGTGTATTGAGGATACTATTAACTAATAAGGACACCGATATCGAAAATATCGATAGTATCGATAGAAGTCTCGAGTTCGTAAACTTTACGACGTTGAGGTAGGTTCAATTGTTATATTATATTACCTATGTATTTTTAGTTAGGTTATCGTAGCGTATTGTAGGATGACCGTTGAAAAAGTGCAAGCTTCGCAAAAAAAAAAAAAAAAAAAAAAAAACACTATGGGGAGGGTCCCCGAAAATATTTTGCGGGGGGGGGGGGGGGGCTGAAAAACGTTACGCCACTGCATGGGACTTCCTAAACATGCGTCACCTACCTAATCTCGTCCTATACGATTTATTATTAGAGATTTTGTAGGGAAATACGTGGTACTTACCGGTGTATTTGCACATCCCCGCGTTCCGTCGTATCAATCCTTGAAGATTCACGTTTCCGAATAGACGGAAGATGAAGAAGAAACGCTTTTTTACGCGAACACGGAGCGAGTAGACTGCCGGAGACCCGCCACGCCCGAACGACCGGAGAAGACTGGTCGAGACGGGCCCGCTCTCTCGGATTCGAGCCGCTCGGCGGAGGGACACAGCGGCCGCCGCCACGCCCAAATAGTTCCTCGTTTTCGAAGCTTTAGGCCCCCGAAAACATCGAAAACGCGAACTTTCGTCGCAATTTCACGATACACACTTTTAATTAAACCTGAAAACCGAGTACCATGCCCTAAGCGTTCAAAATAGGCACTTTCGGTGGAGTAGGTAATGATTCCCTCGAAAAATGGATTTAAAATAACGTTTTTTTAAATAAAGGATGGTCCTATTCGGACCACTACAACCTGAAGGAACAGGGGCGTAACGTAGCGATGCGGGGGGGGGGGGGGGGGGAAACGGGCCCGCTCTAGCAAAATTCATTTTTTTTCAATTTTAAAGAATAAAGCAGAACTAACGATACACAGAAAAATTCCATTATGTAACATCAAGTTTATAAACATCAACGGTAATGTAGGTTCGTTGATCAATCATCTTTTGGTTTTATTTATAACCAGGTGAGGAAGGGTGTAAAGTAGGGTAAAGGGTGTCAGTGTCAGAACTTAAGAGATTTTGAGGTTAGTGCGGATTGGGGGAGTTTAATGTTTTTCATCATGTTGTTGATTCGAATCGTTATAATATATATTGTAGACCATATTGATATTTAAAAATTACTGAAGGAACTGATGTGTGGCTGGGAAAAAGTTGACTTTTATAACACTCGGTCATACAAAAGTTTGCTACGTAGACTAGAAGTCTCGAGTTCGTTAAGGTAGGTTAAATTGTTATATTATATTATGTATTTTTAGTTAGGTTATCGTAGCGTATTGTACGATGACCGTAGAAAAAAAACTTCGCAAAAAAAAAAAAAAAAACATTATTTTGCTTTAAAAACACATTAAAAAACATCGAGAGGGGCCCTAAAAATATTTTGCGGGGGGGCCCCGCGGAAAAACGTTACGCCACTGGGTTGAAGCATTCTGATGTGCATGAAACGCTGGTAATATATAGGTAAATATTATATTATTACTGGGGTTTATAATTCAATATTATTACTGGGGTGAATAAGTATTCTTTCACTGGGGTTTATTATTCAATTGGCTTGCGTTCATGATTTGAATCTTACTAAGCTTCGGCGTGTGCGTGTTTTACAGGTGATAGAGCGATTATTGAATTTCAGGAGATATGCATAGACCACGTAAATCGGTTCTCATCCAAAACACCTATTTGCATTGATCAGTTGAAGATATTTGTGTGCCTCCTCTTCATCTGTCTACCTTTGGCTACATCGTTTAAATTTGGATTTGGGGAAGTTTTAACGCAATACGAGTGCTGAAGGACTTGATAAATTATAGTGTTTTTATTGTGGGGGGGGGGGGGGGGTATTTAGGTTCAATAAAAAAAACGCTGCAAATTCTTTCACTGGGGTTTATTATTAAATTGGCTTGCGTTCATAATTTGAATTTCTACTAAGCTTTGGAGTGTGCGCGTTTCACAGGATAGAGCGATTATTGAATTTCAGGAGGCACACAAATATGATCAATCCAAATAGGTATTTTGCTTGAGAACAGATTTACGTGCTCCATGCATATCTCCCGAAATTTAAATTTTTTTACCTTTTTGAATTTTTTATTTCAGAGCGATTTTTGAGAGAGAAATCGGTGTTTTGGACGAAAATGATGAGACGAGGGGGAAATAACCACGTAATTTTTCTCGCTGAATCGAATGAACGCATTTCGAAAGCACTCCGAACTATTACAATCGTGAAAAAAATTCACGTTTTTCAACGTTTCATTTTGTTGAAGTCGTCTTATCAGAATCTTTGAAATTTTCGTTCTGTACGTTTTTGAAACATCGTTCAATTGAGATTCATTGAAAATACGGCAGAAAGGCGAAATCGACGAAGAACAGTAAATCTCGACAGTAGCAGGTTAACCTACAAAGTGTAAACAGATTTTAACGCGATTGCGCGGCAAAAAAGCGATTTCAAAGTCACACCACGCGGCACTAGGATGGGGGGAGCGATGCCGCTCTTTTACGTATGACAATTCCATAGAACAGCATAGTTTGATCGCTTATAGAACAGATCGCGTTGGTGGCCCCCGCTCGCTCGCGTTCGTTTTTCACATATGACCCTGACGCGTCTGCGGCTGGCGACTTCTTCATGTAGGTACATACACAGGCGCCCCAGTTTTCTCTCTCTAGAGGCGCGTTTTCTCTCTAGAGGCGAGTTTTCTCTCTAGAGGCGCGGCGCGGCAGGCGCCCAGCGGCCCTGTACCTATACTATTGCCCATATAGGAACGACCCCTGCCCTCAGGGACGAAAACCCCTTCCCCGCCATCAGGTGGCAACACCTCAGCGGACCCTTAAACTGGGCTGACTTTCCCTCATTAACACCAGTAAAGCCCCTTTCAATCTCCCCCTCTTGACGCAAGACGTTTTAGTTGCTTTTGTTGAAAAATGTAATTTTTTGTAAGACAAAATGTTCTCGCTGTTCTGAGGAAAACAAGTCTAAATTGTATATCAATCGGTTCAGGAACCGATTGTATTGCAAAAGTGTAATAAATTGCCAAACGCTGCAAATTCATTCACTGGGGTTTATTATTCGATCGGCTTGCGTTCATGATTTGAATTTATACTAAACATTGGAGTGTGCGTGTTTCACAGGTGATAGAGCGATTATTGAATTTCAGGAGATATGCATAGAGCACGTAAATCTGTTCTCAACCAAAATACCTATTTGGATTGATCATTTGATCATATTTGTGTGCCTCCTGAAATTCAATAATCGCTCTATCACCTGTGAAACACGGACGACACTCCAAAGCTTAGTAGAAATTCAAATCATGAACGCAAGCCAATTGAATAATTAACCCCAGTGGAAGAATTTGCAGCGTTTTTTTCATTTTCTTAGCTTCATACTTCTTCCTTTCCTTCTCTTTTTCAATCGCCGCTAACACTGGATCGCTCTTTATCCTCTGCCTTCTTCTTCTTGCATACTCTTTCCACTTTTCTTTGGACACCTTTTTCCCCATAGTCAGTTGAGGAATACTCCTGCACCTTACAAATCTCTTTTATTTTAATTAACTGCATAATCCTCTCTCCCTCCAATACGTTCTCTCTCCCTACAACTCAGTCATTTTCCGAAAATTGTAGGGAGAGAGGTTGTAGGAAGAGACGTTTTGGGTGTTTTCCATTCCCCAAAGGCTCATCATCAATATTCTTATTCGTTTGAAGTAATGCACAACATCTTGTCATCAAGACTCAAGGTTGGAGCTCATTGAAATGTAAATAAACACTTACCCACGTTGATGAAGAGGTTGTAGGAAGAGAGAAGTAATTTACCTACGCACAAGACTTCAACACTTGATCACATCACTCATCAAACTGAAGGGACCGTAGGGCCACAAAAACGCTCACACGGAAAGTCATGTTGTAGCACTGTTGTCCTCCATTTTTTTTACGACCAAATATCCCTATTTCTGGTCACGGCGAGCTATTCCCCAGTGAAACTTGGCTCAAAAAGTGGAGTTGCCTCATTTCCTCAATATTGTTATAACCAACCACATACTGGACCTACAAGATTTTTTTGCAAATTAAAAGATTATTTGGAAGAGCTTAGGAACTATTTTGAAGTTTCCAACCTACTGTCTGTGACAGTTGTAGGGAGGGAGAATACGGATGATTAATGATTTTTAATTGATCAGCTAGTTAGCTGACTGACGTAAATTTCACGGCGCTAAGTAGATACCAGTCTGCTGTATATTGCTGAGAAAATCCCGAGCTCATACGACATACAGAGTGAGAACAGGAGCTATGTGACACAAAATAACCCGAAATTTTGAAATGACCCATATGTCAAAAGTAAGTCTTAATCTGTAAAACTGTATGTTTATAAATGAACGTCGTCGTTCCCCACACACTGGCAGCTTTGCACAACTCACAAATGTTACACTACTATTATTGCCAAATCTGCTGATTTTGACATTTTTGCTCTATTTTTATATTGTAACCCCCCCCCCCCCCCAGCCACAGAAACAGCTCTGGCAGCGTTCAAGAGTGTTAAAACCATTTCAAAGATTTATTAATTCATTTACGGGTAAGAGGAAGCTGAGAGCAACGCACGACTCTGCAGAATTTTCTTTCCTCGTCTTTAGCAGGATGTAATAATTTTGTGGGATTTTGTACATAGTGTAAATAGGGTGTGTGCCCATGAATTATTAACTTGCTGAAAATCGTCAACTATTCTTAAAAGGCTCCGACATTTTCAACATATTTTCGTCGATACCACATATTCGGCGGGCATGTTTGGCCCACTTGATAGGGAATTGCTAAATTTTGGTAAAAGTCGACCTAGAAGTGGGTTCCAGAAAAAACGTTTATGAAGGGGAAGAAAAAGGCAAAAAATTTAATTGATATTAAATTGTAATGGTTTAATCAAGTTATAATTTTCATTTCAACACATTCGTTTAATTTTTTTTTTAAATATTAGATCCATTGAAAACATTGGTGAGAGGATGTTGAAAAACTTGAGTAACACCAAGAATAGAAAAATATTAAAACTTGGTACGGATTAACGTGCAGCGATGCATGCAGGGGACTTTTACTATCCTAGACAATCTTCCACGTTTTGAACAGACTTTTGGAGAAAGCACACTCCAGTCTACATCTTCGCATGTTGTAGAACTCGTGGATTTTAGATTCACACGTCAACTACACATCTAAGCGAACTCAGATCTTTAGACCCTGGGAAAAAACCGGTGTTTCAAGAATATTCTGGACCCAAGTTGCTCCGAAGGTCGTAAAAAGGTGTAAAAAACTAGAGCGGTTGGTTGCAACAATCCCTGAACATTTCATCAGCTCTGATCAGAGTTAAAAAAAAAAAAAGAAATCTGCACTCAAGTATGCATACCAGCTATAGTAATGACAGCTCAATGACAGTCATGGACAACAACTACTGTTCGATTCCGAACGTATTCAAGCCATTACTACGAGGGAAACACACAAGTGTTTATTTTTTCAAACATTGAAGCCATTGAAAATGTGCAGGATTGGTGGGAGGGGAGGGTATTGAAAACCCTTATTGAAATATTCAAGAACCGAAAAATATTAAACCTTAATATGGCACAACCTGCAGCGTGTAACAATGGTGTGACATCATGAATCATTCTAGAAACACGCCTGCAAATGAAATTAGACTTACCTAATCGTTGGGTCGCTCAATTCATCTTTAATAAATATTTTGCCACCATGCATTCCCCGGTTCAAAATTCACCGATCGATCGCTCTATTTTTGTATGTACTACGGGCAGGTCCGGGGCGTCATATTTGAGCGGCACCGACCGCCCTTTCTTCTCACGTCTAAAACCATTAATCATGCATGCAGCTAAAGAACGGGATCGCTATGCAGCCATGTACGTTTAATGTGCGGGAAATCCGTCAACAATCGATAAAAGAGCTCGACAGACCTCTTACATCGAGGGGGAAAAAATGTAAATTACGTCAGCTAACAAGTTGAGTAATGACTCATGCATAATTTATATCAATATAATCTTGATTTTATTCCTTGGAAATACATCTTGAACCTGCTAAACAGTATGCTGCACATGACTAGATACATACGATTATTTATAGCGGTAGGGTGAAAACCGAAACACGCTTCATGTAGCAAATTTCCAAAGAACATGTGGATGGGCAGGTATTAAACAAAACTTGATCTTCCCTGTGTTAAACGAATATCCATCATTGAATGTTCTAAAAAAATTGCATAAACTTCTCAATGATCTGTAGTAATCATTTTTCCGACCTCAATTTCAAAAATCTGGAATTATGCACTGAAAATCGTTACGCTTCCAACGCAACATATCTAAGAAGAATACAACCTACAACCAGAGTTGAGCAAAAATTAGCTATAGCTAAAAGCTAAATTAGCTACTGTTTGGCTGAAGGTAACAACGAAATATTCAGCTATTAGCTGTTGAAGAACAGCTAAATTTTACAACTAAATTAGCTATTAGTCGAAACGTAATAGCTAACAGCTAATTAGCTGCGATGTTTAGCTGTCAGGAGCAGCTAATGCGGTTAGCGTTCTGACGAAAAATTGTATTTCTCCACACAAACAGCTAGTAGGCTATTATCTGGCCTGAGAACCCTCTCAATCAATTTAGCGTCCAAAATTACAAGAAAAACAGTAATCAACAAGCCTTTGACTTCAAAAAGATAAAAAAAACTTGAATTTATCAGTAGGAATGCCTTCTTACGGGCCTGGGACTACTCTAAATGGACTCAGAGTCCAAAATTACATGGTAAACGACATGGTGCATTCAAATTGCCGTGGGACAGTGGGACTACTGCTACTACTAGTATCCAACTAGCTGTTTGTGAGGAGAACGTTTCGAGTAATGGCTCATTTAGCTGTTCTTCAATAGCTAGTAGCTAAATTAGTCGTTTAGCTATTGAAAAAATCGAATAGCTAATTTATCTATTTAGGTAATAAATTAGTTAGCTAATGCCCATCACTGCCTAGAACATATCCGTTACGAGCAAAATACTTTACTTCTTTAGATTCCGGCTCATATAAACACTTCACCACCACTAGGAAAGCTTTAATAAGCACCACCAACAGAAAGATCCAATGGTTTTACGCTATTTTGTATGATTCACGATTACGGAACTAGTTCTAGAGCTGATTATCTTGTTCTTGGTTGTGTTATGTCAATGTGTCAATGGCAGTTGCAGATTAATTTGGCGCAAATGGAAAATGTGAAAATGAATTACTAGTTAATTGTTGTTCTTGAGGTTTATTGTTTCTGCATCAGAATAACCCTTCCACGCGAATCGTTGATTTATGTGTATTGGACGATTGCGGTACATTTTCTAAACTTGGCTCTTCGCGCCTCCTCATCTTGTTATTCGCGATCAAGATGCCATAAAAAGACCCAAATTTATATCTCATCACGGTAAATCGATTTAGAACAAAACCGGACACAAGGGCCCTTCAGCCGATCACTGTATCTCCATATGTTGTGATTGACTCATATGTGTCTTTTCTAGATGGTGTTCTGTCAACCCCAATCTTTAATGGTCTCTTTCTACCATACAAAAGTTGATAGCAAAGTAACTGTAATTGTGAAGCATACTGTATATGGACACGAAGTAAAAATCCGCCGATAGAATAAACGAAATTTAGTCGGATTAAAAAAAAACTCTACAAAGGGTCACCCATTCCGTGTGACATTTTTCGGCAAGTGAGTCCAAGGCTAAAGCATGTTCCATGCTAACTATTTCAAAACGAACTCTTGAAAACAAAATTTCATTGCAATTATTTCAGCATTCTATCTTAACATGATACTAGGCAATTTTCGCTATGTCCAAGCACGTTTATATTGACACTCGTGTTGGTGTTCTTTTATTGTCGAAGTTGTAGCCTATAGAGAGAGTGAACGGATGAACGTAAAGGGTTCCGGTTGGGTTCATTCAATA
The DNA here is from genome assembly GCA_031894815.1 of Creontiades dilutus. NCBI lineage: Eukaryota > Metazoa > Arthropoda > Insecta > Hemiptera > Miridae > Creontiades > Creontiades dilutus. The sequence continues at coordinate 884,469 of JAVIWC010008912.1, read as the reverse complement.
CATTAAAAACCATCTATTACTCCAAAAAATTCGTCTTTCGGATTTTACACCACTTAAAAACAACAAATTTGAGTGTGTTTAAGTGGTTTGAGTGAGTCTTGGTCGATTAGTTGTAATCAATGTAAATATTTGTAAAAGTTCATTATTGGAAATAATAAACCAAATCTTTAATGTTTAAATTCAAATGTTTTACTGTGCCTAAGAAACTTGTGTGGCGAACGCATATAGAAACAATAGTGTCGTTGGATCATCGTCATGCAACAAAATGAATTTGAAAACAACTTTTCCCCCTTTCTCTATATTCAGGGGTATCAATACAAAACATGCTCTAGACTACCTGGCTTGGGGAACTGGCTTGGACACCTGTAGGTGGACTGGGGTGTCTCTCTCAGGCCCGATATCGGATTAGAGGGTTAAAGTTCTAAACGAAAGTCAAAAGTTGAGGTCGTTGCGTCACAGCTCATTGTCTCGAGGTTCAGGCGGAAGGCAGCACAACCGACCAAGCAAAAGGCCTCTGCCCAACACGCGAGCAGCATCGAGTCTCCGATAACCGAAGGACCGCCATCCGTCCTATCTGATCCCTCCTGACGCGGAAGGTCTCATTACAATACCGACCAGGGGCGCAGCTGAGTCGACAAAAGGGCAGTGAACTGTTCGAAAAGGTAGAGTCCTGTTATGTAATAAAAATACGGCTTCCTTCTCCTCTCCGATGACTGCATTCTTGCCCTTCTGTAAGAAGCCTCGGATGCTGAGTAAGGATTGTTTGTTGTTCAGACACGATGGTCAGACTCGATCGTTTATATCTCCAGGAATTCATAATTTTCTACTGAATTTACATCTAAACTTATAATGAGTTTAGATAATGTACCGCTGACTCTAATATACATCAGTGGTTAATCTAGAGGGGTTATTCGAATGCATCAATAATAGAACATTTTCAGCGTATTCCCATTTGGGCTGCAGCAAACGACCAATTCGTGTGATCAACACCAGCATCAAAACACCTTTTTCAGCCATCTTTCAATTGTAGATATACTTTTATTTACTGATTATTATTCATTTCATCAAATATTAATTTACAAGCAATTTTCATTTTGACAAAATAATTTGTAGTCATACAAAACTTGGGTACTTCACTAAGTCTTATGTGTTGTGAAAAGGCGTGATTCCTGTCCACTTTATAAACATTCACCGAACGGTTTCGCAAGGAAGGGGATCTTGAGGATTCGTTCTTTTGAGATGTCTGAGTAGGTCATCAACATCTTGCAGCTGGTCAGCATCTTAGTTGACATGCCCTTGTAGACGCTTGTGATGGGCTATGGCCTGGGTTTTGATGACTTCATCCACGGTGGGGATGTGAAGTTCTTTGTGTAGTGGGGTATTTCTGGTGTACCGATCTGCGTCCACACAACATCTCAGTACGCTGTTTTGGAACCTTTGGATCAGGTCACGGTTGCTTTGGGCAGTGCAGCCCCACACCTGCGCTCCTTAAGTTCAAACTGGCCTAAGGACTTGTTTATCCAGAGTTAATGTATTATGGATCGACAATTGTGATTGCCGGCTCATCAACCAGTACATTTGATTGCTCAGCCTTAATTTTCCTTCCACCGCAGTTTAGCGTGCAAGGTATTTAGCTTGATAAGCGTGCAGTATGGTCTTGCCATTGAGGTAAACCGTTAAAAAGTCTAGCTTACGGTTGGTGAAGTCGACATCGACCGATTTCGCTTTAATCATCTTTATCCTCATCTTTTTGTCCAGTCCTGGAGGCGTGTAACGTAACGTCTGAGTTTAGATATCGTTATGTGGTTTGTTTCGCCCACAGCAAGTACGGCTGTATCATCAGCAAACGTAGCCAGCGTGTTTTCTTCTCGTTCAGGTACATCGCTGTTGAACAGAGCGTAGAGGAGCGGGCCAAGCTCACTCCAGCATGTATTCTATATGCCAGTCACTGCTCGAATTCTTCTTTCGCCCAAACCGTTTCCTTCAGGACGATAAAGTGCAGCTGTAGTTCATGTGTTTTCTGAAATCAGCGAGTCCTCTTGAAACAAAGTTCATACCTTTGTCGGTGACTATTCTCTCAACTTCTTGATTAGTGTTTGCTAAATATTTCAAGTATCGAATCATGGTTAAAGTATTTTCCTCCATGGATTTCGCAAACACCTATCTAGTATGCTCGTCTACTAAACTTGCAGACGACCAAATGGTGGAAGTTGACTCGGATTTCATTCTCCTTCCACAAAACAAAATGAATACATTCGAATGCTGTTTGAGCTTTTGGAGCAATCACCACCACACCAGGTTTCGATCGGATCACAGACGTGGCGGGATTGAACTTAATCACTTATGTATATCTTCATTTTTCCAGAAAAAAAACGTAGTTCTATTTTACGATAAGTCTCACCTCATCATGGCCACTTCCACCCTAAGCTTTGTGGCGATATTGCCAACTCATCTGGCAGCCTGTTCTCAAGTGACTAACCACAATAACAATGTGGCATCTAAGTAAACACTGCTGCATCGGCATCGTTGTTAAGTGATCACGTGCCAACGATTATATCCATTGTGGAACACACTACCCGCCTAATAGTTGTTAATCACGCGAGAATTTCTGTTAACATATTATCGGATCCAAAATGAATAAGCTTTCATGATAGTTGCTTACAAGCACCTAATAGTGCATTAAATAGAATTATCAGATCACGAAACTACGAGACGAACTGATAAAAGCCGAATAGCGACTGAGGAATTGCGAATCTTAGTAAATAATTAGGTGAGCTCTCGATCGAACTTCTCCAACTACGCGGAGCTTTATAAATGGACTAACGACATTTCATTTAGTCTTATTTCAAATAGAGAACGTTTGGGACAATTCAATGAAAACGCTGTGAATTATTAAATAACGGATTATTGCAAATGTGTTAAGATAAACAACGTGTGTTATTGTTTGTTATTGTTACAGTTTGAGATGTAGATGAGAGTTATTACAGTTGTTTATTATGATTGAACGAGCAATCCTTCATAATTGAATATAATCTTAAAAGATTTAAACGGATATCGATAATTTAATGGAATCGACTCTCGTTTGTTTATAATCAGTCGCCCACGTTTATACAAATTACTGGGATGTTCTCTAGACAAATATTTAAAAGCGACCCCATAGTTTTAGTGAAAGTTACACCACTTCTAAACAGCTTACCCCCCGGACTCACCTTCTAGTTTATCCACTAACGCTTCATGAAATTTTCCCGTGACCCGGGCGAAAGCTCCCAGTTTAATTAGAAGTTTCCTATTTGCATTTGAGGGCTTTTCCAAAATAAATTCAAATAATCTCTCGGGCTATTTGCTTTTTAAGCGCTTATTTACGCTACGGCGCGTCTACCGCTCCCTCCAGACCGCTCGTCACCACCTTTTAGGCCGACTCCCACTTTGGGAGTTATCGCCGACCACAGTAAACTCTTTCCTTGCTGTTGGAAAATTGCTAGAGTATGATCCCGTAGAAAGGGGGAGCGAGGTTCGACCGTAATTTTATTAAATAATTCACCCCATCGCACGGACTCCGTTGATCCACGGCCTTTCTACGGGTTTATTCCCAAACTAAAATTTATTTAGCTCGTCTGTAACTTTATTTTCTAGCCTTTTCAAACTACGCGGTAAATAGCTGTCGACCGCAAAGGGTAAACAACATTGTTTTCATGATTGTTGGAGAAAACATTTAACAAATAGCACGTTTGGCGAATTTCCTTAGACAGAGAAGCTCTGAAAATGTCAAAATAACAATTTCCTCCATTGAAATCCGTTTTAAGGTATTTTTCTGGATTACTGTAGGTACCTTATTTTCGGTCGAAACATTCCCAACAAACGGCATTTTTCCTAACTTTCTTCGTGGATTTAAAAATAAGAAAAAACCCTTGGGGATAATGCGTATTGACACTATCTTTTTTTTTTTTAATGGCAACCCTAATTTTTTATTGCAGATTCAGACTGCGAAAAAGTTCACGAAAGTTTGCACCATACCGAAGAATTGCAATGACGATATCTGCAAATTTTCGCTCCTCCGACATTTGGAGTAATTAGTGATAAAATATTAAATCGATGAGGTTGATAGCCTTTTTAAACTATGTCATAAATAGTTGTGGACCGTAAAGCGTAAAAACATATCGCATTCCTGATTGTTTGAGAAAACAGTTAGGAAATGGTGTCTATGGAATTTCCCTAAACTAACAAGGTACTGCAGTGGCTCTGAAATTTTTAAAATAACAATTTCCTTAATTGAAATCCATTTTAAGGCATATTGAAATGATTTCTGGACTCCTACACTTATTTTGGGTCAAAAATTCCTCAATAAGGCATTTTTCATAATTTTTTTTGTGAATTTAAAACATTTGGGAATGCGTACACGATTAACACCAACTTTTTTTTCAATTGCATCGCTAATTTTTTATTGCAGCTTTTTACTCCACCCAAAATTTCATCCAATTTTGACCCTTACTGAAGGATTGCACAAAAATTACAATGAAGATACCCAACATTTTTCACTCTTCCAAAGACTTTGAAGTAATTAGTGATAAAATAATAAATCGATGAGTTAATAACGTAGAGAAAGCACTAAGACCCCTTTAGATCACATTTTGTTGTTGGTTTATTAATTCTCGTCATATCGATTTGTTGTTGTATTACTTATTATTTCAAATGTCATCAAAAGTATAAAGATTTTATGAAATGAAGATTTAAGCTGTAAGCTTACAATGTTATAAAATTTCCTATTATAAACTTCATACTAGTTCACGCATTAATCTTTAAAAACAAATGATCATTTGCTCTTCAAAAAAAGACGTTTCCGGCCGTAAATGCTCAACCACGCGATTCGGCGTTGGAAAACTTCTAAATTTCCTGTTAGTAGAAGCAGTCGTACAGCACCCAATTTTGTAATTTTTGAAATCTATGAAGAAAATCATGAAAATGCCGTTTGTTGCGGATTTTTTGACCAAAAATGAGGTAGGGAAGTGCAGTTACTTGAACACCACGTGTTGAATTCCAGAAATAATTTCAGAATGACTTAAAATGGCTTTCAACGAAGGGAATTGTTATTTTCACCATTTTAGGACCCTTGCAATAGCTTCGTTGTTTTTTCGGTTTTAATTTCCATCTCTGCAGACGCTTCAGTGGTCACATTCAAACTGATCTTGCTTCACTTGGTATGTTGGTATATAATCCTTGTGTTCCAAATGGTTCTCAAGATACGTCCATTTTGTGCAGCCCTGATGTGCCCCTTATTTACATTTCATGCCAATTTCACAAATTAGAGAACGCGTGTTTTCTACTTGCGGCACAAACTCAAACCTTACTTATCTTCGGCAGTAAAGAAGGTATGGTATAAGAAGGCAGTCAAAATATCTCAGAAAGCAAGCTTCCACTGTTGGGTTCCGTAATTATGCTGTCTAAAAAACATAAATATTGAAAACGTAGAAATATTCAGTTTCATGTTTGAATGTTGAACGTTACCTACACATGAGATCCAATCTCTCACTCTTATTTGGAGTCCGACAATTATAGTTTCGATCCGTATTCTCCGGAAAACGCTTTCAGCTCGTTTCAACTGTTTTCCCAGTATCATAATGGGGATGCCACTGTCTAGTTATCCAAAGGTGGAATTAAACCAGTCATTTCGCACAGATGACCTGACAATGGGACGCGCTTCCACGAATACCTTCTGATACGGGAATAATGAAGTACGCGTGGAAAACAACATGATACATAATATTGTACCTGCTCACTCGTATTGACGATCGGATAATTAATAATCCGTACTCCCCGTAAACGGAGTTTCTCAGGAACGCCATGATTGGCGCAAAACGTTCTTGCATTGGTTGTTATAAAATTCATAGCAAACAATGTTTCAAATTTGGAAAGTGTAACCAAGCACCGTACAGCACCCAATTTTGTAATTTTTGAAATCTATGAAGAAAATTATGAAAATGCCGTTTGTTGCGGATTTTTTGACCTAAAATAAGGTGGGGAAGTGCAGTTACTTGAACACCACGTGTTGGATTCCAGAAATAATTTCAGAATGACTTAAAATGGATTTCAACGAAGGAAATTGTTATTTTCACCATTTCAGAACCCTTGCAATAGCTTCGTTGTTTTTTCGTTTTCTTTTCTATCTCTGCAGACGCTTCAGTGGTCACATTCAAACTTATCTTGCTTCACTTGGTATGTTGGTATATAATCTTTGTGTTCCAAATGGTTCTCAAGATACATCCATTTTGTGCTGGCCTAATGTGCCCCTTATAAACTTGCTCCTTAAACCCTTAAACTTGCATTTCTTTGGACCAATAGTATTTAAGTTCCCTTTCACCTGTCGCTTTACCAATGCAAATTATGGCGTACGCTCAGTAATTGTTTGGTGACTCAGTGATCGATTATCTGTGTAATCTTCCAGAAAATAGACGCTTTCATCGAAGCAATGAGGTTCAACACGTCAGTCAATCTAGAAATTTGTAGAATATAAACTTGTTAAAAGATTCAAGGGACGTAAATGCCATGGATCTGGGTTCCACAGTCATCAACACCTTAACAAACTGTAGGAATAAAGTTTGTCACAAGCATCAGTGGACTGTTGTTATTCGGATGGTAATTGTTTGTTAAAGCGCATGACCAACCCTCAGCGTCGATTATCTGCGTGTGTATCTCCCAGAAAATGAACAATTTCCCGTATGAGTTTGAGAAGGGAATGAGTTTCCTCATATTTGTAGTTATAACTAGTAGAAAAAGTTAACGAAAGTAATCATTTTTTCATATGACATCCAGTCCTAACTCGGGAGATGATGTTGACTTCTTGGAATGACAAACAGTATTGATCTTGACCCAGGTGTTCATTTCATAGTGGAGTTCGTATTTGCACTGTTTCGGTAGGTACCTACTTTTGTTTTATCCAATTCGATGTGCTCCTAATAAAAACAGACAGTTCAAGCGCACAGCAAACCAAACACCTCACCCATTTGCTATACTATTACCAAGGGCTGTTACTAAGGTTTTAACGTTGGTGTGATAAGAGAATTTCCTCCCGCATTTTCCGTTTCAGTGCTTTCTGAGCGTTATTCATTTGCCTCGGGTTAGAGAGTCGAATGTTTGTTTGCTCGTTCCGAGAACTTCAATGGTTGTAGTGGGATTCTTAAAACATTGTCAAAGTTACGCAATTACGTAAGTAATCTAAATTCGAGTGGCGGGTCTGTGTTCCCGAAATCCCTACATGCCGGATCTGCAAAAAAGGGAGTGTTCATTTGAAATCATAAATGCATGAACATTTAGGGAAAATATTCATAAGTCTTGATTCCACACAAAAATGATGGATGCTTCTTTTAAAGTTTCTTCCAAATTCACATGATAGTGAAGATGGATTTTGGGATTGGCAATATATAACTTTCTGAGTTGAAATATAACAGCTACCTAACCCAAATAACATACATTTACCAAATGGCCGAAGTCAGTCCTGAAATATGGTCATTAATTTCAATTAGCCATGAGCAGAAGGGTAGGAGTTTTAGAAAAATCTTGTGTCCAAGACTATAAAAGAATGTTTTTATTCATTCTGATTCCGGATCCATTGAATACTATTGACAGATCGTTACAAAGCCTTGCTCATCGTACCGGTCTTTTATATGACGTGCTCAAATGTGACGGAGAAGCAGAATATTTATGCGTCAGTTAATAGTTTTCAAGAAAGAACTTTTGAAATAGAAATAGAACAAATTTTAATGATGACTCCTCAAAATGGGTTAAATCACTTTTCAAATGAATATATAGAAGCGATGGGCACTCTGAAGAACAAAAATCAATCTGGAACCAATTTCAAGTGCACCAACCAACCAATGGAACCAATCAAGTGAACCAATTAACAAAAATGTAACATTTCTTCAGTTATTTTCCCCTTTTTCATTTTAAAAATATTGTTCACACCTCCTTTGTTAGATCAATTGACCGGCCCTCTGAGTTTAGAAAGTGTTAAATAAGTCACGGAAACGAAACCGCGCTATGCAAAAGAAATATGATATCAATTCTGAAGATATTAGTAAGTAATGCTAACATTTTAGGCTCATCAATATGCCCAGTTTATGTATGGTTCTAATGAGAAAAGACAAATCATGAATTTGATTGAACTACTTGACTGATTTTGTAAAAACTCATTACGTAAAATGGAGTAATGTAACTCAAGGTTGAATTTGCTTTCTGAGCCGAATAAAGCTCGTATAGTCAAGTAAACTCATAAGTAAACTTTATTAAAAAACAACTAAAAATGGGAAATCTGGTTTTAAATTGATTAGCTCATGTTTTTTATAAGCAGAATATTGCGTTAAGTAATTTTTTTAACTATGAACTCTGAATCACAACCAAATACGAGTATATCTTTGTTAATTTATTTCATTTTATTTTAATGGCACTACAGTCTTTGTAGAACCAGGACCCCTTCGACAACATTTGACCATTCCTTTCGATCCTTGGCCTTCTCTCTCCATCTCTTAACACCAAGTTTGGACAGATCTTCCTCCACATCGTAGCGCCAACGTTTCCTAGGCCTACCTCTCTGTCTTTTTCCTCCACATCAACCTACGTGGACATTTCTCTGCAGGCATTCTTTCTACGTGACCCAGCCACTGTAATCTTCCTCGTCTTACAAAGGCAACCAAATCTGTTTGCGAATGGAGATGCCGAAGCTCATCATTTCTTCTAATTCTCCATTGTCCATCCTCCTGCACTGTTCCAAAAACTTTTCGCAGGATTTTCCGCTCCCAGCAGTTAAGCAATTGCTAATTCGCTGCATTTAAGACCCATGACTCGCTGCTGTATGTCACTATCGGTCGTATCATTGTTCTATATATGACAAGCTTGGCTCTTCCCAAGTAGTCCCCTGAAACTTAGAGCTTTTTTGGACAGCCCAGAAACATCGGTTTCCTGCTGGAATGCGAGACTTAATTTCTGCATCAACATCGTTGTCATTTGTCATTAGAGCTCCCAAGTATCTAAACTGCTAGCAGACTGGGAATTTATGATGGGGAATGCTGGAAGATGGCTGGTCAGGCGATGATCATCTCGAGGTTTTCATAATATAAGTACTGTTTTCGTGTCATGAATCTTCAGTCCTCTAATCGTTGCTGCTTTCTCGAATTCCTCGAAAGCTCCTGACAGTGCCGGGATCGTCCTCGCCATCAAGTCCACATCATCTGCGTACGCAAGTTGGTGTGTCAGGCGAGAGTAGATCGTTCCACCCGGGTTCCTGAATGTTCCTGACAATACTTTCCATTGCTAGATTGAAGAGGGTGGTCGCTAAGGGATCTCCCAGCCTTAGGCCGTCGACACTGGGAAAGTATCTCCCATGAGCCTTCAGCCTTACTCTCCAATATTTGTCTCAACGAGAATATAAAATCTAATGTGGATCGATTTCGGCAAAAATCGCTCTGGTACTCGCCAACCTATAGCTCCATGTACGGAGTAAGCCTCTTATTAAGCCAGCAAGTCAGTACTATTTTACATGCAGTGCATAACAATGCGATTCCTCTATCATTTTTGTTAATTAGGTCAAAAAATATGATCATAACAGAAAACTACATACTACCGTTGGTCAACAATAACGATGTAAAAGAAGTATCACATGGACTTATTGTAGAACTTGAACAATCGGAGATTTGATTTAGAAAGTTGTGCAGAAAATTTTGAAATTTGAACCGTGCTGATTGATATAACTTACCACTAGAAACAATTGAAGACAATTCTAAAAGAGGTTTGTGTAACAAAATCCTATTTAAAAACTATTTTTTTTTCGCCATTAATTTGATAGTTAACAGTTGTTGAGCATTCAATTTGCTCAGTTCTTAAAAGTACAGTAATTGTACAATAATCGCCCTACTTGGGTAATGCACGGCTGATAATTTGTACTGAAATTCTCTCATACATCATAAATGTGCGGTGGGTGTGGATAGTTTCCTTTTCCGTTTCTCAAAACTGCTACACCTATAAACCATAAGCATGAAGCTATAACCATAACCATAAATCTGAAGCTCTTTAGCTTTAGGGGTATCCTCAGAATGTTGCAAGCGAATCGCCTCAGCTCTTTGAAGGGGCAACTAGTTTCCTGTTGATAATCTATTATTATTAATGGCTCCTTATCTCAAGAGTTTCTTCTCATGATTGCATTATTTCTGTTTATCCCACACCTCAGGTAGTTAAAATGACGTAAATTTGTGAATTTGTAAATGGAACTGGAGCGCATTAATTTCACTGAAAAAGCAAGTGAGCATTCTAATAAAAACCAGACCTGAACAAAGGATGTTTCCTTTATTCAGGAAGTTCTGAAACTAGTTCCGTTTTGGCTCCGTAGAACAACTACCTAGTAGTCATAAGCAGTAAAAACTCGTGTCTCCGCGAAAAATTACGTCCCTGCTAATTCATGTTTCGCTCCGCATAATAGATACGGATTCCGAGAGAAACTCGTAGGGCATTTTGCGCTAAGCGGAATTTATTACGCAAGGAGGGAATACTCCTTGGAAATTAGTTAAAACTTGAAGTACACAGGACTAAGGGAGAAAGTGGGGAGGGGGAAATGTGGCCATTAGAAAATTAAATTTAGGGGCGAGCGGGGGGAGCGGCCGGAGGCATCGTAAACTCCTTGTTAGCGTAATGGAACGGCCCGGGACGGCGTGTCTTGTTCCCGATGTGTGTCGGGTTAGGCCTCTCCCTCAGGACGGAGCATTTAGCGAGGGGAAAAAGTCCTTTTTCCTCATCATCCCCAAATGGGCAAATTATCTGAAGCACCAGTATTGTAGTAAATTACTGTATTATATGAATTCTCAATATTAAATAATCAACACCGATAAAAATAACTATGTATCAATTAACATACAAAGTTCAACAAAAAGGTGAAATCAGTTATGGCCACTTAGCCGTCAGTAAGGTACCACAGTTACGATTTGATGCAGAGCAAACCACATGGAGACTGTCGTGTACAGGAACACGGAAGTAAACGATGACATCTTTGTGAAACACACTGTGACAAGAAATCGGTGGAATAGTGAGCAGCCCCTTCCAAGGACTAAGACGATTAACCTGTATCACCCAGGGGCACCTCTGTCGCTGGAAAGCTTCAGGTCTATGCGTAGTTGTAGCAGTTGAAGGAAATGGGAATGGGGAACTACCTACATTTATTATACTCATGGGACTTTCAAACAAAGAATAGATGAGGGAAGGGCTGAAAGGAAGTGAAGCTTAAAAGGTGTTGCCCGTTTATACTTTGTCAGTGCAGTGGGGTCATCAGGATAACCAATATTGAAGGATGAGTGGTTCATTACCAGGCTCTGCTAATGTAAAACACGGACGCGAGGGAATGGTGTACCTAGTTGATTTATTGGTATGAGATAGAATGGCCTAGTCCAAGAACTAAGGAGATTAGTCTGCTACACCCATAGGACACCCCGGTGGCTAAAAAGCCTCAGGTTCATGCTCTGGCTAGCATTTTCAAGAAATGGGAAAAGGGAACTAATTTATATCCCTCCCAAGTTGCTGTACTAGGTTTAGTCTACTGGTGTTTATGTAAGATATGGCTGTTGTTCCAAACAGATACCCCTTGATTTGCGAGGGTGGTTAAAAATCAGAACCTGTGTTATGTGGTGCAGCAGTGTCCACTAACTCACGGTGGGCTTTTTGTCATCCAGCGTCTGGGACGTTGGGAGGAAGAGGCTACAGGCCGAATCATGGGGTTCTACAAGCCAGGCATCGTAGCTGGAAAGTCAGATGAGGCATCCATAATGCTAAATGTATAGGTTGTCTTTGGCGGTGTGGGCATGAAGTAGTATTGGGTGGGAGGCTGAAGCAATTAGACATGAAAACGCTGCAAATTCATTCACTGGGGTTTATTATTCAATTGGCTTGCGTTCATAATATGAATTTCTACTTAGCTTTGGAGTGTGCGCGTTTCACAGGATAGAGCGATTATTGAATTTCAGGAGGCACATAAATATGACCAACTGATCAATCCAAATAGGTATTTTGGTTGAGAACAGATTTACGTGCTCTATGGATATCTCCTGAAATTCAATAATCGCTCCATCAAGTGTGAAACACGCACACTCCAAAGCTTAGTAGAAATTCAAATCATGAATGCAAGCCAAATGAATAAAATTGAATAATAAACCCCAGTGAAAGAATTTGCGGCGTTTATTCATGGTTTTTTGATTTTATGGCACTTGTGATACATACATACAGCGTTTTGTTTTGTCTTGGGCCTAGGTGTGTCTGCGGGGCAAAAAATTTCCCTTGTGTCCAAGTGCGTAAACATATTCATATGGGGCAAACATTTTCCTGTCGAAAGCGGGGAACGAACCCGAGGACCTGTGGTTGTGAGTCCCGCACAAAAATTCTGCGCTACGGGTTTGTTTTACTTAATTTACTTAGTTTATCTATAAAATTGAATAATAAACCTCAGGGAAAGAATTTGCAGCATAGGGTCATGCCATAAATCGGGAATGGTTTGAGCTACAGACCTGCAGAGGGGCTCATTCGATTCCTCATGGAAAGTTCTTCAAAAAAAAGTCCATATTTAGGCCGCCTTGATTTTTTTTTTTTTTTTTTTGAGATTTTTAGGGATTTTACAAAACTTTGACAACCCTTAAGTGGCACTTTAAATTAAGTGAGAGAGCTGGCTAAAGAATATGGGCGTTGTCGGACCAATATGGATTTTTCCTGAAAATTTCAGATTTTTTGCTCCAGCCGTTTGGGAGAAAACGTGCGTACGGCGTACGGCGGACGGACGGAAAAATTTTTATTACAGATTTGGATTCTACACCCTTTGAAACGTAAACCATGAAATTTTCAGGGGAGGGGGGGGGGGGGGGTTTAGGGATTTTTGTTTCTAGAGCGAGTACAATGGTTTATTATTGATCAATAAACCAAAAAATGACTTATGGCAAGCGGAATCGCAGTGTGGCACCTAATAAAGCCCATTTTAGCATTACTACGCAGTCTGTGTTGTGGCAAAGTGACACGAAACTACTCGGATTGGGCATCTCGGCAGGAGCCATTCATGGCGTCACCAACCAGTCCTTCGGTCCTCTTAACCCAACCAGTGTTCATTTCCTCTCCGCTATCTTTTTCAACCTCCAAAATCCCCAGGGTCTGCATCGGTTAAACCTGGCCGTCCTCCCTACTTCTATTTTATTTGGTTCTTTTGTTATATTTAATGGTGCGACCCTCTGACGTTGAAGAGAGTTATATTTAAAACATAAATGAAATCAAATAAAAAACGTTACATCGATGTTCAGATTCTGTATGTTTTGAGCGTTGAACGTTACATTTTGCCTGGGAGTTCAACTTTTGTGTTGTCGTTGTAGGAACACAAAGTTTAGTATGCAAACTATGAAGCCAAAAGTTAGGAATCATCAACTTTGTTTAAAAACTTGATTTAGATTTTTCTTTCTGAGTATTAGGTCAACATTTTTCCCTCGCTTCAAAGGTTGCTTTGCTGAATTAGATGTGTCCTTTAAAAACGACCAGCTCTCTCTCCGCTTATCCCGTTCTCCCTCTCCCCAACTATCCTTCTCATTTTCTTCTATAAATAAGATCAATTTCACCCGAAGTGGAGAAAAGAGTTAGGTAAACAACGGGATAAAGCCGCCCTTCATTTAACCGGGCCGAGGTATCGAATCAGTATACCCGCCCACGCCGACATCTCGGCCACTTTGCCCCCGTCAAACGCACCCACCTGAGGGGCACGTGCCACCTACAAATGCATCCTGTTTGACACGTGCCGATCATGCCGCTTTTAGTGTATATTGGGATATGTGCCATTCATCGAGCCATTCTCCTCTCCGGCCCCTTTGTCGGTCTTGTTTATTTTTGGGAAAACGTGCTCTGACATAAGGATCACGTGGCTCCTTCCGATCGAATAACAATTCCCGTACCAACGTGAGAATTCAGGGGTGCACACTGAAGAGGTTAAGATGTGGATGCTAAGCGATGCATAGCTGAACTGAAGACTTTTTTATAAGGCAGCCCTTTTTAAGGAGTGAATTTGTAAAAGTTCATTTTTTTTATAAGTTATAACAATGACTTCATTTAGTAGTAGTACTCTTCTAAAGTACAGATAGTAGTAAGTACTAGTAGTCTCAATAAAAGATGGTGAAACCCTTTTCGTAAACAACTTTCTTGAATTCTAAAAATTGTATAAAAATAACAGATGAGCTTATCTACTTTGAGGCGCCCCAGCATTATCTCTCCTTCCTTTATCTTCACTATCTCAGGATCCTATAGTATTTAGTAACAATTTGACTTCCAACAAGGCAACTCCTATTTCCTCCCAGATTTGTGTTTCAACATGTGTTGAACTTGAAGCATCTGGTGTATTCACCTCTATGAAATCTAGTGGCCACTAGTGTGATCTTCAGTTGTGGATCATTTCTCCTGTGTATCTCATCTGGAGATATTGGAAGTATCATTTATGCATTTCGACATATCTTGTGAGTGACTTTGAATTCCCTATTTCTACCTTGGCAATGGGAACCATCTTGGACCTTCCAGACCTTCCTTCTTACTTGGCCCACTCGGACCTTTTAGGTGCAAACTACACATTACACAAAAACTCTTAAGTTCATTCCACTGTTAGTGGAAAGCAGCTATAAATCTTATCACTTGATAAAACATTCATTGTTGTTTACCTACTGGTTTTAACTCATGTTTTGAGGACCTCCCATTTAGGGAGGCGTTATGCAATTATTTATTGAATAAACCTGTTTGGTTTTGATGATGGAAATCAGGATAAATATTATTTAGTTCTCCCTTTTCACATCAAACAATAAATGTGTGCATGACTCAAAGACTTAATTTCTTGTATTAATTATTCTGGTTTTCTCATTTCCAGGTATGTGCCTTGATGTCCCCACTTGAATACCCGCTTATTGTAACAAAACGCTCTTAAAAGGTGAGCCATCTGCCCTTCTACATGTTATATATTGACCTTTTTTGTCGAGATCCTTTCGTTAAGGGACTTTTAACTTGTAAGGGACAAGGTTTTTTTTTTAGGAAACTGCAAGTTGGTTTTCTTAATTCAACACAGTGGATCGAAAAATCGAGAAAACGTTGAAAGTCTTCCATAATAATATGTAATAACGCCATAATTTTCAAAAATGTATCTCAAATGTACTGGGTTTCTATGTATTTGTTCTCGCTGAATCGAATGAAACCATTCCGAAATCTCTGTCTCAAAAACCCTTGAACCAAATATGGGGAAAAACTATTAAATTTAACTTTCTTAATAGACCTTCGATTAAGTTTATTCTATTCTTCCCTCTTTCCCACTATATGGTTGCTGTATATTGCCCTTGCAAATGAATCTGAACACGAAAATCTGAGCAGAGGAGCATCAATTTATTGACGATATTACTCGCCTGCATTGTTAAACCGTGTAATTTCATACTAGTTCGTATTCCAATATAAATGTAATTTTTTCGATCAAACTTCAAGAATGTTTAATATTATGTTCGAAATGTTGAATAATTTCCAAATAATCGCATACAAATGTAATAAACAGTGGCTTCGTCTTCTTATATTAGATAGGAACTTGTCAAAGCAAACAGCCGAACGCAGCTAGTAGGGAGAGGCCTAAGTATTAGGATTTCCAGTAATGTAAATACTGGGGAAATGTTGTCTAAACCTTTTTTTTATGAAGTGGAAAAATTCTGGTGAACATATTATATTCATTTAAAACATGTTATTAAAAATAAAAATGTCACTGAAATCAAAGCTGAAAGAAGATTAGTTGAATTTTTATTCAAAATTTCACTCACCGATGCCTTTATGGACACTTATCTTGGGGATTCATGAGCTGAAGTGAAAGTTTGCTGGACTCAGCACCTAAACAAAAGAAAGTTTTAATTGCCCTCATTAACAGCAATAACTAATAAGATAAAACAAGTTGATATTCTAAAGGGACGAGTGAGAAGTTTTTCCTAGTTTGTTTGGTATCAAATTGAGCTTGTTCAGGTAGAACTTTAATGTGTGCAGGAGAGACTGGACCGCCAAAACATCCAATTCGTAACACTCTCGACGTGACACTGAGAGCATGAAGTTGGGACAGGCGGATTTGCCGCTAGCAGGGGCTTCGAACGAGCATCCGTTGTAGGCTCAGGCATTGTCAACAGTCGGTTCTAACGTAGCTGTGTACGCGCGAAAGGCTTGCTCGATTCTGATCCACCCGATGTCGGGTTTCTAGCGAATCATCAGATATTCTCGTTCGTCGCCTAACCCGGACCGATGTTCATCGAATCTCGGCAGTAATACGGGTGCCATCTGATCGCCGGAAATGCTCCCGAGCAAATGATCCTTGGAAGTACTCGTTGAAAAGCAGTGTGAATCGAGCTTAAGAATAGAAAACAATCGTTCCATTTCCAAAAGTGACTCAAATGCAAAAGTTTGACGGTTACTCCGTGTTTGCTACTCTCAATAAACTTTTTGAAGCGAGAGCAGAGCTTATACTTAGTTGTGCTTATAGAATTTTGTGGTATAGGTGGTTGGGCTTAGGGCGTAACACTTAAGGCATTTACCAAAATTTTGAAATTTAGGTATAAAACGCTAACTTAAAGCCTCAGAACTGGAATGCATTGGTTGAGTAATATCTGCTCGTGACAGGTGTGTATGGTTTTCTACCCCTATCTTTGACTCAAAACCTTTGAGTCAGCAAGTTTCAGAAAGGGCAGGACAGGCAAGTTGTCATTTTCGATGCAATTCACCCTTAAAGCTTAGGAGAAACATTGTATATTATATTAACCCCCATGAAATACTGATTCAATAAGGTGAAGCAATAAGGTAGGACAACGGCATTACTGCGTATGTAGTGGGATATATGAGGTAGTACTTGGTAATATGATCCCTTGTACATTACGAGAATAAATATATTCAGGGACCTCTCGATCCGCCTATCTAAACTGCCTGCCGTCTCGGAGCTTAACTGTCGTAGACCCGGCTAAGTGTAATGTACCGCGTAAAAACCCTCGTCCCAGATAACTGCCGGGGGAACATGTTACGACCTGTTCCTCGCTTCCGATATCGCGGGATAAGCCGCTCAACTTGCGCTCAAACTCTGATCCGCGGAAGGTGAATTTTTACTTTCTCAACCCCCCGACGGCATAACGGGAAGTTGAGCTGGGAACAAGCTTACAAGCTTGTTTATAAATAAACATTATACTGAAGTCCTCGTTTCTCTGAAAATGGGATCAGAACTGAAACTTAACCCTAAAAAATCAGAGATGTGGTCGACGACACTGGAAGTAATTTCTGCAGAAGGTTTGGGATTAGGTTTTGATCTCAATATTGGTGAACTACATCACAAAGATGGTTGAAATGGCACATGTTTGTGATCAATCCAGGTTGTCTCATCAGTAATGCGAAGAAATAGGTACGAAAACGTCCCCTGTTGAAGACTAGTTAAGGCAGCAGCAAGTTAAGGGGACAGGGACCCAGAAAGAGGCACGTTAAGGGAACTCCTATTTTAACAAAATACAGGTCAGTAGCGGCCTCTGCCCTGAAACCCCGGGGGTGCTCCGTGACCTTGAAGGGGCAACCACGAAGTTAACGTGAGACAAAAATGTGCTTAGCTTTGCCAAAATAAAATTTAATCAATCTCGTCTACTTTCTCGGCTGAAAATCGTGAAACAACGGCTCATTCATACCTTTAAAAGAAGTTCTATAGCAGGTATAAGTACCTACGTAAATACTAAAAAAAGAGGAAATTTCAAAATGATTGTGTTGAACCATGTTTTGCAGTTCTAGAATGTGAATTAGTAGTACCTAGTAGTGGAATATATTTTAAAAAATTTAGAAAAAAATGATAATAACTCCTACAGATTCTAGGTTTATTCGAAAGGAATTAACTCCGTATAGTGCCTGATGAAAAAACAAACCTACCACTGGCGATTTGGTCAAAAACAAACATCTCCATCCTTAAAAATCGAAGTTCCTCGTTTTAAAATGGTTTTTGATTTGAATGACCAAAGTCGGTGAACTAACCAGCCAGAAATGATTTTAAAAAACACTCGACCGTGCAGTTATCTTTTAGATCAAATTAAAAGTGGTTTTACGCTCTTAAGTAAGTTTTAAAACATAATCTGATCTATTTGTCCAACTGATCTATACATTACTAGAGGGATTGAATTAAGATATTCCTTTGTTTTTGAGATGCGAGCGTAGCATGCATCTAGGCTGCCCAAATAGACAGAACCCATTTTTGCCTTTGCCCCCTAATGGGTTGTTCACCCTATCGGGTTCCAATTCACGGAGCTCCCGCCGGCCACGTTCCCCCTGACGGTGTACAGCCCTGGTTATCACCGTGCTAGTTTCATTGTAAATTCCCACGTAGTTGTCCAATTACTCTGTGAACTACCAGATGGATCGATGCAGGCTTTTTCTCCATGTCCAGGAGTATCCAGAGCACCAAGCTTAACAAAAGACTGATATTGTATGATAGATCCTGATTTATTTGTACAATTAATCTATACATTATTCAAAGTATTGAGTTTATTTGTGTAATCCGGACGTAGTGTGCCATCCATCCAAGTCATCAGAACACTGGCCTGGTACCAGGCCACTGGGTCTAGTACAGTACTTAAGAGGTTTCTCTTTCTTACTGGGAGCCCTTAATCCTGCGGCTTTTTTCCAGAGGTCGTTCCTTTTTAGATTCCTCACTCAGGTCTAATGTCCCAAACCTATCATCGTAGCATAAAACATCAAAGTAGATAACAAAAAATAATTGAGGTAGGTCTTAACAATTTGTTTGCAGGAACGTTGATGGATATGGATAGGGTAGGTCTTTGCAAATGAAGTTTGAAAATGATCGGGAAGAGTATTTGCAAGGAGGACAGCGCATTTGTTTAAGTCACCTCGTGAAAGCTCATGGCGGCCTGAACTCCTCACGCCAAGAAAATGAGGTAAGTGTATTTTTGTCATTTTTGATGTAATTTTTCAGAACTTTTGAGGATTTTTCAGCAGCACCCAAAGGCGCAAACAGCATTGGGCTTATTTTTGGGTGCAAGAGCGGTAATCAATTTAGGTGGCATAAGCTTTCAGATTCTGGGAGCCCTTGGTTCCACGGTTTTTCCACTCAACAACAATGAATCCATTTCAACTTTTTAGATTCCACAGCGAACTCACTCAAGTCTAATGTCCCAAACAGGAATTCCTATCATCGTAGGAAAAATTTTTTACAACCCCCCTCATAAAACATCAAAATAAATGATAACAAAAAGTTGGTCCTAACTAAACCCGATCGCTTCTCATGCAAAGATGCTATGATTATTGCTGAAAAAGGCATGTTTGGTATAATTTTCCTAGAATTTTGGACGAATATGAAATCGATTGGGACGGGTTTCAGATCCGTATTCATCCGACAATTAATGTGATTGCACTTTTTTTGAGTATTTTCGGATCTGATGGATATGGATAGTAATCCCTTTCCTCGTTAGCTAAAGCCTGAAATATTTGTTGAATATTATGTGATTTTTGAGATGTGATAAGCTGCTGCACTTTAAACATGGATAACCTAATAAAACTTTTATACAGTAAAATTTGTGATGTTCTGTGCTTACCCAGCTCTGGTTACAAGTGGGGCAAAGGCTTGCATGGGCCAACCTTGCAGACGCGCAAAAAGGTGGGGAGTTAAAATGGAAAATTCGAAACTAAATCTTTCAGGAAAAAATTCATCCTTTTCACTGAAGGTGGGGGAGATACCTCTACAAAATAAGGTGTTGAGAGGTGGTCATTAAACTGCCTTTGCCCCCACCTACCCTATGCCCCAATTCCGCTTGAAAACTGCTGCACTCGAGGGTACCATGGTGCCTTCTAGCTTCACGGATATTCTCTGGGTGTTGCAGGCATTAATCGCCTCATCCCTTGAAGTACGCATCACACTATAACAGAACGTAGTTAAGAACCACCCACCTTCCAATTAAGACTGTCCTAATGCCTCTTTCCCTTGTACTGCCCCCACAGAACCCTAAACATTTAAATACTTATTCCTGCCCAGTCGATTGCCCACAAAGTTACGGTAGGTTGATACAGGTGTAGACCGGCTTTATTGTTTTATTTATGAAACAAAATCCGTACTTATACCGTATAATAGGAGAAATTATGTACGGTTGGCCACACTGTTCCTAGGTCTCACTTCCATATTCTCCAACCTTTGACACTGCCCATCTAATATCGATGGTTTCTGTCAGTCGAGTTGTATGAGGTGCAGGCGCTTTGAACGAAACAGCAACGGATTCCTTGATAGAGAATTGGTCAGAAAGTGGAAGACTCGAGCAAACAAGAAATTCGGCATAAAAGCGTTTCCTCCGAACCGTTCTTTTGTTCTTTAAATCCTTTTGTGAAGAACTGCTGAGTTCTATGAAATGAGATGAGCTTCTCCAGATGTGATTGAGCTGCATTGGCTTTCTGAATTCGATTCCTCGGAAGCCGGTAACCTCCGCAAACAATGCATCCCTCGTATTTACAGTTTCTAGTTGCCTTTTCTGGTAAATAAGGACTCTGCAGACCTGTTAGAAGTTCGGATTCTCGGAGACATAATCATGCAGTAGAAGTGTTAACGGCACTGGTCTGTATTCGATTCTTTGAATTGGGTTGAATAGGATCACTCTTGTTCTAATAAAAGTAATTCCACATATTGGCTGTTATACTTCTTCTCGGGTTTGTTTCCACTCGTGGTTTGCTGCTCTCGAAATATGAAGGTCTCTCAAGTTGAAGAATCACAAAACTAGTCAGTGTCGAATCCATCGACTCTTTTTTTTTCCCCAGAATTTCACATTCACGTATATGCCATTATTTTTGGTTTAACGTTTCCAGCGATGAAACTTTCTGATCGATAAATAGTTCTTATGAGCGAATTCTGAATCATTCACAACTCACGAGCCTGATTCAGATATTTCGATTAGGCTGCAATCAAATTGATTCGTTCGAAATGGGAACAACAAACTTCGAAAACGTATCCCTATCTGTCAAGAAGTTGAGAATTTTTTGTCACATCACCTAACGTGATAATTTTATTTTACGTTACTAAAATCTTTGATTATTTATGGAATTGTGGATTGAGGTGCTGCACATAAAAATCGTGTTCACACGAAATTACTGATTAAAATCTTCCTTAGAAAATGTAGGAGATTTACTTCAAGAGAACTATTTAGAATATTTTAGTTGATGAAATTTGGAAATGATTGAGAAGACCACGATAATTTTCAAGTATGAAACGATCATCCAGGAGAAGATAAAACCTCCTACCAGAAATGGTGACAAGGTTTCATTAACTTTGCCTCGAATGATTTGGTGACGAGAAATTACATTAAAAAAGTCAACACTTGATGAGTTTAAAAGGATAGTAAAGGACTATTACTTTATGCCTTAAATTTGAAGGAAATGTATTGGTTTCTGGGAAGTAATTCACAGCTCCAGTCCACAGTAAAATACTACTTTATGAGCAAGTGATTAAACCAATAAGGGCCTACGGCTGTCCCTTATGGGGAATCACCAAAAAGAGCAACGTCAAAATCATCCAAACAGTCCAGAACGAAATTCTGAGAAGCATAGTAAACGCCCCATGGTATAGTCCAGGGCTCTCCAACCTTTTTTCAAGTTCGGCCAAATTGAAATTCTTCCTCGAATGCGCAGGCCGAACATTATATATGAGAAAAAAAGAAGATATTTACAGGCAGACAGGGATAAATGACATTTATTGAGTAGGCTTACCACGAAGTATCACAACATAAAATGTGAGCACCTCAATGTGAGGTTTGCCATTGTTTGTACCTCAAAATACATGCGTAATCTGGATCAAATTTAGTCGCTCTTATCAACAGACTCACCTCCAACTGCTCATCACTTAAGCTGGGCCTGAGTTTAGATTTTGTGAACTTCATCCTTAAAAAGGTTTGTTCGCACAGATAGGTAGAACTGAAGGACGGAAGCATTGCGCGAGTAAGTCTCGGAGGTTTGGAAAAGCTTTTTCTGGGAGCGCAGCGTAGAATTTTCGGTATCGATATCCTTGGGGCTGTCTTTTTAGATGACATTAGATTGCAATTCAATGACTTCCAGTTGAAGACCAGGGGTTAAGTTATCAATTGTTGCAGTGAGAGGGTTTTGAAAAATCCTGATGTTCGATGATGGTCCCTTAAGACCTTGAAAACGGGTCAAAAACTGGTGTCGCAGGCACCTGATAAGGTTTATCGCAAATTCACTCGGAAACTCTAACTCATTTTCGAATTCGTAAGGTTGTTGCAGGTTGGGAAACGGACCAGACTTTTTATTGCTGTACGTGTTTCGGGAAGAGCCAGTTTCATTTTAAGAGCTTTGATATGGTAGCTTAAGTCAGAAATCAGGCTGGTAAAAATTCTTGGCCGGTTCAAAAAGCTCGTCGGGCCTTATGTGGCCCACGGGCCGTAGTTAGGCGACTCCTGGTATATTCGAACAAATGATCTGCACCGCGATCTCAAGGTTGAGATGGTCGACGAGGTAATAAGAAAAAGAGCTGTGTATCACGAAAATCGCGTCCACAATCACATCAACTTCGAAGCCGATTCACTCCTGGACAGCAGCGATGAAGTGCAACGACTAAAGAGGACCAAACCCTTGGACCTAGTTACGAATCGCTAATAGTAGTGAACTCATTCGTGGAGCTAGATATTGATCTATGAGTGTACCAAGTTAATTATAGTAAAGTTATTAGATGTACTCAGCACATAGGGCCTTTGTCACGTAAGGACCGTTGGAAGCTTCAATGGAGAAAGCTAGGTCCCGAGACGATGGAATCCCCAGAGAGATGACAGGATTGTGCTTGAGCCCTTTCTCAAGAAGCGACACTTCTGCTGGTGAAAATGTAACACCTGACAAGTTCTCTACTTTCTTAAAAAAGGCAAGCGAAGAAGATGGCTGCGATCCAATCTGGGATGTTGGCTTCTGTGTTTTCTGAAGTTGTTCAAGCTTCCGAAGAAGATTTGTCTTCTTCTTCGTACCCTTCTGCCAAGCAACTTCGATGGCATGTTGCTCGATGACGTCCCATTCACGGTAGTCGTAGCGGGAAGACAGCTCTTGAAACATGTAATACATCTTTTCCCGGGCTAAATCACGAACACTATACCAGCGGCGGAGCTCACTTCCGACAAGCTTGAGTTGAGCCTCCTTGATTATTATTATATTTGCAGCATCAGAGGGATGCTTGCACTGTATATGGACATAATTTGGAACAAGACGCTTCGTAATGCACTGCTGATTGAACCTATGTGTATATGAATTATTCAAATAAATGCATTTTTAAAAATATAAAAATTTCAAGATTAACTCTTTGTCTATAATATTCCCCTGGGGTAACGAAAATAATAAACTATGTTCAGTTATGGAGCGTTCTTTTGCTCCGTGGAGAGGCCAAGGCGAACTAGGTGCGACGGTCGTTGGAAGACGCTGCGCCTTCGCGATTTCGTTTTGTGGATCAAGAGCGCGAAATGACCCCGTCGAGGTCCCAGGGACTCAGTCGGCAGGTCTGAAGGTTTCACGGGTTGTCCCACCACGACCTTCGACAACACCTCGACCTCTGGCTGGACACAAACTTGGTCAAACCATTCGCACATTTTCAATCTGCACAAAACCGCCCGACTTGAATGCAGTTGCAAGAGATGGAGGCTTGAGGTGCCGATTTTAGCTAACCCTAGAATGCTATCGATGATTTATACCTCGTCATTACTGTTGATCAAAGTCAAAATGACTCTATTAGAAATTTGTTTCTTGCCATTAGGTTTTCAATACTGTTTTTATGGAAATAATCTGAACCATAAAAGAAGAAATGTGAACAACATATTCCTGCTGTATTAAGAATAAAATCCGCTCTTTTCAGATTAAAAAAAAAAAGGTTATGGAAGAAAAGAAAATCATACAATCCAACCAAATTTAATTCTTCCTCCTTTACTACAAATTATGCATTTTGTTCAGATGTATCTGAAATGGTTTTAGATCTTGAAGAATTTTTCAGTATTTAGGTCATTACCTCTTGAAAACCACCCTTGACTAGTATTCAAGGCCCACAGGTAATGGGACCGTACCGTGGCGTTAAGCGCCGCTGTTGGTTAGCTCATTGTCCGTTAATCCTGAAACCATATCTGTTACTGAAATATTTAAAGCCTTTAATGGACTCCAAGCTGCTTTGCGCCGTTGGTTTTTCCCTAGCCACCCCTTTTCTGGAAAACGTTCAGTCACCCGTAGTCTCCCCCCTAGCACCCTGGGGTAGTTGTAACCACGTCCCTGATTGGTTTCTACTACCCCGCTCTCTCTGCTCCCCACGATTCATCAATCTAAATTTTCGTCACTTCCCCCCAAACAAAATTTTCCCGTTTTTGGTTTACAGAATCTGGAGTCAGTTTTCTCCTTCGTTGTAGCCGGCTCTTACACTCTTGTTAACTTGGCTCTAGTGGGACCTCCCTAATATTGGCTGGGATCCCTAAATAGTTATCACTTATCAAACTTGACTGACTTCATATCATAGTTATCAATGACTTCATTTTTCTAACTAAGTAGCGGCAAGGCAGCATGTTTTGTGATATGACAGTATATAAACTTCGGCACATATTTCTTTCTCTTCTTTTTAATTCAAACACCTATTATTTATTTGATTGGGTTCACTTATCGACGAATACGAATTGAATTATGTATTTCCATACTCATTCATTGAGCATGTACGCATTCATTTGAAATACAGCCATCAGCTAACTGCACAACAGTTTACATCTTCCTTGGGTTCACCTTAACATTTTTAATGATACCTAAACTCCAAAAACTTGATTAATGGCCTCTAATTCATCAACTTGATCCCTACTTGTCCAAATCATTTGCCTCTGTCTCTTTAGTTCCTTTGCAAATACGGAGGGTGATGTCCTGAGTTCAGGTAAATCACAAAAACCGATCATCAGTAAAAAATTCTAAAAAAACTGTAAAAAAAAATAAATTTTCCAATATTTTTATCTGATGTTGGGTCCTTTCAAACTTTCTATTGAACTGATTAATTTAAAGAACCGAAGTTTTAGCTTACGAAAAATAATATATATTTTCACCCTGGTATGTTGTTTATAGTTCGCGCAAAGCCCTGAATTTGCCTAAAATTAGGAAAAATACAATTTTATAGACCAAGTAGTTTTATAATAATTGTCTAACAAGACTACATAGGCAATTATATTAATCTACTACTGAATTAATGGGTTATTTAGTATTACATTAAAACAAACAACAAAACGCATTGGATGGAAACTGAGTGAGATGTAAAGCGCGAGCACTTCGAGCAGCGAGCTAGCGTTGTGTACCGGCGTCGACATGTCGCGAGTGCAGTTTCTTGTTGTGATGCCCAAGTTGATATTACAGAAGAGAATATCCCAAGTTGTAGTAAGAGTGCAATTAAACCATGGTAGACGAGAATTAAACTTCCTGCAACTGCATTAGCTAGCGAAAGGAATGGGGTGTCGAGTAGGGTGATGGCTGGCATTGCCTCGTGTGTTTTACAGGATCTAGGTATAGTTACCGAAAAAGATTTGTCACTTGTAGTAGATAAAAATAAGTTTCTTCGAGAAAAACAAAAAGTTCGAGACAGTTTACAAAAAGAAGAACAAAACACAAATGTACCTACATGGCATATACTTTGACGGGCGAAAAGATGAAACTTTATACCAGCAACAAGTTGGCAACAAATACTATCGAAAAGAGAAACAAGAAGAGCATATAAGTTTGGTTCAAGAGCCTGGTGGAACATATTTTGGTCACTTGTCCCCACAAAACGGCACTGGTAGCGGGATTGCCGACATTATTTTGTCCTACCTAAAAACTAAAAAATTTGACACTGATAAGCTACAATGGTTCGTCTGCTTACTTCACTTTAATGAACTCCCGTTTAGACATTTATTTGAAAGCGTTGATGGTGATACTTCAGGTCCCACAAGTTTCTCAGGTAAAATCGGAAAGCAGTTGTCAAGCTGTGAAACACGTCCAGTTGTCTGCTTCGTTTGTTTGAACCAGTTTGCTGCGTTTTATAATGGTACACTAACCTAGTACTTCAGGTTCTAAATCAAACTGGGTGAATGAAAATTGAATTGAATCTGATTCTTGATGTATTTTTGTTAGTACTTTTGTAAAGTTTGAAGAAAGACTCATGGAGGATGGATCCTCTTAATACTTGTTATTGTACTCTTAACACTCTCAATACTCTTACTTGTTATTGTATTGAGTGACCAACATTTACGCTTTGTGGGTACTAAGTATTTTTTCTCAAATTCCCAAGCTGTAATAAAACATTGATTTGTGGCGAATATCAAATACATCAATTGCCCCTGGTAGTGTCTGTTTACGGAAACTTGCCCAAAAAACCTACATGACTCAGATGCGCGTCATGTCACGCCAAAACAACTTTATGATGCAAATGTGCGTCATTTATTGATTGACAAACAACAAATTTCAAGAATCAGAACACCAACTTTCTCTCATTTTATACATTCTCAGACCTAACCCTCACAGAAAATGAAAAAAATGTTAATTTTCCTGAATTGTTCTGGTTCAATGCTTTGTATTTTATGAGTTAAGAATGTTATCGAGCAATTGTTCTGTCACCTTCAACAGGAAACTTATAAACTTTGCCTGGAAGTTAACATCGCAGGGCAATGTAAATGGGGATGCCAGTACATGATGAGTATGATTGCAAATCGCAACATTGAAAGATGGAGAACATTTAGGGCCAAGTGAGAATGTTTTCGGATTTAATAATATTGGCACAGCAGAAATAAAAACGTTCCAAGTTATAGCAGCGTATTTTGAAACGCAAAATGGGATTTGCTGTTTTTGTTTATTCGTTGTCCTTACATATCAATGAAGATCACTGTAGTAGAATATTACATTAATGACCGACAGAAGGCTTTCCGTGATAGAAACTTCAAGCTCCTGTTATATACCTTGAATCCTTAGGGAGAAGACGTTTATTTTCGTCTCAAGGGTGATTTGTGTTGGATGACTTGAGTCTGGGGAAGATCAGAAAGTCACGTCAGGCAAAGAGGTCCGAAAATTTTCCCGAGGAAACGATACCAATTTTTAGGATGGATGTACAGGGAAAGGAAGACTCGCTCAAGTCTTCAAAAGGAAGCCCGTAACATTGGGAAAGGTCTGGGAGCTGTAAAGCCCTTTCACGTCTAGCGAGGAATGAGATATCGCTGACTCAGTTCAATGGCAACTTCTCAAGTAACGAGATACCTAAGCTATTATAATTCTCAAGACGGTTCAGAAGTCGCCTGAAAAGTTGTTTTTCCAGCAATATCGAGTCAGTGAAATATGGGTGGAATGCACAA
Source organism: Creontiades dilutus (assembly GCA_031894815.1). Lineage (NCBI taxonomy): Eukaryota > Metazoa > Arthropoda > Insecta > Hemiptera > Miridae > Creontiades > Creontiades dilutus. The sequence continues at coordinate 857,083 of JAVIWC010008912.1, read as the reverse complement.
AGTAAATGATCCCTCTTACTATAGCTGCTTTCTGCACGTGAATAGTAACAGTGGATAGCTTGAGTGCTTAAGAAGAAATGTCGTTCTTCCATTCTTCAGAATCATTTGAAAGTCAATTGTCAAACATTAGTTTGTATGTTTGATGGATCCAACTTGGGAATGCACCAAAGTATATACTCGTATTTACAATGTATTAACTAGTGTGCCCTCGGATCAGAATCCTCATGATGCATGAAAAACTTCCAGCCTTGTATAACGATCGTTTGAGCGAATTTTTATTTTACATTCATCTTGAAATGTTGAACACTTCATATTAATAATGAGGAATTGGCAGGGCTGTTTTTAAATTTGTCTTAAAGTATAATAGTTCGTGAGAAAAAAGCAAACAAACCACAATCAGCCACCTGAAATAACTCACACAATGTTTAGATAACTCAAGGTAAATGACAGCGTTTGAAATACACGCGGGAGGTGGACAAGAAGACGTCACATATAGGGATGGCAAAATTTTTCAATTTGTCGATATATAGGGTTTCCGATATATCGGAAGCAATATATCGATGTCTACGATATATCGACCCCCAAAATATCGATATTCCCGATATATCGGGATAACGATACATCGAAAATTTTACTTCGCTTTTTGATAAGAAATCTGCTTATTGTAATTTCAAATGTGCAAACACGGGAATGTTAAGGTTATTCAAGTACATTGAATCACGAAAAAATGTTATCTTTAATTTAGATTAAACATGAAAAAATAAAGTAAAGGAGAAACGAGACAGCTGTCGCCCATCACATCAGTCCCATTCCAAATGGTAGAGTGGGGGTAGAATTCGCGATAATTTAAATAAAAAATAAAACTGCTTTAAAATTAGCCTATATTTAAAAAGTTCACTCAAAATGTTATACGGGTTTGCGATTGGAACTTGAATTTCCAAGAAAATTACAAATAAAATGTCAATTTTTTCATTTTATGAATCCGATATATCGGACCCAAAAACATGGATGTCTCCGATACTATCGGTATTAATTTGTCGATGGCGATATGTCGATATATCGCTCCCAGAATGTCGATGTTTCAAAAATATCGATATATCGTTGCCATACCTAGTCACATAAGCTAGCGGAGAGCGCTGCCAACCGACAGAGCGTCGTCGAAAGTGTTAAATGCTAGAATAAATTAGATTCGCCGTGAATCCTACATTAAACTATGAATAGGTGTCAAATTGTAACTGCGACATTGGCCGACAAATCAAGATGTTCAGAGAAGAGAATCGTAAACCACGAAATTTTCAGGGGGGTTAAATTGTTTTTACGTATATCATTGAATAATAAACCAAAACCAAGATGCTTCAGAGTAGAGAATCACCCTACTGCATATGTACGTATGAATGTGTGATTTCCCAACAACCATCGAAGACAAAATGAGACACTTTTCTGTAATGATGCAGCATTTTTGATTCTGCAGTGCGAAACATCCATACCTGGCCCCACATCTTTAATGTTGGCACTGGGCAATCTTTTACAAAAAAATATAGAACCGCCGGTTCATCATGTAGTTGGTACATTCGGCTGGAGTGCGGGGAAAAATAACTCATCTTTTCGGCAAAAACTGGTGGACCGAACAAAAAAAAAAAGGAGAGAGAAATATCAATGATTCATGAGAGCTCAGCCGAAAACGAAAGACCTGGGGGAGAGTGAGTGTTTGGAAATGCAATCGTCCCGCCTAATCCGGAAGAATAAAAGCAGTAACAACATTGTTGGTATGGACCTCTTGCGCCGGCAAATACACGTGTTCGCACGGAGTTTGCTTTATGACCAGATAACAACGGGGAAGAACCGCCGATTGGCTTCACAGAGGCTGCGTGGGGATAGCAGTTGCTAGAAGTTGATGTAGTAGAAACGACGTAAAAATGACTGCCTAACAATCACGTTGGCGTTTTTACTTCTCCAACTCCTCTAAGTGCGAAGAAGAATGTTGAGTGGTCTCGAACTAAAAGTTTTGTTTAAAAACGGGTGTGAAACTGGAGTTTGGGCACAAACTAATGACATACCATTACGTAGAATGTGCGTGTGCAGATAAATGCATGTAGGTAAGTGCCACCTGCCACCAAGTGAAGAGTTCCGACCACAGATTTTTCGCCCCTGCCTAGCGATCTTGGAGCACTTCTCATTGAAACCTGAAGAAAATTTAGATAGTTACCTAACGTTTCAATTTATAGGATACAAAAACCCAAATCAATCGAATTCAAAATAATACTGTGCAGTATAGATGTTCTGATTTTAATCTTACTTTGACATTCTACAATTATACAGGGTATTCAGTGTAAGAATGATTAAATTCAGCAAAAATTGCTATGAGCTAGAAGTTACTTCTACCTCATAGCAATTTTTTTTTATTCCGTTAATTTTTTTTTGCCCATTCTACATCAAAACTGTTTTCGTATTTTGGACCTTACTTCACTGAAACCCTAACTCCTTTAATTTACTAAATGAATTGAATAATTCAAAATTGAAATGATTTCAAAACATACCGTTGAAAGGAGCGTCAAATGTTTTTAAATTTTCATTCGTACATGGTTTTTCCTAGCCTAAACTTGATTTTTTTGTTTCAGAGCAATTTTTGACAAAACATATTAGTGTTAGAGCGAAGAAAAACGTGCATTTTTTTTTTTTTTTTTTCACAGTTGTTGTACAGTTTTTTTTCTTTACTTAGCAACGTACTTGGAAAAGTCCTCCCCCCTCTACCTTGGTCTCTATCTCGTCGTCCAACCGTTAAATATTCGTAATATTTGTTCAAGTTCCTTCTCATGGAAAGGATATTCAAGGTAATTACCAGGAAAAACCAGTGCATCGAAGTGTACTTCAACTCCCGGAGTTTTCCCAGCGGTGTTCAACTGAAACCTTGCTTATATACAAGATAACAACACATACCTACCCCACACTCCCAGATGTAAATTGAATAAGGCTATTCAGAAACAGAAACGAATGAAATCCCGCTATAATTAGAGTCACGTTGGTAACGTGAACCAGAAAAGAGATAGAAGACAAAAAAAAACCGTCGCAGGATCCGTACGTACCATACTAACGAGCGTTAAGTCATTCAAATGGTTTGCCTCGTTTCTTTCAGCGGTGTCTTCCCTTTTTTAATTAAAATGTTTTAAAAATAGAAATGGAATCCTCTCCAGGGATGACTTCCTATGATACTATTGAGGATGCTTTTAGGAGGAACGGGGAATAGCTATCAATCTTTGACGAGAGACAAGTTGGGTGTAAGAATAGTCGTTCGAGGGGTTGTGATGTCTATTTGTTTCGAGGATTCCGCCGCCACAGTTTTTTTATCACACAGGTTGGTAACTAATTCATTTTTAATGAAGATACGGTTGTGATGGAAATGGATTGTTTCCCTTCCCGATTCTTGAATACCTGTCGAGGATAGCTGTGCTCCTACTAGCGTCTTCGTTACCCTCTGTAGGATGAGGGCATTACTCGCATTTACCATTTGGAAGGGGCAACTATTCCATTCCATCAAGTTCCTTCTGTCTCTGTATTAATACAAAGGAAAAGTCGTTCCTTTGGTGGACCAAGTTCGGATACTTTCATTCCATTGAAGAATTCAGGTCCTAGGACCATTTCCAGGGACGAAGCCATGGATAGTAATTTAACCATCCATGGTTTCAGTCGAGGGCCAAATCCGGAAATCAGCCTTCTCATTGGTCCAACGAGCAATCCGTGTCAGCCAATGGTAATTGATTATTTCTGATCCAGACCTCGGAGTTCGGATACGTTCATCCCATTGAAAGATACAGGTCCTCGGACTCGTTCCTGGGACGATTCCATGGATCTAGTAATCTATCCATCCACCCATCCATGGTTTCACTCGAAGACCGAATCTCGAATTGAGTCTTTTCATTGGTCACAAAGGAACTCAGCAACCAATGGTATTTGATTATTTCCGATCCGGACCTCGCTTTTGACTCCGCAGGGCTCATTCCTTCCATCAACTCCTGTATATGGATGGACAAAGTTGAGTTTCGATGGATCGAAAGTTGAGTTTCGATTAGTTTACCATTTCCGATTGTTGTGAAATGAACAACCGTTCATCTAATGTGTTTTGTTTGGAGGTTTTCCTTATGCAAAGTGGAAGAATTCTATACTACTTACAGTGTTCTGGAACAACGATTCTTTCTTTTTTTTTTTATTCGTTCCTGGACTAGCTCCTAAGGACTTGTCCCTTCGGAATCTTTCACTCCGAATTCCCCCATCACAAGGAAAAACGTTGTAAAAACTGATTTAGTTTGAATCAATTTCTGCAGTTAGGTTATTATAGTTAACAAAAAACAATTTCTTTTTAGAAACATGCAAAGTTTAATGTTCTTACAATAGAAAAGAGTGTGCCAAGATTGGTTTGGCACATAGCTTCCTTGAACAGGTGATATGAATGTGTGTTTTTAACAATCATATTCCCTGAAACATCAATGCCTTCAATATGTAGGTCAACATGTATTGCGGTCCTGTGGCGCCTATTCTATATTCGATAGAACAATATCAGATTGAGATAAAATATATATGAGATGGTAAAACCAGTTTTTTTCCAAATACTCTCCAAATTTGAGCAACGGTCGAATTGTTAGGAGGTTATAAAACTATGGTTGACGGATTTTACGGTTGTGCATGCGCCGTTTGTGACCAACGAAACTGATTATGAACCATCTTCAGTCTCAAGAAAAAACAACGAGTTTGTTGAAGAAATTAAGTCTATTTCCACAAAATTAATGAGTTGTAACGTTAAATCAAAGGTTAGGTCATCATTGGTAACAGACAAATAATTAGTAAGACCTACTGTCCAACTAAAATATCAAAATCGGGAAAATGCTGTTGAAATTATTCTTGTTACAACTATTTCAGGTTCGGCATAATATATAACATCATGTCGGAATTTATATGAGAATATTATGCTTCCCAAAAAGCTTGGATCGAACCTTCAGAACTAAAAAAATGTTGCTTACGTTTTGCTTATTTTTTTATTACGTTTGCGCTTTGATGTAAGATAGCTTCCTCGTTAAGGTGATGTTAATGTAGGCAACCACAGTTTATTGAGATATTTTGAAGATTTTTTAAGATATCTTAAAAGATGTAGAAATTGAGTTGTTTAAAGGAATTCCCCAGGCAAAAATATCAGGAGACATATTCCCATGGATATCAACTGCTTCAACGTGGGCTGACGTATTGCATTATTATTATTGTGTGAATACAATATTGATACTATCGTCGAATATCATATGAGATTGTCAAACGGGGTTTTCCCCAACTACCCTCAGAATGTGAGCGAGATCGGATCCCTAGAACCTGACCCTATGGATCATACTTTTACGTGATTTGTGAACAATGAAACTGAAAAGAGGACCGAGTGTACCCTAACGCCATATTTCTTGAAAATATCATGAAGATCAGATGACACTTAGAATAGACAACGAATGAAGCTTGTTAGAAGGTCCTTCGAACGCACGGACCGTTGAACACACAAACATACTCTTAGGGAACCAAAATTGCTCAGAGTGGCCTAAAACGCAAAATGCGAGTGGAAATTTTGATGTCGGTGAACGAAAATTCGTCCATCTCGTGAAAGCGAAAACAGAGCTTCCTCCACCTATAAGTAGACTTGACAGCATTATTTACGTTTTTAGGAGCGGTTTTACAGAAAAAAACGTTTAACGGGGTAGCCAAATTGAACGACGGATTCGGTTTCACAGGAACTCAGAAATTTATGGAAAACTCGGATTTATCGAAAACACAAATCGTAAATTGACGCTCAATGTTTTTGATTTGAGATGGATCTCTATGATAGCCGAGAGTTGGTGTAGTGTCAAACACCAAAATGACAGTACATCGAGCGTCCCCACAGTGTTCACACGAAAAAGCAAGTAGTAATTTCAATTTTGAGTTCATTATTTAGCACGGACACTAATGTTATCCATTGAAGGTTTCATTAGAAATCATTCGCGATTGGGTAGAAATCAGTATCAGACTAGTCGGATGCTGAAAAATAGTTGAAGTTATTGGCCACAATCAATCTAAATGCTGCGAGGTATAAAACGAAGGTTATAAAGAACTGTATGAGATAGGTAAGTACTTCCTTCAAGATTTTAGAAGTATTTAACTGCGGTAATGAAGTAATAAGTCGTGATGGAATTTAGATTCATGAAATGTTTTATACTAAATTACTTTTGACATAGATAATAATTATCCATCTAAGCATCTATTATTATTATGATAACAGTTACGTTCTAATGTTACAGTATTTCTGTCATTAATATCGGACAGACATAGGTGCCTATAATCTAATCCGTAATCCGAATGATTCCTTGATTAATATAGATCTCTTCTACCTGCCTTACAGGCGCTTTCATCGCTTGTAATAAGTCTGCCATTCCGGTATTTCATCTGGCAGGCGGGTTCAGATTTTCCTCATTATTACTTGACACTGCGCAACCGTTGGAGTTAACTTCATAAGGTTCCCCGGAGAGCCTCTGAATGTCTAATTGTAACAGTTGCGAGTTGACAGAGCGGAGAGACGTCATCAAAGGGAACGGCGCGTCCACCTTATTATCAGGAGTTGAGCGTTGGAATACAAAGAGGCGGGGAGTCAACGAAGAGGCATTCTGCTGAAGGATCAGAATTCATTGCATTCTAAAGCCAGTGGTTCGCAAAGCGAGTTATTCGGAGTTTGCGACAAAACTTATTCCCTTTGATTTGAAATAATTAAATTTTAGACCACTGGTTCCCAACTCAAATCCACCGGGGACACACTAGTGTTACACAGGTATCTTCACACGTTGTTGGGTATCATTGCAAAAAAAATCTCAACCATATTGGGTGTGGCACATAGCCTCCTCTTAAAGATAACATTAATGTACGGATTTTTGATTCATGTAGAGTCTAAGTAGTCCAGGCAACGAATGCACTAAAAAAGGTTCAGCGGGAAATGTTTGGAACACAATTTTTGACTTGGCTTGGGATTTTTGACAAATGATACTATCATGTTTGAAATTCATATGAAATCAACAGGGGAGTCATGTGATCTGGACAGTCAACTAATCTGTTTGGTTCCAAGATTTGCTATTTGAGTGAGTTGATATAGATAATAATTAATTCCCGTACAAGATTTCTAGCATGTAGAGGTAGGTTGTGTGTCTCCAAAAATCGAAATCAAAGCAAGCAACATACAGGAGGTGGATACTATAAAATTAAACCTCGGCTAAACTGCTTCATTCTCCCAATTCTTTTCGAGAGAGCCCTTAAAGGTGAGAAATGGTTGGGAGGTACTAGCCGTCTTATATTCATCTCTTTATTCCCAGGAAACGATCTGAAACTTTCCACAATCTGTTCTTTTAGAATTACCCACCAAATTAGAAAATGTTGATTCGTAAAGTGTGAACCCCTCTAACTGTTCTGTGATGACGTTCTACCGCTCGTCCCGTCCTCTCCTCTATGAATATGACAGTGCTCTGCGGTGACCGAGGAGATTGTTGACCTTGGGGTGTTGCTTAATCAACAGCTTTCCTCTTTACGCCACATTATTGGTGCTGCTTTTAGAGCAGTGAGGGCCTTGGGTTTCTTTAAGCAGAATACTAGAGAGTTCAATGACGTCCAAGCCATCACTGTTCTCTATAAGGCATTTATCCTGCCACTATTGGAGTATACCTTTCCCATATGGTCGCCATCGTACGCAGTCCACAAGCATACTCTGGAATGGGTCTAGCATAAATTTCTTCGGTATATTGCTTTTTAGCTGGGGATTCCTCAGGATGAAGTTGTATGCTGCCCTGATGGGGGTGTGTCACCTTCTGCCCTTGGAGAGCCCACGATGTGTGGCAGACCTTGTATTTTTGCTCAAACCGTTGAATGGAGCAATATTCTTGCCAGCACTACTCGGAGTGATAGGCCTCCTTGTGCCTCTTCTCTTTGCTCGCAGCTCTCCGCCGTACTACGCGAGTTTCGCCCCCACAAATTTCCTTCTTGATCGCTCGTTTGCCACACTCCTCCTTTAGCCAACTGCCTTGTTCATCTACACCCTGATTTAGACTTTTTCAACAGTTCCATTAGATTTTTTAGGTCGTTAATTATGTATTCAACTAAATCTTGATTTTAGCAGTCATAATCTCACATCTAGTTTTAAATCCTTACCATAGTTATATTTTTTCCATTACCAGTGACTCTAAACCTATTTAATATTTCTTTTTCATGAAATTAGGTTCGCCCGTTCATATAAATAAATAAATAATTAAACTGTTGCACATTGACTTGTGAACAACACCCGCAGACAGAAAGACGAGACAACAATTATTCAGAATGACCTAAAACGATTTTGGAGGTAACAGAATTTTGATATCCCGACAGTGAAAACCGAGCATCTGCTGTTGTCCCCCCCTCAGTGTAGCATCCTCACTTATTGTAACATGGACATATACAATTAGTAGGTAGGAACACATTTGAAAAAGAACAAGTCAAAATAATAAACCTTTGTGAAATATGCAGCGTTTTACGTTTGAAATTTCAATAAATTGTTGGTAGATTCTTAAACTGCAATGTTTTTTGATCTTTATTAAACGCGACATGGTGTCAGATATCGCGATAAATGATTCCCATCCGAAATGGTCACCTCCACCTCGAGCGGACCCCCTAATCGCTTAGAAACAAGTAAAAAAGGCAAGGGAAAAATCCCGTATCAGTAAAAAGGAGCAAATTAACGTCCAAAGGGTTTTTTTCACAGATCTTACCGTTCAAACCTCTAAAAACATCAAATGGCTCGAGGTGGTAACAGAAGTTGAAGATGGAAGGGAGCGACCGGGCGCGGCAAGCGGGGGATCATCCGTCAAGTTTCTTTTGGAAAGCTCCACTAAGTTGCGAGAGAGGAAGTTTTTTCTTTTACATTTTTTCCGTCCCCATCTTATACCTCCATCCGTTAAACCTTCTTTTCCTCCGTATTTATCCGGGCTTTTTTCCTAAAAAGGAGAGTTCCCCTTTTTTTAGTTCTTTAAGGTCGGAAACTATAAATGGACTTTACCGGGTCGTGATGGGGCGCGATGGTTCTGAACTGATAACTCGTAATTCCAATTAGGGAGGACTATGATATGTTGGGGTATACCTCAAACCGCCTAGTTAACACTAATGTAATGTCGGCGATGCGTTCATAGTTGATATAGAATACAATTTCCAATAATTGACATTTGACTTTTGAATTGATTGATTGATAGTTCTACAAACTTGACATTTTATAACATGAGAGCTTCTTTATGTTGATATCAGAGTCTGGAAGGGGTCTTAACTGCCACTCCTCCTTGGTGTTTGTTTAATTATAGAACTTGAGCGTCACCATTAGTTCGTTTAAGCATTCATTACCGTTCAGGCTCCGTTCAACCGGTTCTTGGATTTTCCCAGAACCAGTAATTCGACGAACGTTTAGTTGAGGATTACCTTGTCACCTTGTCTCCCTCCTTCATCATATGTATTTAAGTCTTTTTAATAAGGCTGAGACGAAGTGATTCCCATCGTCAAATTTGGCATCAACAACGGCGGAGAACTGTGTCTACCTGCTCCATACACCGGTAATGGTGCATTGTAAGCAGTTAACCGAAGAACGGCACAGTGGGGTGTCTGACACCCCAAACATAATTTTTTTGAAAGCAGTTAGACTCTTTGCCTTCTATTAGCTTTGTCCTCACTCAAAATTTGTAAGTAAAAATTTATTTCCTTCTTTTTAGGGTATTTAAATAAAAGCTTTCTTAAAAATGTTTTTTTGTTTAATTTTTCTTTCCCTTTTTCTATTGTCTTTTAGTTTAAGCAGTTACGGAAAAACGCACATTCGATTATGCCTGCATGACAGGGGGTTTTACTATTCAAGGTTTGAAGAGCCGGAGATCCCCCACTTGCTGTTAAGCACGGAGTTAGATGAGCAGGTACAGAATGAAGATGACGAGAATATTTTATGACGAGAACGAGGGCCAGGCGTCTGCTATATTCTTCACCTCTGGGACTTGAGACATCTGTTAGGTCTTGGTTAGGCCGGGACGTGGTGACCTGGAAAATCTTCGCTTTTTTCTCGCTATTACACCCCTACCCCTTCTCTGTTCCGCCTCATCCCTTAACGTCTATCTCTCGCGGATGGCCACGTTCATTCGTCTTTTAGCGAATTTTCAAAGAAAATGAAGCTATTGCAATAGGTTGCAAAGTTTAAATACAAATTTCAAAAGAAATTTCTTCGTGAAAATCTGACTCTGATGATTCCTTACAAAATACGCTACCATTTATTACACAAGGGGTTATAGATTATTTCTGTTGTAGATAGCACATCTACATAGATAACTGATCTATAGTTACATGGATATGGGTCATTTCAAAATTTTGATCACATTTGGGTATCGACTTTTCTAAAAAATAAAAGTTGAAACTTGATCAATTTTCTTGTTCCTAATCAATCACTGCGGTTCGCTTGGCATATTATCCAAGTGAGCACACATAATCTTGAACGTTACTGCTGATACGCCGTTCTGGAAAAAAAAATTTTTGTAGGGAGGAGGTATACTACTACTTTTTTCCCTTCTTGAGCCTCCAACCTCAATGGGAATCGCTGCTCAAGTCTTTCATATTAGGTGAGTGGAACAGCACAAATTAGATTAATTTTAGCTACAGTAAATACTAAGGTTTCCTTGCCAAAATCTCACTTGCTACAAGCAGATCTCACTCCCTACAATTTAAGGGGCTATTGGCTGGATATTGCAGGTTGTGAGGTTATAGCCTTTCGCCACCTTTACAGGCCACAAATCAATTGAACCCAAATGTTGCCAACGAACTTCCTACACTAATTGTCAACAAGTGCGATCAAGTTTCACTTGCCACAGACAGAATGTTACTGGAGTAGGGAGTTAGAGTTAAAAAACCTACACTGCTGCCTCCAAGGATGGTTTTCCCGGTAGAACTGACTGGGAAGGTCTAGGCAAAATCCAACCACCAGCGTTGGGACCATCTTGAATAAGGGATGTCTACAAAACAGAAGCAACTTCATAAACACCCTTTCCTGCCTGTTAGGGGGCTACTTTTCAAAATATTGTAGTGAGTGAGGAAAAACTGTGTGACACTGAAATGATGGGCTGATAAGGCTACTTGATTTGATCTAAATTTTTTCCTGAGGCGGACATCCATTGTAGATGGTATGTTGTTTCGTAGTGTAAGTGGATATAACAGCCCCAATAAATATTTCGCTGAGCAGTGACGATGGAAGTTGTATACCTCTGGTTAGTGACAGCTGTAGGGAGTGACAAATAGGGACTTTGGTATTTTGTCCTGGGTCCTGTAGGCACAACTTCTACATACTTTTCCATGGAACTTGTACATCCACATAGGGAGAAAATGTTAAAACACTTACAAAACTATTTACTTGAGATTTGAAGGCAATACTGATCAGTGACGTAAATGTGACCAAAATTTTGAAATAACCCATGCAAAAATTATAGTCTCTGCTGCATCGTCTAAACTCGACGCCTATGCCAAAAAAGAGCCCCTTAATATTTCAGCACGGTGGATCGATTAGAAACAAAATTAGCCACAAGCCCCTTTCAGCTGATCACTGTGTCCCCATACGGTGTTATTTTGACTCCTCGATGGCACAAAGAGAGTTTGGTGACTTCTGCTTAAATATGATTCCGTGAACACCAAAATTTACTAGTCCTTTTGTACGAAACCAAAGCTGCGATCAGAATGTCTAAAATAGTTCAATATACTTATGTACATAGACAATACGTAAAAATCCATGACCGAAAATTAACGAGATAGAATAAAACACCTTAATGCGTTTCAATAGTTCGCAAAATATACAACATAATAAACTGATGAATACCTTGTCAGTAGATATCACACCTTTGGTAGGAAAGTAATGAACACCTGCTCAATCGGACGCCTTATATGAGGATCTGACGGATGACTTCACAGCCACAAAACCCTGATAATAAATTATTCAACAATTCACCTTCTCAATAACACACGTTCAAAAATAAACTGAGAAATATCATTTCAACATCACACTCTTGATGAAAAATAAAAAAAAAGGTAAGAATGAATACTAAAGGATAGGTGCCTTCTCAATTAGCCACCTTTTAGGACGATTTGACGAATAACTTCTCAACATCACAACCTTGATAAGAAACTGAAGAATACCTTGTCAATCTTTGGCTCGATCTAATCGCCTTTCACAAGGACTACTACGTTCTCAACATCTCCTAGAGAAAAATAAATAAATAAAAAATTAGAGGTCGATAATTGAAAATAATCCAGTTGAGAAATATCTCCTCAAACTCACTCCTTAGATCTGACAAATACCTTCTCAATGACACACTTTGAGGAGCCACTTAAGAATACTTTCTCAGCATCATGCTCATGATAAGAAACTAAGGAATACCTTTTCAATGTCATACTTTTGATAAGAAAGAAGAAACAAGATGCCTATCAGATAGGAACTATTTAAACTCTTCTTTTAACCTTTTTCGTGCTTTAATTTAAGTTGGATAAGATTTTGTCGGTCTGCGTAAAGGAAGTGAGTATGTCAAACAACCCAGCCCCTACTGCCAGTCCCCAAGTAAGTTTTGAAACAAATAACAATTAGTTAGTATAAGCGAAATTAGATAAGGTTCACATTTGTTCATCAGTCAACGGGAAGTGAAATATGCTCAACTTTCCCCTTTGTAGATCCATATTTATAACTCAGCACATATGAAGAATCAAACAGTTGTTTACCAACGAAACAGATGTGTTGTCCGCGGTCATTGGTAGAAAAGTAGTAGCGTGATGGATCACCTCGGAACCACCGGCAGGCTCTGGTCACAGCTGTGGGGCTCCAAACCGCAGAGTTCTAGTCCTCTCTGGTCCAGACTATCAGCTTCCCAACTACCGCCGGTCGCTTCTCAACTCAAAAGGTCGAGGAAGGTTCTCATCCCATTTGTCAATTGTCAACCCGTTTCCAGCAAAACTACGTCGACAACTTTGGAATTACATTCCACCGGGGGGCACTCGAACTTGTTTGCTTCAGCAGCTTTCAAGCCAAATCAGCTGTCATGGAAGGATAAAATGGTATTCACGATCATCCTGCTCTCCAATCACAATACAGATTCTATTTGTATTGCTGTTTGTTATTCGAATTATGCCGACCGCAGTCTACCCTTTAAGCATCATATTCATTTTAAGGTCAAGGAAACAGAGCAGTACGTATCTGTTTGTTATATTTAGACACCGTATTTGCTTGAACTATAGAAGACCACAAATAAATTATTCGTGGATGAATAATAGCCAAGTGTGTACGATTTTCGTTTATTGTAGAGTGGGACGAGGCATGATGAGACCAAATAATCGTTCTGGTTTATTATTTCCAATAATGAACCCTTGCAATGGACCAAGAATTAAATATTAAACACCTCAAAAGTTGTCCGTTTACGTTTCAAGATGTGTAGATTTCAAAAATCGAATTTAGAAAAAGTCCGTCGTTCATCGTTCAAAGCTTTTTTTCGAAACTACCGGACCAAAGTTTACAAAATTTGGCTCTAACGTGTGCCAGTAATTAAGGAGTGCTGATAACTCAACTTTAAATCATAGTATTTAAGGATTTAACCTATAATTAATCGGAATCTTGAAAACTATCGGTGTAACAGGGTAGTTCTTTTTATTCAGATAAAATTAGTTCTGAGTGTTTGAATTAGTTTGAAAAATTGGTTAGGTTCACGCGCGGGCTACAGAACCCTTATGTAATGGGTGGCTGGTGAGACGCTAGGCTGGCGAGAGACCAAGTAGCATGTTTGATGCTGTGCATTTATTCTATCCATAACACCATCTCCCCAGCTTCAATGCAGGAGAACGAGTTGATGCATTCTATTTGCCCGCATTTATTTTTTTATCGTGGAATTCCCGTTGGATTTATACGAGTGTTTCTAGTTGTGCAGTTCAGTTTTGGTATTCCAGTGATCCACGTAGGAGGGTTATCTCATACAGAAATAATGAACCTCCGTGTAATTTCCCCTTCTCCCATTCCTACAGTCGTCATTGTTCTGAAATTCAACGAATTAATTTCATATTACAATGAAAATATAATGCCAGACGAGAATGTGTGGAATTGCTGTTCGGCGTAGAGTAGTTAATACCTACAAAATTACAAAATTTTATTTACATCAGATGAGATGTTGATGAACTTTCATGACGTTGGTTCGTTCGCGAGTCTGATCGATGAGTAATTTCTGGTTCCATTTTTTCCTTCATGTTCAATTGGGCTTTTCAATCTGTTGAATTGTAGTCCAATACGGAAGTTATAACTTAACAATACTATAACTGTACCAGTGACCCACGTTTTCATCATAACGGTTTCGTAAACTCCTTCCCTAGCATGATCAATCATTGATTTATTCATCCCAATTTTAGTCAACATCAGCTAAAGTGTTGATGGGCTTACATGACATTAGTTTTTTTGTGAGTCTGATCTAAGAATAATCTGTGGTTCTACGTTCTGTTCCATGTTTATTAGGACATTTTAATCTGGCTAACGTTAACTCAATTGTTATAGTAAGCTTCAAATGCGTGTGATACTCTAACAGTTGCAGTTATCTATATTTTCTTGAACTCCTCTCCTATCAAAACCAGCCGGTGATTAATTCATTCCCATTTAATTGCTATGTCTGCTTGATTTGTACCGAACCACAATGACTATTGATGTTCACTGACAACAACCAACCTTTTGTGATTCGAGGCTTTGGCCACCACGAGTTTCCTGAGGTTTTTGATTTTTGTTTCTTGAAACAACGCAAACTTTCAAAGGAAGCTTCATTTCGTCTTTGGTGTCAAGTTTTAGGTATCGGCGTTCTTGAAGGATGCAGTAAGTTTGACTTTTCACGATATTGTTAAACACGAAGTAGTTCACGCCAGGTTCAGCTACAATCTTACACTCCGTGGTCATCCTAGCACATCTTCTAAGTGATGGGGGAGAGGGTTCGGAGCGTACAAAACAGAAGGAACAATATTGCCGAGTCCAGAAAAAAATCCAAAAACAGGAATTGTCGTTCCGGGATGATATAAGTGATATGGCATCCATCCACTTTGCATAAGAAAAACTCCGTACCCAACATCCTCAGATAAATTGGGTTTAATTGTTCTTTCAAATTACTATATCATTTTTCGTTCACATTCTCTGAACAACAGTAGTTTCTTACAGAACAAGGGGAAGGGTCATTCTAAAATTATGGGTGGTTCTATGTCACAAGCCCCTGCATGCCAAAGTATTTGTGCTGTAAATTCGGAATTTTTTCGAGTGTGTAGAACACTTTGGTCCCTACATAAATCCGCGGGTTTTGAGTTAAATAGCTTATTAGGTATTTAATTATGTTTGATTAACTACCCAATTTCTACAACTGTTCTCACGCCCTGCGAAAAGGAAACCCCCCCGAATTTCAAAAATTCCACATCTTCAAAACTATACAGTAAAGTGTGTGCCCACTGTAGATTTTGTCTAAGAGCACGTTCAAGAATCGGAAGGGGCCTAAAAATTGGGAAAATCGAAGTTTGATTTCGTTTGGCCTCAAAAAAAAAAATTGCACAATGACCCGTGTGCAAATCACAAAAACATTTTCTACCCTTATACCCGTCTCGGAAGGGATTAACAAGTCCTTCGGATTGAAAAGCGAATTCTGGATTCGAAATAACCAAATTCCATTGGTTGATGAGGACTGTGCTCGTGGCCAATGGGAAGGTCCATTCCGGGTTAGGTCCTTTGAATGAATCCATGGATGGTAAAAATACCTGGAACGAGTTCAATGTAAAGAATGAATCCGGACTCGGTCTGCCAAAAGAACGACTTTTCAGGTCACTACATCGCCAATTCTTCAAATAGGGAATTCCAACATTCCTTCTGCTTTCGTTTTTATGTCCCGCCCATATTTACTCCCAGATTTTCCTAAGTGATTTTTTGATTACCAAGGCAACCTCTTCCCCCGCTGCCATGGGATATAGCTAATTTCCGTTTGCCCCTCTTTCTTACTCCTTCGTCACTCCACTGACATCGATCGGGAGCTCTCATTAGTCAGCATGGCGTCTTAACTTTTTGCGAATCGTTGATTTCTCTCAAGTAAAACATGCCCCGTTTTAAGACGACCACTGCAAGTCAACTCTATTAACATTTTATACAATGACAGGCAAGTAGCATCGATTGCTGGGCTCATATTCCAGTGCGAATGACTTATTCGCGACGGACGACAATTGATCCACCGTTTATTCGCTAAATTTTTCATGTTTGTTCTAGTTCCCGTATTTCCGCAACCTTAATCGATAACGGGTCGAACATGCATTTACGTCTCTTGAGACAAGTGGTTTTCGATTTCATCACACAGGAGAAGGAAAATGGTTTCCCATGAAGTGGGATAGCCATGAAATTAGAACAATACGTTTTCATGATTGAATACATTTCTATAAAAACAAACGGCAAAACAAGATGCTGATCTATCGATAAGAGGAAAGTTTCACGAGCTACACCCAATCGCTAACTCTTAAAAGAACTACTGCTGTAGGTTACTATCACAATCGACTAAGTTTCTTGGTAGTAACAAACTTCTTACAAACTTTTGGTCAACAATAATTCACTTAACAACTTTAATTTTTATATTTCGGCTTTAACCCTTTTTCAAAACACGAGAGAAATAATTGTAATGGAAAAATTAGGACATTGATGTGGAGAGATTGCTTTGTCGTGGAGAAATGTGGATACCCAATTCATCTGTGTGCTTTCTCTGAATGAAGCAGCATAATTTTGTTTTCTTGAAGTTTACTTTTTTCCAGAATTTTGATGCCAAAACAGCCTTTGAACCTCTCGCTATGCGCTGTGGCGACGACTCACAGGCAAATTAGCGTTCCCTCAAACAACTGATGCCTATGGTTGTTGATTCTCAAATTGAGTTCTGTCTCAGCTTTGCCAACGTAAAATGCAGGACATTTTTCGCACATCAAATCGTACATACATTGATGTTTGGCATTCAGCCAATCCTTTACATTTTTACGAGTTGGAGGTTGTTGGCCGATGAGAACAGTTCGTCCTAAACAATAGTTACTATGGGGCAAACTTTACATCTCCTCTTATCACAGGGATGTGAACCCCTTGCTGGTGGTACTGCCCTATCCGATCGTATGTGAGACAAAATGCCTCCGATCGGACGAGGCCTGTCAATAGGATATTGACGTAACTTCGGGGAAAACGTTTCATTTTGTGGTTGAATTAGCCCAGAGGAGTGAGTACATCTTTTAGAATTTTGTTCATCTTTGAAAAAAAATTCGCTGGAAAAGAATCTACCTTTGGAAACTCGAAGATTTTGTCACGTCTTCACAAGGACATGTTTGTTCTGGAGCACATTTGCATGATTTCAGCTGCTTAGGCGTCATCAGGATAGTTCATGAAGGGGGAATCTATTTTTTCAAAGCTCTATTTCGGACCAATGTCTTGCTGGATTTGTAATCTGAAACACAGCGCGGCACAAGCGACTCATAGCGATCAACCCTGGAATGACTCGTGCTGAAACATTCAAAGTGAGCACTCTCTAACAGGGGATGCCCCATTTTAAATAACCGAAGCCAATTAATTTATTATAATTAATTAACGCTGCATAATATCGATTAAAAATAATGAGTTACGAGGTAAAACAATTATTTTCGTTAATTGGTACTCATTCCTAATAAAGATTTGCTGCGTTTTTGATTTGTATGATAGGCACACCTTTCGGTTTCGAGTATCCCACATCAATTACGAATTAATTAGGTGATATTGTGCTCGTTATCCACCCCTATTATTGCCTCCTCTTACCTACTTACGAGAATGTGTTCACGGCTCGCTGACCCACACGTTCTCAGGCTGGGAAGGTGGGCACTCGATTCCCTTGAACTCGGCGGAAGTGTTTTGTCGAGTAGGGGATTGTTAGGCGAGACGAAAAGACCCCTTTTTCTCACTACCCGAGGGACCTTTTCAATTTTTTCCCCTCCTCCACCGCTCCTCCATTGGTCGCCCTTCCTCAATCTGTCGTGGACCCTTAAAGGTTAAGAAAGAAAGAAGAAAAAAGGAAGAGGAGAACAGAAAAAAAGTGTCGTCAGCGGACGCGGAAAAGAAGTTGGGGCAGCCAATTGACGACGTCAGAACGGAAGGACCGAAGTTTTTGGACACCCTGGTGTATGTACGAACGTGCGGTTTCGAACAATGCTCCAAATGCTGTGGTTTTGCTGAGTAAAGGTGTTCATTGAGGGCTCCTGCTTAATAATGAAGACAGCTTGCGTCATGGATCAAAAATGTAGACCACTTTCTTGATAGATTATCCATAATATCGCCAAAAATTAGGTACCTATCAGAAGACCTTATCAAAAGAAATTATGGGTTCAGAGGGCATCATTAAGAGCACAGTAATGTACTCCTCTGTATACAGAGTATCACGCTCTAAAAAAATGTTTTAGTAAAACTACACCACAAATTCCTCACTTTTCTGTCTCAATCTGATGCGACGAGGCATATTAATAGCATAATAATGGCTTAAGGCAGATCTTCGTTTTTTCTGACCCCTGATGATCTTTGGTTATTTACTCTTAGATTCAGCGCCGTCTCTGCTTTTCCAACATACAAGGCTGGACATTGTTTGCACACCAACTCACACACACATTGGTTCTTGCCAATCTGTCGAACCTTTGCATCTGCATGAGTTGGGGTTATTTGCAGACGTGAAGTGTTCCTCTTCCACAGCCAGTGGTCGAACCTTACATCTGCATTTGCCGCAAGGATGCAGTCTTCTTAATCGTTCTGTCCTATCTGATCGTCTGTGTCTCAGAATGTTTCGGATAGACGATCCTTGTCGATAGGACAACGAAGGCGTTTGGGAGAATACCTTTTTGGTCTACGCGAATGAAGACAAATCTGAATTGACAAGCTCAGGTGTCAAAAAAAAGAAATCCATGTCAAAACCTAGAAGAATGTACTAGCTAATCGGCCAGAGATCCGCCATGACCATTTGGAACAAGCTGCTATTATACAATCAAGTACTTAAGCCAGTTTGGGAGTATGGAGCGCAGTTGTGGGGCTGCACAGCTCCAACCAATAGACAAATAATCCAACGTTCCCAGAACACCGTTCTACGATGTATCACGGATGCAGCGTGGTCTTTCCGAAATGATGCCCTCCACCGTGAATTTCGAGTTGACACCGTGGATGAAGTCATTAAAAAGCGAGCTACTGCTCACCTTAACAGAATCAAATATCACGTAAATGAGGAAGCAGTCATCCTACTGAATGTGCAAGATATAACTCGTCGCCTTAAGCGAGTAAAACCACATGAACTTGTGTAGGAAGTGATTGTGAAAGTTAAAGAGACATGGGACTAAGTTGTGTACCTTAACCCTGAAATATATATATTAGTAAAATAAGTCAAATTAATATTGTTAATGAGTTTACTCGTTGCAATAAAAGAGTTTAAAAAAGAAAAAAAAAAGAGTTTTACCATTTTCGCTAGGTGTCTTCTTGTATTGTATTTAATTTATCAGCCGAGTTCTTCTAATATATATCCTTACTAGAGTTCTTAAAAAGAAATAGGTGAATAACAAATATATATAACAATTATCTAAAAATCATTCTCGCTTGCGGTGGGAGACACTTCCCCCCGCTGGGGCCCTCCTTCCTTCCCTGGCGGGGTCGGGGGGAGAATTCCACCCGCCCTGCGTTACCACCCCCTGAAACGTCGATATACTCTGATAAGCTCGTCTTTATATAGTGTGATCTACATTCTCACTATAAATACGATGAGCCCTGATTGAAAGAGCTCTCGGTATGGATTGTTATGTGTGACGGAGGTGGCAACTTTCATAGTGCATGCACAATTGTTTGTTTGTTGATTTGATGTGTACTGAAGTGGTTAGTCTGCTACCTGTAATCATTTGTTGACGTCGAAGATTATGGCTGCGACTGTCGAATAAGTGCACGTGAATTTTACTGAAAATTGGAAATACATTTGGAAATAAAAAGAACTGTATATAAAACTCAAAGTTTGTTTCCGTCTGTCTATTTATCTTAAATTCCCAATAGAAGACTAAACTGCCGGACCGATTTTGACGGGAAAGGTCATAAAATGCTAAGCAAGTTCCGGCGCACAACATAGGCTAGATCAGAACCTGCAACACATCCTTCTACTTCATGAACGGCGCTACTTTTCACAACCGATTCGTTTGGTTCTCGAACGTTTGTTATCAATGTTGCTAACGAGATGTTTATTAACGGCGGGAAATCGTGATTACTGGAGAAGACTTGAAAAGGCATTTTATATTTCGTAACAAATAATTATGAAATGAACTCCTAATATCTTATAGAACTAACATTAAACAATTTTCTTCCGATATCTTTGGTTAATGCTTGCCCTGAAATCTCTAACTTTGTTGTCGTGGTCTTTTGTGGATGATAGATCGATTGCTCATGTGCAGTTTTTCGTTAATTTATCCGTTGTTATTGTTTGTATGCGGTTTCTTTGTTATAATATTAATAATAGAATTTTCATTCTTTAAAAGAATTGATGAGATTGGTATTGGGCAGAATGCAAGGTAATGATAAGGAAAAATCATGTCAACGGCCATTTCCTTTAGGGCACTGCCTCCCTAGCGCTCCTAGCGATGAAACGTGGTAGTTCGGACTCTCACTGAACGTTTGCCATTGAAAAGGGGAGAGTGATTTCATTGCAACCCTCTCTGCTCCGTCGATTGTAGATTGCCTCAATCACACCTCGTGAGGCAATGTTAACAAACTTGGAACACTTAGTACATTTAACACACTTCGCTAGATTATTTCATCTTAATCCTCCATGAAACGAATAACTTCCTCTGCAGGACACAAATAATTCATGTCAGACGCTTTGTAGTAGACAGAATGGATCTTTTGAGGGAAAGGACGAACTCAAGGCTTTGTTCACTAGGATTTGTTCAGTTTGGAATAATCGAGACTGGGAGGTCCTATTAAGGTTATGTAAATGACAAAGGAAATGCAAAAAAGCAAGTTTTTTCCTTCATAAAGTGGATACGTTCCCTTTTTATAGATCGCTCCTCAAATAGGGATCTCATCATTATTTCATCTGTTGCACGCAGTTCGTTCGTTGCCTATCATTACCTCGGGTGGAATAGTAATGAGGGCTTAATATCGCCTTTTCACCTGAAGACAGGACATCCTTTGCAGTCCCACCCATCACTCAAGGTACAGACTTTTCCGAACCCTTAATAGCTCCTGAAGACTCGTTGGACACTAACAATGCGAAAAGGAAGTTTCGATCCTCTCCCGGCACGCTCGGATGAGCCGTCTAAGCTCTTGCGCTGTTTTTCTGTACGTCAACTAGCTGAGTTCACTGCGTGACTCGATTTTATTCAACTAACCGTCGCATTGCAAAAATCTAAAACGGGGCGTTTTCAATAAAATAAATCGTTTCCTGTTTGGAAGAATCATAGAATGTAATTACGCGATGAGTCGGAAGCTACATACTTCCATGTAATCAGGGTAGCTCTTGTTCAAATCAAATCAAAAAATCTTTATTGACAAAGGTAAATATACTTACTCAATGCATGGGATAATCCCACAAAATAAATACATGCTTCCAAGTAACTTTTTTCCTAAAAGGAGTGAACTGCACATGGTGAGAGCGTGCTCAAATGACAGTGTTCTAAAATAAATGAATAAATGAAATAAATTAATTATCGTCTCTTCTCCGAGTAACCCCTCAGTTTACAAACATATCAGAAGTAGGTGAACCATTTACTATTCAACAATTAACATTGTTCCAAAGAAAGGAAAAGCAAGTAAATCATCGTACTTAGTTAATTATCACAACCTCATATTTAACTAATTATTTACATTTATTATTTACACTCGCTCCCGTCTCCGTAATATATAGGCTAAAGTAGATGACATCCTTCAACTGCCCCACCTTAATTTTCCTGAAGGCCAAAAAAATGCTCATAGAACATACATAGGAACGTACCATGCGGGTTTCAACGGCACTCTTCCCTGCCAACAAATTGTACCGCATGTGATCAGGGCTCACTCTACGGAATCCGAAATACTTCAGGCGGAGATTAGCTAATTGGGGACATACGCATATGCTGCAAACTTTCTCGGTCCGTTCTGTTGCATAGAACACATAGCTCTCTCTGGTCAATGGCATGGTGGTCGCCCCTAAATGAAACATTCAAGCAGAAAGCACTGGAAAGTCTGAGGTGGGCGAATAGGCGTTTCTCTTCAAGATCCATTTGGAAATTCAAGTACGGTTCAGGAGCGGAGCAAGTAGAATTCAAAAACTTGTAATCCACAGAAAACGATGACATTTGTACTCGCACAAGATCCTGATACAGCAGACTCGCCCTGTAACAACCGACGACCAAAGTTCTTTGTTGTGCCACTTCCACCGGGTTCGGGTAGCTTTTGTTGTAACACACTAAGCAGCGACTCGAATCTCTCTTGAATGAACTTGGAAAAATCAATAACGAAGCTCTGATGACAGAATTTTGATAGTTCAATGCAGTGGAATGTGGAAGGACATCAAATGATCTCTCTGCCTCGATTGATCATAATTATTCGGGACACAACAATTGATCTCCTTATTTCTGAACCCTCAAAGCAATTACAGTGACGAAGCTGTGACTCCACCTGGGCCAACATTATCTATTTGGGGAAGGAACAAGAACCAGCCTTTTTTAAATCGCAAAAACAGTCAGTTTTGTGTCCTAGCCAGAAAACTGAGAACTCGCCACGTCAGCATTAATTTGGGTTCTGGTTGATTATAAAAATGTCTCATAAACCAACTAGTTTCTACAAGAGTGCCTTAGCCAGATCGAAATATCAACAGTTGTCAAATATCAAACGGACAGAATCGAGCCAAATTGAGAACTACTGACGTTAAATTGTTGAGAGGCTTGCACTGTGCTGATAAGGCTATGATTGTATCGTGTTCACCGTTGTGCCCAAAGTGTAGTGCGGCGAATTCGCTGAACAAAGTCCTGAAAAATAACACAATCAGACTAGAAATCGTGTGATAAGAATCTCTGGGGTTTCTCATTTATATCAGAATTTCGAAATTCTTCCTATCCTCCTATCCCCTATCATCGCCTAATATGAATTTTACGAATATAATTAATTTGTTGTATACCTACTACACGGGATTTGGACCCTATTCGTGTCGTTGGGAATGTAAATCAAAACGATTTGAAGTCGTATTTTTCATAGAAGTTATGAAAAAATGAAAATTATTGCCCAAAGGTTTTTGTATTGGGCAGCCTTTCAATGCGGATCACTAGTCTTTACAGGGTGATTCTTAATGAGGGAAAACTCCGCCAGTTCTAACTTAAGGTTATATTATATTTTGAATAGAGCTTTATCGCTTGTGTTATCATGAGGTTTGGGGTCACTTATAGGTTTGAAAATGGCTCTGGTTGAATTAAATTCAACAAATTTTGTTGTTGTTTGGGTCCTGTAGCATCTATGTGTGTAAGGTGATCGGGCGCTGTTTAGACGTTAGGACAAATCCAATAAAAACAGTATGAAATTTAGTGTAGCACTACCTTTTAAGAGGAGTTGAAGGCAGTATGTTGTGGTGGAAAATCATTTATGATTTTATTAATACTTTTCCACCCAAATCATAGCAACATCAAGGCAACCTTGATATATTTGGAGAATGATACAAGTGATGATTCTCTAGTACTATAAGCTATGTTTGTCTCTAATCTCATTTGCCTTCACTCAGTTTTCATCAAATGATGGTTTTTTCTTTTGTGTTACAGGTAATAAACCCTTAACATCGTCTTGGTGATCTAAACCCACTTGATTCCAGGTAAAATACATTTGTTTTTAACTAACACCTTATAATATAATCATATTAACATGTAAATTATCTTAAAACTACATTATGGATTAATCTCAAGTCAGCTCCAGGAACCAGGTTTCAAGAAAGAATAAAGAAAGAGAGTTTTAGAAATAACTGTATACAGGGTGTTACATTTCGTGGCGGTCATAGGCCGGGAGAAGATTACGGAAAATTTCTGATCGAAAATGCCTCTTAGCAATTTTTTTTACACCCTTGAAAATGCGGTTTTTTTTTTCAATTTTAAGATTTTTCTCGTTTTTTCGACCTTACCGCATTAAAATGGCCATATCTCCCACATTTTGCGTGCGATTTCAAATCTGAACCCACTATTGGAAAGAGCGTGAAATTTCCTATCGCCCTAATGGGGAACCAACTTTTTTGAGCTGGCGAAACGGATGAAAAAATCAGCTTGAAAAGGACACGTTGTCAAATCGTGGAGATCTCGACTTTCTTCTAGCGCTTATGAGTCCTTGTGAATTTTAGCCTGTAGTGCTAAAAGATGTGCCAAAATCTAGGCTTTCCAGCGATATTACCAGATTTGAAATTCCGTGTTGTTTTCTGGGAAAAAATTGCTTTTCAAGTAAGAAAAACGTGGTTTTTCTCTGGTTTTTCATCATGCGTTGATTCGTCTGGTAAAAAAAGTCAATTCGAACTCAGATTTTTTAAAAATTTTTATGATGCGATGTAATAAATTGTACATTTTTACTGTAAATACTGTTCAAAATGCCCACCATTCAATCTATGACACCTTCTATCAATGAGCGACGCAGATTTGTACACGAAAGAGTCAGAGTCCGCCGGGCTGTTCCAAAAAAACCTCTGCACTTACCATTGCTTTTTTTCTGAATAGAGATGTACCGAAACCCGCATTGTCAGTAACAGACAGATACACGATACAGCATTCACGTAAACATACTTGAGGTACCTGAGGAAATACGCTTTTATTGGGAACCCGCCTGTGAGGGAATCGCCGTTGATATTCCCTCACAGCTTCACGGGCATTTAGATTTGTGTACCCATACACAAGCATCATGTCAGAGTATTCCACGTTGGTGAATGTCACAGGCATTGTACTGATGCGAACAACGAAAAACAACTAATTATCACAGAGGTGTTTTTGGAACAGCCCGGCGGACTCTGACTCCTTCGTGTGCAAATCTGCGTCGCTCATTGATAGAAGGGGGTCATAGATTGAATGGTGGATATTTTGAAAAGTAAAGTAAAGAAGGAATTTCACCTTGGATTTTCGTCCGACCATCCGGAGGTGTCGCGGACGTCGCCAGCCGTCCTCTAGAGAGGATTGGAACTAGGTCTGACGATTTCGCTCGTAGCTTCCCATTGCCTCACGCCTCTGGGTTGGGAGATCAAAGGTGAACTTGATAGGATTTTGGCCCTAATCATTGGTGCCTGCCGGAATCGAACCGGGCCAATCAGTAGGTACTCCCATTGAAAGTAAATAGCCAAAGGACTGATGCTTTAGCTCGCTCGGACAACCTGTCCCCAATATGACGTAGGTAGAATTGGATAACAACAGCGCCCAAAGTGACGAAACATTTTTTCTGTTAATCTGTATTAAAAATCTAGTAAAACTCCGCCAACCGCACTTTTCTATCCCATTCTCTAGATATAGTTTGTTGAAGGGTTTTTCAGAAACCACGTGTTTTGACATAAAAACCTGTTTCCCCACTTTAAAACAACTTTTCTGTACTTTTGACCACATTTTCGGATTCAGCGTGAAATCGCCTTTACGACCAATGCACATTCATAATCATAAACGAACTCCTAAGGAGTTTTACTGCACTTAGAAAAAATGTGCTGGAACTTGTCAAACCTCAGGAAAACTTTTAATCAGCTTTCTAATGGTATGGTCAACTTTGCGATTCCGCGCCGATCTCATGGAGAAATTCTGAAGGCGAGAAAACGTTAGGCAATTTTTAAACAGCAATCGAGGAATCCTAGGGATTAGAGAAATAGTTCGCGGTATGAATTGGAAAAATGATTCAATCCGCAAAATAGGTAGGTTACAAAAATAAACTGATACTACCCTTCTAGAAAAATGATCGAAAATCATTTCTAGTATTCTGATTAGTAAAGTTTAAATAAATCAGAATAGTAAGATTAACTATTCACACTCATGATTATAGTTCGTGCCCCTAAATTTATGTAGAGGAGAATCAAACAGTTCGTGTTCTATTTCCTGCAACACTCGTGGGCACATAATCTCGGATAATTCGAACTCGTGGGATGTCATATAATTTCTGAGATTGGTCCTTAATCTCTGGCTAATCCCGTCACGCCTAATCCAGGGGTATCCGAAGAGTGAGAGAGAGAGAAGGGTTCCCCGCGGAAATTAGAACTCGACGAGAGAGTCGCGGCAAAGACGGCGAGCTGACGTCCTCGCTCGGATTAACCGTTGATCCAACTGGGAAATTAGCCCTCTCAATCCCACTCATACGCGAACGGACTTGTTATTTTTAGAAGCATCGATCACAGCAGCCATCCCGAAATGGGCGCTTTGGGTGTTTACCGTTTGTTGTGACACCTTCGAGAGCCTGCCATTCGTGATGGCACTAAAAGAAGCCACTACGAGGAGGGCAATAAATAGGCTCCTAAAGTTGCCACTACAAGGAGTCTACTACAATAGTTAGGCCAATTATCGTAGTTGTCTCTTTATACAGGGTGGCAGCGGATAAGTGACGGAAAATGTTTTCTGTTAATCTGCATCAAAAATGTAGTAACCCCACCGCACTTTCCTATCTCAACCCATTCTCTAGATATAATTTGTTAAAGGTTTCTTTCAGAAATCCACATTTTTTTACATAAAAACCCACGTTTCTCAACAAACAACTTTTTTCTACTTTTGACCACATTTTCGGAATCAGCGTGAATTTTCCTTTACGACTACTGCACATTCATAGTCATAAACGAACCCCCAAGGACCGCAATTGCAATTCAAACATTGAAAATGTAAAAGACATTGATAGCTTCTGGATTACTTTTATCTTCACTGCACTTCCAAAAAAACGTGCTGGAACTTGTCAAACCTCAGGAAAACTTGCAAATTTAATCAGCTATTCCAGTTTGAAGGTAACAAAGGTCCAAAACTAAGGTACCAATAGTACAAGTCACGGAAAGAGAGTAAGTTAAGTTCCATAAAAACAGCGGTGGTGTCGAAAAAACAAAAGACGACGAGACGTTGGAACTTGTGTAAGTACGGTAGGTACTTGTTCTTGTTGTCGGTAGTTTCTTGTCATCAGATGGGCATTCGAAAGGGAGGTGGAGCAGTTCATTATTATTTACGTTCTATCTATTGATGTAACATATTTTTGAATGTCTTCACGTTAAACACTGTTTCAATCAACTTTACCCCCCCCCCCCAAAAATTGTTTCGGTTCGGAACCCTCCCATGAATTTCAATGGCGCAGTCTGCGTCACAGCCCCCCCCCCCCCGGACAATCATATGGGCACCCCTGATATAATTATAATCTAATTTTATTGTAAAATATGGATATTTAATAATAACTGTAAACCATACTGCTAATTAATGTAATGAGTTACACCAATAAGGTTTGAAAGAAATTTAACGTATTTGGATCGATGAGAAACAGTAACAAAGGATGTTTCAACGACCATCTGGGTGTTTACATTAAAAAAGCGGTTAATGGTGCCTCACTCTTCCCTGTTGTGTTCTGTGAGGTTTGGATTTTACTTAATGTTTGATTTCTTGGCTCATCCCCAGAGCTGCATCTCAGCTAAGTCCAGTTAGGACGAAATATCTTCTTTTGCATAAAGCAGTTTGTTTTGAAGTGACAAATGGGGATTCTTCGCCATTAATCTAAACTTGAATTTCAATTCATTCTTCTTTTTTTCCAAGTGATTTTTCTGGTTTTATTTGGAGTCAACGGGAATAACCAGTATTTAACTGAAACGAGTTGGACAACCGGTGGTTGTCAAAAGCGCGAAGTAGTTCAAAAACACCTCAAACTTTCGAACGTTTTTAAATAATTAGGTTCACAAGCACGAGGTGGAACCGTTACTATTAAATACATACTCACTCGTGGATACTGTCACCGTTATTTTCATTAACCACTCAAATATTTGGCCTCACCAAACCAAACAGATTCCGATTTATTTGTTCAACATTACTAAAAGGGTTGATTTAGGATATTTTTCATTATGTTTGAGATGCGTGGTTGCGAGCACCTAGACTACCAAACTATGCAGAGCACAGAAGGTTACAGGAAAAACGAATGAACGAAAAACTATGAAAAGATGAAGAAAGACTGTTATAACAGGTTCGTGCTTTTGAACCCAAAATACTAGCAGGAAACCTTAAGATTTTTGGGTCCATTACAAGACGGTTTGCGCTTATGAAACCCGAATGTTACAACATTTAAACAACCTGACATAGTTATGAAACTAATCATCATTCAGTTTAGAGATGGTTAGAAATTCACCGAACTGCAATAATTCTGTTACACATAGTGACGTCCAAGACATCTTTTAACATCATGAACTTGTGGTCAAGTCTATTTCGTTATCTAAATCGGATTCTAGATTCTAATTCCAGATTTATGAAAGTCGATGAAAGCTATATTCCTCCTGCCAAATGAGCAAACTGATTTCAATCTGGGCACCAGAGTTGGGGACCAGAGACTCTAATCGAGGCAAGTGCGGTGGCAGTGCGGCCACACCTTAAACCGAGAATGAAGTACTGGTGGGTCAATGTGAGGTTTTAAATTGCGAAGTAGGTGCCGGTAATCGCTCACCCATGAGATAATTCTCCCGTATAGAAATGATCCAAAGGATCGCGAGAAGAACCAGTGGGCGGAGGCTGTTTAATGCAAATTGCTTGTGATCTCATCCGAGCTGCTATGCTCGAACGAGTTCTATCTTGGGGAGATAATGGCAGGAATCACACAATCAGGTTGTCACACGAGCTTCAACAGCAGATTGCGAGAACTGTGCGCTTGACAACAAGCATACAAAACCCCCACAAACAGGTTGGATATCGAGTTGATGAGCCTGTTGTTGGACTGCATCCTGGATCAAGCTGGTTGCAACGGATTCGAAACAAAATGTATCGCACATGATTCGTAAGCCGGCAAGGCCATTAGTGAAAAAATAAATTTGTGTAGTCTTACATGCCAAATTATATTGTGTTGAATATCTTCTTTTTTTTTTAATTCGGTTATAGATATAGGTGTTGTGTTCAATTGACCAGGGCATTCGATGCATTATGCATCCACTACTTTGATTTCTGCAATGTTTCGGCACCAGGTGGCTTCACCAGTTATTAAATGAGAAGAACCCACATTAAAGGTTATTGTTGCATAAGACATGATCCTTAGGGTAGAATTGAAATACATTTCATAATATACCTGTACAGGAAAATTTTCACAAAGAGATTAAGGGAATTAGAGTAAGTAATCCTTTTTCCTGAATGTAATAGAACATTTTTTATTTCGATTTATGTTTCTGACATTATAAAACTGTCCCAAAGTTTCATTTTAGCAACAAACAAAAAAAAATCGGTCGCGAATTATTGCTTGAGCAGCGATTAAAATTATTGTCCATTCTCCATCTTGACAGCTTTTGTCAAATTTCCAAAGTTCGTTCCACAACAAAGTAGGAATTATGAAATCGGTTCAAAATTTTAGCCTGGGTTGTATTGTCAAAATGAGTAAATAAAAATACATTTCATTCGCCAGTACCCCCTCCATTTCCTCTATCTGTCTGGGTTAGTTTCAACATTAACCGAAAAATTGTCTGGATTTGCATGAAATCCGCTATTTCTCTCTTTAGAATGAATATGTTTTTCCGGGATTGCTCGATTCTTGAGTCGCAAATGAAACTGAATTACCATCGTGTTCAAGATTCCGTCTTGAATTCATCTTTTAATTTTCGAACATTTGTCATTCTCATTTGTCACAACGATGCTATCGGGTCGCAAAATGCGTAGTAGAAAATTGAAGTTTTTTTTTCAGTGGAATCTCTTTTAGAAGTATGGTATACTAGTTTATGTAGGGTTTGAAAAAGTTGTTATGCTATTCAGAAAACAGGAGAGGTTTTGAATCAACGTTTGCATTTGGTGCTTGAACGTAAACTTCAAATGGTAATACTCGTATATGGGATCGCCGCCATATATGCAAGGGTCGAAACTACGGATTTTCGGGGTCCGAGGTTGGCTGAACTGAATCGAATTAAGTTAAGAATGACCAGTTTGTGTAATTTTCCCAACTAATAACATCAGATAACTCGTATACTATTATCGCGTTTTTAATTGTTAGTTGACAGCCATTCCACCAGTAACTTCGAACGTTCGTAAAGTAATCTACGGACTATTCTTAGGGTAGCCTAGGGATTTCAGAAATCAGTAAAGAGGGTAGCCACTACGGTGAAGACGTCATAAGCCACAAGTGCCAATTTAAATCTCCGAATTTCGTTAGACTGCTGACGGAAATCCTGGTACTTTTCCCACGAAATGAAGACGTCCACATTTTTATGGAAACTCCACCTTGCCATTAACAAATTCTTTGAGTAACTTTTGTTCCCTGTTCCAATTTGTTTCTTAATTTGATGGTCTATGTAAGTTTAAAGATTACAAATTCCTAAATTCTTGATTCATTGTCGAATCTGATTCTTTATCTTTCGAAGTAATCAAAGAAGAAGAAATGCAGTTTCACATTGATTAGTTAGCTACGCTTCATTTTGGTTTATTATTGATGAAGGCTTCTTGCCTCCCAATACCTGCTCATCTGTTGCTAGGTTTGTCCTCTCTATTAAACCCTCTCTCAGTCGGTGCCAATTATCTACCGGCTTTCCCCATCAATGGTTTTCAGAATCCAATCCGCGGAAGTCAGCTTTTACCCTCGACGAAATCTAATTTTCAGAAACCTTCCACAGTTCAGGGATCGCGACTCCCGAACAAAGGGAGAAACAACTAGTGCGGAAATGTTCGATCCCCGGTCGTCCCGTCCTGATTTCCTCCGTTCAATTTTATATTATTGTAGCCGTCTCATGACGGCAGATCACGGAAACTATTCTCAACTACTGCCAACTGTTTGTGTTGTCTGGTTCCCTCCGGCTCCGTCCATTTAACACGACCAAAGTAGAGAATAAACAAACGTCTGCATAACGTCATCTTTGGTCGACATTATGTCCACATTCCTTTTGATTAACGATTGTGTAATCGACCGAGAGAAGACAATAGGATCCTAAAGCGTTGAAATTGATTTAGAACCTTCATCAAAACGATAAAAACTTTGTTTACTTTTAGGGTCGACAAAGATTTACCACAGACCCACAGATTGTCACTAGATAGATAAACAAGGAACCAAACTTGGTCTGACACGTAATCGGAAATGTTGGTTTTGAAGGGGTAATCAGTTTTTAGATTTTTTCTCAGGGTTGCTCCATCCGTCTGGATTAATTCCAATAGGCACCCCTCTACTTATGTAGGCTTGCTTCAAAGGACACCCTAAAAAATGAAAGGGTGAAATTAATTTAATCGAGATATTGAAAATTTTCGTTGATTTTCACCAATCAAATGAGCCCACCCGTATTTCTGTACACTGATCCGTTCGCTCTTCCAAGGACCTTAGGATGAAAAACAGAAACATGAGTGTAAATGAAGTCACTTATTTCTTTTGGGTTAACAACACAATGAACATCATTTAAAAAACTACCACGAACCCCTCAGCTGGTATATGAGTGGTAGGTACCTAACTATCGAAGTGCATCAACTTTAACTGTCTTCTACGCTGAAAAATGTTTCACTAAACCAAACTGTCAACAATGACAATTCTGGTATGTTTTCGCCTGCGACAATGACTATTCGGAGTTTCAACAGAGATTCATCCAATACTACTGGACTTTTTGTGAGTTTTAAACTTGATACTGCCTTCCAAGAGTGGGTAGAAAGAAAATTTTGATCAAACACAACAGGTGAGCAACTAGGGCCATTAAAATGATATTGAATAAACATATTAACCTGTTTTCAGATGTACTTGCTCGATCAGAAAACACTACCTATCGCGTAGGGCGACTCAAAGGTGTTCCCGCTTGTTTGTGAGTCATTGCTACCACCAAAACTTCCTTGAAAATCCCCGTTTTGTTCCCTCAGGAACACATTCTTTTTGGGCCATGACAATGGCCCTAGACTAAAGTGACCTGAATAAAGTGCAGCGTTAGGATATTAAAAACTTGATGCAAGGGTTGAAAAACCATTGACAGCTGCTCTTCAGATATAACTGACGACGAGAGAATTATCATGTAATTTTAAATCTCCGGTAGATTATTCGAAAAACCAACTCGAAATCGGGAACCTTGATACAGTTGCAGCCCATGACAATGACAAATCAGGGTTTCTCAACCCTAAAAAACACGGAAATTATTTTACCCTACGAAGTTTTGCTATTGGTCAATGCAGTAACTAATAAATGTATGTAGTCAAGGGGAAAAAGTTGAATGTCAGAAGAATTTGAACAGCACAGGGTTTCATTTACACAATTTTCCCGTATTTTGAAATTCGCACATAATTCAATTGAATGCACTTTACAAGAAATCGATTTTATTATAACTCTTGTTAATAGGGAAGCATTAGTAGATGCTCTATTTAATCTTATTTTTCAGTGATCGTCTACGCTGCTATACATAGATTTTGATCTACCACTTTACTGGGACATCTTATCAAATTTTTAGGTTGTATTAAAGTTCGAATTACATGAATACATGAAATGAATGAATACATGAATACATTACATGAATAAAATTACGAATTATGTAATTTCCCAAAAAACATCCATGATACCATGTTTTCTGTAATAAAAAGTGAGTTTAAATGTTTGTGTTCTGGAATCTTGGGTTTTTCAAGAAAGTGCGTCTTCATCGTGATCCCAAAGATATTTGAATCTCGTCTAGGATGGCACATTGTTATGAGGATGTCTAGTGAACAATTAATTGTAGCTGGCGCAAATCTGTTGGCAATAATTTTGCTGCTAAACTTTTTTTAATATTTTGTAAAGCTTGTTTACTTTGATGATTTCCTGGCACTGCTGTTACTGGAAGGATACAAAACAAGAAAGTAACTTTCCTGTTGACTTCAAGAAGAACATGCAAGTGACAACAATGCTCCATTAACGGCTCAAAGGACTCTATGTGACTCTTGTACGTGTGAGGTCGTACAAGAGAGGCCCATCTGTCGACCGGAACAACAATGGCGCAGTCCTCTCAAGTGTTTCCGTTTGATGCACCTTCATCCGACAAGTAGGGATCAACCGGGATCATCCATTGTTTGACCAACTGCGCCTGCGCGCGTGGACATCAAATTAACAAGACGGTATAACAAACCTCCCGTGACGCTGGAACAATATCAGAAACGACAAAAAATAAACACCAATGTTTTCATTGTTTGGGCCCTTCCATTTCATTTTCAGTTTTAATACCTACATTCGTTACAAAAAAAGGATTTAAAAACCTCCTCCTCAACGTCCTTCCTCTCCATTTTGTCAGTAATACGTAAAAAGAGGTCCTTTGACGATATACCTTGATTTCCTCTCTGCCCCTTCCCAGCAGTAATCCCTTGATCCTCTCGACGTTAATCCCAAAGACAGTCCCTCCTGTTTCCACCCCTTCCTGACAACCTATATGCATATATATGGCTCGGTAAAAGGATCAGAAGGACCTCTGATTGAAGTAACCCCCCTCTCGCCCCTTACTCCTAGGGGTTGAGCCGTAAGGGATGGAATATCTAATCGATTTTTTTCTCCCTTCAACCCCTTGCGGCAATAAATCTGACGATTTTAAGTTTATTGAAGGATACCACCTGCTCGGTATTTATTGCGCGAATCCGATAAAGTTTTAACGGGTTTTGCCTCCCTGCAGTTTTCTAATAAAAGGATTACTTGCTTTGAAGCTTCGCAACAGAAATTAAATCCATCACATACGGCTTTTTAACGATCTGAGGTTTTAAAAATAAATTAAAATAACAATAATCAATTAAACCCTCAAAATTCGAGTTATAATCTCATTAGCTACCATCTACCCGTACGGCACCCATTGAATCACTGAATTACGTTTTTAATTAGATTTTCGCTTTTATCTTTTGATATCTGTCTGCATCTCTTACTGGCTTCTGCGAATAACTAGATATCATATGTGATATGATATGCCCTGCTTTCGGTTTTGTAAAATTATAAAACATAAAATATAAAATACACTTTTTATGTTATTTCCAAGTTGGTTGACACATGTGAGCAAATTTATCGCTCTTAACTTTCAACAAATAACGGTAATCTATATGATTCAACTTTAACACAGCAAATTGTTGCGTAAAAACCTTTTTGTTTCTGCGCCTACCTTTGGGATTTTGTACTCTGAAATCCAAATTTCCACTCGCATTTTGATTTTTAGAGCATTATGAGCAACTTACATGGTACGCAATATTAGGATACTTCCTTAAACAACGGAAACATGCCTCTATATGTATTCTCCCCAAACCAAACAAACCTGCTCACCTCGCCTCGTCAAATCGTCCAATCAGCCTTCTATCGATTCTCTCCAAGATCTTCGAACGCATTGTCATACCTCACATCAACTGTACACTGGTCATGTTATTCCAAATGAACAGTTCGGCTTTCGTCAATCGCACTCGTGTCCACTTCAATTACAGAGATACGCTAATTTCAATAAAAATGCATTCCATAAACGTCAACTCTGCAGGAATCCGGAGAAGCAACGAGGAGACTCCAAGAACTCCTACAGGTTTTGGGCCAGTGATGTTCCAAATGGAAAGTAAGAATCAACTCCTCGAAATATGATAGTTCAAATATTTTACGCTGAGTAGCCCGTTCCAGAAGCCATTGGACCCAAATACCTCGGAATATTCCTTGATAATATGATAAGGAGCTGACATTTGAACACCACATCTCGGAGCTGATTGGGAAAGTGCGGAACTGCAGGAACGTTTCCGTGGAAAATAAAATACTGATGTACGGAACCATGATTGTTCCACTATGGACGTATACCGTAAACATATAGTTCCCGATCTCAATTCAGAAGGGAAGGACAACAACAAAATGGCATTGTACAAAGAAACGTTGTTCATACTCCTGAATCCGTCAGAAACTAAACAGACATCACAGACATGGACATGGTTAACTAACATTGAAGTGTTTTCTTACTAGTTTTCCATATAAATTTCCTCAACTCATATCTATAAGTAGTGTGCCTTCCATGTATGAAGCATCTAAAATGTGATACAATATCAGTGTCACAATAAGTACCAATGAGAAATGTTACATATGTTAACGGGCTCAGAAAAAACGTTTCGTGTCTGTCATTGTCCACAGTTAGTTTTCAATGTCAAATGTTTTTTACGACGAAAATAATGAGAGTTTTCACGTCTGTTGCTGTTTTCCATTTGAACTACGGTAGGTAAGTAGGTAATTACCACCAATCGCTTGCAACCAATAAAACCATAATATGGTTTAATTTACCATAATATGATTTAATTTACCTTAAATATATTATATTTATGTGCGACCAATATTGTCAATTAATTTTAATTGGCTTCAATAGAAATATGTTAGATATCTAGGTAGAAGCGTCCCATTTTACTTATCTTTGTTTTATACAGGGAAAACTATATTACTACTATTTGCTACTAGACAGGGAAAAAATGAAGAAAAATGGAAATTTTCTCGTTAAAAATAAGCCAGACTGCACGGTCGGACGGCATTACTCGAGGGGCTGGGCTTTGGAAGGTTTTAATTTTTTCTTCATGATTCATATAGTATTGATTATATTTCCATGAAGTAGTAGTTGGGTTAGTTTAATTCTGACTGCAAGTACCATTATTATACTTATCAGGATCAAGGTAATGTAATGAGAAATTTGGTCTCATACCAAATCTATTCAGTCAGGTGATCGATTACAGTCAACTAATCTGTTAATTATTAAATTAATGTGAATCGATCACATGACTGCGTTATTCAATTGTGATTATTTCACTTCATATATTGTACTGACTCCGTCAATGGAAGATGACAATTACTAAACGATAGAACAACGGAGTCATGTGATCTATTCAGTCATGTGATCGATTACTGTCAACTAATCTTGCTGGAGAGTTATACTGTTTAGTTCCCGAAATTGCTAGTAGCAAAGCAAAGCCCTCCCTCCCATGAATGTAGCTGACCTACTGTAACCCTATCCAAAGGGGATTTAATGCTAATTTCGAGTGGGTTTCATTTTTGTGTAGACAAAAGTGTGTGATCGGAAGTACGTTTGGTACACCTAATGCAAAACGCGGAGATGGTGTCGGGGAAACGTTGACGATGTTCGAGTTACATGTCCATCAGCTGCCTGGGAATGTGTGGAACCAGGAAAATAAGGCACAGAACGACCGCGTCGCTCCCGAAAGCTCTTTAATGTCCGCATCCCGCGCACCTGCAGCTTTCAGGTTCGGAAATGCCATTAGAACCGGGAGCGCGGGATCTCACGTTCGACGGGGGCGGCGGAAGGAAAATTAGACGGTGTTCCCCCGCAGGGAAAACCCGCCGATCGGAACCCGGAGGAACAAACTCATAACTCCGGTCCCTCGAGGGCGGAGGGTGGAGGTGACGTCATTATCTATCCCTCCAGGTCAGTCGGTTTGTTCCTCGGAGAATAAATAAGGTTGAGGGATCGAGGCTATCTTGCCAACGTGGGGCGCAGCTACTTGTCTTAAGCCACCAACACGATTCAACTTCAAAACGCTGCAAACCATACACAATGGGCGTCTGAATTCATAGGTTTTCATGAATAGTTTCATTTATCAGTCAAATGAAGCTGTTTAGATGGTTTCAAAATGGGGTGGAGGGGCCAACTACCTGCGAGAAATGTGCTTCACACATCAGAGAACTCAATCCCAAATCCACATAGCATTCTCCAGTCGAATTAAACCTTCTTCCACAAGAATTAAACCTTTTCCCAATGCAATTAAATTTTTTTCCAAAACAATTAAACCTCTGAAATGTAGAGAGAGGGTGTAATAGAAAACAAATGAAAGACCAGTGAAATATCAGTGAGCATGAAGTAGACAACACATCGAGCAAATGAAGTGCAAAACTTCACGGCTTCCTCAAAAATGACCGTCAGTTTTTACACCGAACTCGCCTATGCCAACTCCGGTGGGAATCTATAATTTAATGTGAGTGAAAATTAATTGTTGAGTATTTTGACCCCTCTTGAGTTATACGCCGATAACCGAATTTACATCGGATGTTTCAAAACAAGTAGCCTCCCTATAATACCCCAGACCGTCATAATGAATGGCTTGCCGAAGTTGTGAGAAGGTACATGGATTCCTTCGGAACTTGCGGTCCGGCCGCAGCCTCCGGTGCAACAAGCCTCGAGGTCTAAATCGCCTCCGCCGACGTGGTTCCACCAAATCAAAACCCGTAATTAGCGGTTTCGAGATGAGCCGGGGGTCCTCAACAACTTGGGGTTGTGCAATTGCTGCAGGGCGGAACGCTCCGGGGCACGGAGTTATCAATTAGGTTCCAGGAGTCCGCACCGCCATTTAACAAAACAGCCTGTCAGGGTTTGTGCCTCTCCTTGTAACAGATTCCACTCTCTCGTTCGCCCCTTCGTCCGCGCCTTGGAAGATCATGCCTACGTAATCACCTTCCATCTCTTGCACGAAATCCTCCTTCCTCGCTCCTCCATCTTCCGTCGACTCGATCCTTCCCAAGCACTCTAAAAACCTCCTTAATTTGACGTTGATGATCCACTAATAATTTTCTCATGGGCCCCAACAAGCGGCGGGGTTTCCTTCCTTTCTAAACGTGATAGTGGGGCCGATTAAAAAAACCCTACCATCTCTGGCGTTTTCGCTCTCGGGTAACTGCCCCATTCTGGTACAATCTAAACGAAGAATCAACCACGAAAAAACAGTCGCCGTGACACCTAACCAGGGGCGGCTACTGGCAAAAGCATAGCCTCTTAATCTTTATTGTTACGACTGTGTACCTACACATCTAGTTACTTCATTCTGATGAAGGGGCAGAAATGGGCGTTAATCGATTAACGAATACTTTTCCGATTACAAATGTAATCGTGAAAACTATTTGTGAATAACGATTACTTTTGAAGTAATCGTTATTCGTTGGCAAAACGGTTAACGATTACAAAAGTATTCATGATTAACGAATACTTCTAAAGTAATCGTGATTAACGAATACTTTTTTGCGATTACAGATACGAATAACGAATAACGATTACCTTGTTTTTCGAAGTCCCAGAAGTGAGAATCTTCGAAGAATCCAAGAATCTTCGTAGTTGAGTGAAGGGAAAATTAAGAGGAAAGTTATGTTTTTGTTGTCATAACCCCCCTGCCGCGGAGAAAAGGAAATTTGACAGTTTAACCATACTTCGCTCTTGAAATTGGAATGTCCAATCCAGGACACATTCCGATCAATCAAGCGTCCAAATTTACAACAGACATACATCGAAAACGATACCCCACATAACGTTGTTCTCAAAATCCCAATTTTTGCGCCCATTTTTCTCTTCGAAACTTCGACAAAACTGTCAAGTTTCCGTAATCAGTATTCATAATGTTATGTAGGTATAACTATAATTGCTATTCCTTTCAAGTACCCCCCTTGCATCACAAACAATTTTAGGAGCCTAAAGTTTTTTCAGTTTACCAAATATTTGGAAAATTCAGAAATATGTACCAAATTCTTCAAAATTGTAACCTTATGGCACCACACTTTTCCAATAGGTTAGAATGGTCAAACTTCACAAGTTGCCGTTTGGGTCGATTTCGCTTAGAAAAACTACTAGGAATGCCCACACGATCATCGAAAAAGAGTTTCAGTTCTTCTAATTCTTCCAATACTATTATTTTCTTAAATAGCTTCTTTTTTTCTCAAATTCGCTAAAATAATTTATGAACTACGTTCAATAATATCCTTTCCCATAGGTAGTCGGTTGAGATAACATAGCAAATTGATCATTCAATAATAATGGTACCTACATGTGATCACATAAAATTGGAGCCAAAAGTACCTACTAATTTAAAACCAAGAAGTTAAAATATGGAAACATCGTTTGGTTCCAAATCTAAAAACCTAATTTTTCATAAAATGATTGTCTATTAATTATTTTTTTTTTTTTTTTTTTTTTTTTTTTTTTTTTTTTTTTTTTTTTTTTTTTTTTTTTTTTTTTTTTTGCTTCTGACTGTGTAATACGCAGATTTTTTTCGCGGTTTATTATAAAAGTAAATTCTTATTAATTAAATTCAGGCAGAAGACCGTCTGCGACGAACATCAAAAATGAATATCAACGGCGTGGACCATTGTAATCGGCAAAAGTAATTGATTACTCTCGTTATTCAATTACTTTTACGAATACTTTTGGAATCGCAAATGCAATCGTAAAAGTATTCGTTAATCAGGGTAATTCGTTCAATACATCTTTCTGAACTTGATTTTAAGTTCTTCTTTCTTCTTTTCTATGTGTTTATTCCAGTTTAATTTGGAGTCAAGTGTCAAACCCAAATATTTAACTGCTTCAGTGAACGGTATTTTATACGAATTGATCTCAACATCCAAGATAGGGACTTTTCGGCTAGTGAAGTTGATGTGGGCTGATTTTGATTCGTTGAGCTTCATTCTCCACATCTTGGTCCACTCAGAAACCTCAGTAGTAGACGTCTGCAGTTTGTAACAATATGTCCGAAACACTTCAAAAAACGTTATGAAGCATGAAGCTAAATGTTATGAAGCAAAATTTTTACTTCCGAGTATACCTATTGTTAGATGGCTGGAGGTCATTTTCACATTCGGGAGACTTTATTTATTTATTTAAAAAATAAATAAATTCTGTATCTCACGAATTATATCAATATTGATAATTATTCAAAATCGTGATTTTGAAACTGAGTTTTGTTGTTTGTGATCAGTTCACCGCTTCCCAAGTAAGCCAGGTCAAGTGGTTTGGTACGTTTCCTTTGACGATATCACTTGAGTCGAGGAGACGGACTTGATTTAAGATCTTAGCCGATGGAGATGATAAAATTTATCTATATCTATCTATATTTAATATAGATATATTTCTTTTTTCACCCTAAATTGATGGCATTTTGAGAGAACGGTCTTGTTAGACTATGCGAGTTTCATTGCTCACAAATAAATAGATCATTCCGCACAAACGAAAAACGTGAGATTTTTCCATGATATCGCTTAGATTTGTGGGGTAGTAGCGGGAAAAATACCCTAATAATCTCCATCAATTTCACCATACCAAGTTAGTCCATAATTTTCAACATACCAACTTAGTACATCAATTTCAACATATCAAATTCGTACAACATTATTTCCTTTATGGCATTAGCTCGACAAGTCCGCAGTACACGTCGACTGATCTTATGGAGGCGTTGATCTATGCGAGAACATGTTCCAAGGCATTTCGGTCTCATGAATCGTTGTAACAAGGTTCATATTTTACATTGAAACAATTTTAAACACTTCAAGAGATCTTTGCGTTCATGATGTTTTTTCCACTCAAGTAGTTTTTAGATTTTGATGAACATTGATTGAGCATTTGCCGAAGTAATTCGTTGTACTTACTTACATTGAAGCGCTACAAAGCGCTTTTTATGAATAGAAACCTCGAAATTTTCAGGAACTGCAGGGAATATGCGATATTGATTGGAATTTTCTTTATGGATTGGAATTTCATTGCAACTGAGTTCACCAGCTGGACGGACAGGTTCACAGTTTGAATTGGATGGGATCTACCTAAATGGTTGTCAGGGTTATTACTTATTTTCCATCATCCCTTGGGGTTGCTGGGAATTTAATAACGTTTTAGGACAGATTATTCTTGTACGAGAATGTCTGTCACGACGGCAACCAAGAAAAAAACTTGGAAAGACGCTAACATTTCCTGTTTTTACAGGTGAGATGCTGAAGGCTTCTTGTCAACCCGCGCTTCAGAGTCCTTTGCAAATGATCCAGCATCAATCTTTCCTTCTTTACCCCCCCTCACTCCCGCGATCCCATTTTTCACAAAAGCAAAACAGCAAAACGCCCTCACGCAGGTCGTTTACAAAATTAATGCTTCCCCCGCCCATTGTTCTTGGGGACACTGGGAAAAGCGGTGCTCCATATCCGAACGGGTTTTGTGTCCTTTTCATAAAATCGGGAGGCCCCCGCAGTCTGCTCCGAATGAGGGCGGGTTTTTGGGAAATTTATTGGACCGGCTCCAGAGCTGGGTAACAATGTCTTTGCCGCCTTTCCCCCACACTTTCGAGTATCTT
Organism: Creontiades dilutus; assembly: GCA_031894815.1. Classification (NCBI taxonomy): domain Eukaryota; kingdom Metazoa; phylum Arthropoda; class Insecta; order Hemiptera; family Miridae; genus Creontiades; species Creontiades dilutus. The sequence continues at coordinate 815,833 of JAVIWC010008912.1, read as the reverse complement.
CCTGCAGTTTTTCCTTTCGCGCGTTTGTCTTCCGCGGAAAATATGATGGCAAGAAAAACGGGTTACTTGAGAGAAACGAGAGTTTTCTGAGATATTTCCTCGGTTTGTAGCTCGATTTTGATAGTTTTACTCCTTGTAGTTATGGCCATACCTCGCGTTCATCTTCCCATTCACTTTCCACACAGATGGGTGAATCATGTCAGACATCCCTTGTCTGGATACCTACTCTTCGGCAACTCTAGACAAGTAATGTTTATAAGCAACATTATTTCATCCAAGATAGCCTAGAGTAGACCGATATACTTCAGCCGAATGATTTGAGGGGCCCAGCAGGAACTGTCAGCTGATGTGCCTGTGTTGGAGCCAGTGAATCCAGGATATTTCATATTTAAGTACTACTAGAAACTAACCTAGGTTTTTGTACATGGCGCCCCAAATATAGAATGTACAATTGGAATGGAATGAAAATGTAACAATATCTCTGATAAGGCTCTACAGACAAAAGAGTTTGGATTTTTGGTTCGTTTCCGTTACAAACCAGTCACTGAATTATGTTATGCTGGCATCTACAAAATTAAAAAAAAATCCTAAATCAATCTTTTTAGTAAAATATAGATTAGTTAGACAAATAGATGTGTGATTGGAATAAGTATTTGAAAAGCAGTGATTGTCTCTGGCAAAAAGTCGCGAAGCGGCATAGGACAAGGTCGCGATCTCCCCTTTCCTTGCACTTTCCCAAACTGTGTCTACTCCTCCAACTAATTGTTATTCTACTAAAAGGATTGATTTAAGATATTTTTTATTTATTTTGGGAATGCGAGCACAGCGAGCTTCCAGACCACCAAGCTTCCCACCCCCTGATATTTCCACATAACGGAAAAGTACAGGATTTTAATGCTTAACTTAAGGCTCATGAATTGTTTTCAAATTTGTTTCTTATCGCTTATATTCAAGTTCAGAACCACTCCTCATAAATATCCAATTTTCACACATAGTTCAACAAGCCTTCAGAAGAGTAGAAACACTCTCCAGGCTTCAAGATTATGTAGACCTAGTTTCGTATTATTCTAGCTGAGATATCAAACTATGATTTACTTAACAGTTCATCCTATAACCAAATTAAGATATTTAAGCTGTAGAAGGAGTAATCAAAGATTCAATAAGAAAGATATTTTTTTTAAAAGTATGAAATGCGGCACTCTTATACGAAAAATTGAAGTTGTCAAATGTTATACATGAATATCAACCTTTCCTATCCCATTCACACATTCTTTCATTCCTTCCGAAATCCGACCGTTTATTCGTGAAAATCCTCGCAACCCGTCGAAAGTGATGACAACCTTTTATTTAAATTTGCCGCGTATGAAGCCACAGGTGGCCCACAATTCATGAGCGTTCGCGTGTGCAATCCCAGCGCTCCGCGAGATAGAACGGGGTCCCTACGGTTTGGCCTAATCCCTTCGTAGGGCCGGTGTAATCTCGGAAAACCCGGTTGATTTAGGCTCTCATCTGGCTGAACTGGGTACCTACATATTATGTTTTAGAATTTACGATATATTACCGCACTGTGTAACGCTATGCACAATGGAATCTGACGGATTTACGCCCTGAGCCTAGACGATTTGTTTATATTCGCCCCACCCTACGTATGTTATTCAGTTCGGATGGAAATCCCTCGTGTTATGTCTCCTCTGAATGATATTCTACAGGGTGTTTCAAACGTTGATACTTCATCATCTAAATCTGATCTTCAAAATACTGTGTTTTATTATTTTCAATAATGATAAATAAATGAAAAAAATTAACCCGTGCAAGGCAACGCCTGATAAGGTACAAAGGGAACAAGTTGATTGCAAATATGGTAAATCATCAACATAATTTTATTTTTTCACTGATACCAGATCTTTAACTTTATTATATGAATTGCAATCATATTCCAATACAGTTCACGATGTTTCTTTGCAATATCTTGTAGGAGAACCCCCAGTCAGAGTTGGCAGTAATCAATCACTAGCCAATCAATTTAGCCATTTTTAGTGATGTTTTGAGTGATTTTATTTAATTTGACTAATTTAATGTGCTCAAAAGATGCTGCCCAAAGAACTCATCCTTTTTTTGAAATGCTTGTTTTTTGGAAAAAGAACGAAGTTTTTGTCTCAATTATATCGGGAGTTCTAGTTACTGATGTATGACGGTGTTAATACTAGTGGAAATTTAACAGTAATTGAAATTGGAATTGAAATTCCATTTTTGCCAACACTGCTCTCAGTGAATGACAGTTGCCACCAAACTTCACAACAGTGCGAAATGGCTAACAATTGAACGCACTTCTGTTTAACCCACAATTCACGGTCCAAGAAAAAATGAAGTCAGGAAAATCTACTTGAATCTTGGGCAGATTGCTTAAAAGTGTTAAATTTCCTAACATATAACAGTTGCCACAGCAATAACAGATATGGCTTCAACACCCAAAGCCTCACTAACACCAGAACGAATCTCTGCGATTCCATATTTCATCTTCTTTCTTGAAGTATACCAATCAGTATAGTTTCAGAGCCAGAAACGATCAGAGCATCAATCAACCAATAGCCTGAAGGTGTTTTGTCATGATGTCTGGCAAATTCTCTTATCTTCCTAACAAAATTGTATAAATAATTTTCGTTCCTGACAAAAGAACATGCTAATGAGAAGGAACGCTTCAAACAAATGAAAAATTGGGTCAAAATGACTGGACTTCGCAATTGTGTTTACCTCACTCAAGAGCCTCTAGCTTTTAAAACTGTATTTTCAAAAAATTACCGGTTCCTGCGTCACGTGTCGTGGCTACCAACGCTTTCAATCATATCACACGATTCGATGGATCGGTATTTTAATGACCATGAGGGGTCAAGATAGATCATATCAGGCCGGTGAGAGATCCGTGTAGGGGGTAATTTCCCAAATGGGGCCCGCATGGCAAGCAATTAGCGACCCTATCAATTTGCAGTGCAGGTGACCAATTTGGTCGTTAGGATAAAGGGTTTAAACCATAGCCGCGGGGCAGGGAGGCTTCGCTGTAACTAAGCGCGAACGTGAAATAACTTTGACAGAAGTTGTGTGGTCAGGTGGAAATTCAGTGGGTCGCTTTTATCGGGGCCCGGCTGAAACCCGGACGTCGCACAATGTTGGGAATAGGAAGAATGTTCAGGAAAATTGAGTTATTACGATACTGTAATAAAATCCGTTTTGAAAGAATATTTGGTAATCAGCATTTTTCATGTATAGAATGTACATATACAGGGTGGTCCCTTTCAATTTCGCTGGTCGTGGAGAAATAAAAAAAACTTGTCAAAACTCCCACTATTTTTTTTTTTTTTTGCAAAAAATTCAAAAATCGCAGTTTGAAGCGTCGCGCATGCGCGCAAATGCCCGAAACGCTCACTAACTTTCTTATTTCATACGAGAACCCCCATTTTTTATTTCAGATTCGGATTCGACTCATGATTTCATGAAAGTTTGACCCCTCAACCAATTTTTTTGATTGCGCGTAACCGGTTCAGCGAGCACACAAAGTTGCGCAACCCCACAATTGTCAAATAGTGGATGATGGTGAACTGTAGATGTTTTTTCATTGTTTTTTAACGCTGATGCACGTGACGCTACCAGTTCCTAGATTCGACTCAAGTTTTGCGGAATGATGACCAAAATTTGTTTATTTTGCGTCCGTTTTTTAAGAGGGTCCTTTTTTCAGATTGTTACGGGGATTCATTTTCAATATCTGGTCGAAAAGTGTGAAAAAAGGATATTCAAACCTTTTTCAGTGATCAAGGGAAAAATCATCTTAATCTGAGAGTCAAAAGTCGGCATATATGGTGATTTTTCACGGGGAATAAACAAATTTCGGTCATTATTCCGCAAAAATTGAGTCGAATCAAGAAACGGATTGCATCACGTGAATCAGCGTTAAAAATCAATGAAAATTCATCATCATCCACTATGTTGTGCAACTTTGCGTGCTCGCTGAACCGGTTACGCGCGAGCAAACAAAATTATTTAGGGGTCAATTTTTCATGAAATCTTGATTAGAATCCGAATCTGAAATAAAAAATCAGGGTTCTTAGATAAAAAGAAAGTAAGTGCCCGTTTCGGGCATTTGCGCGCATGCGGGATGCTTCAAACTGCAATTTTTGAATTCTTTCCAAAAAAAATAAGGGGAGGTTAATTCGACAAGTTTTTTTATTTATCCACGACCAACGAAATTGGAAGGGTGGTAGGTTCATTTAGGACCACCCTGTATGCATAAGTTTATCAAACTTTGCGGGTCGATTCTAGGGCTCATTTCCTACGAAAAAATGCCTTCTATGAAAAAAAAGGAATTTCAACATGATTTAAAGCGCCGCAAATTATTACACGAAAGTTTATTATTGTTTATAGCCCCCCTTTTACATCTCAACTTTTCATGACTGCCATGAAAAAAGTGGAGATAAATGGGATTTAAAATGGGAAATTACAAGGTATTTTCAACATTTTTCTGTTGAAGTCCAAGTCGGATGAACTCTTACCGGTGTGGGACCTATACTCAGTAGAGAATATCTCCGTACACCCCAGAAATGTGTCATTTTTTAATTACCCAGGCAGGCTAATTCGGACATCTAGGTTCCAGCTGATATATAACATTATTTTTCTGATTGGGGATCTGGAACACAAGGGCCATTTGTTTGATAAAAGGGAAAGAAAAGTCTCCACAAACGAACCGGAGTTCTTGTGAATTAGCATCGGGTCAATCAAGACCGCTCCCCCCCCCCCCCTGGAAAAGCAGCTACCAGAGGTCTAGAATCATAAAAATTATAGGATCAGCATTTTTTCCCGTCACGGTCATGTACGTCTCCCAATACAGGGAAGCCTAATAGAATTGATCCAGATTGGTGAGGGATACAAACATGTAACTAAAATAACCAAATACGTTCCAAATCATTCTATGGCCGAAGATGTACAAAAACTCCAAGTGTTCTTGAAAACTTTCAAAAACAGAATTCTTAAACAATTTTCATAATTTGTTATCGTTATGGTTCGAGTGTTATATTGTTATGGTATTGTATGTGCTGCTGATACCTGCGTGGCACTAGTACCCCCAGATACCGTCCAGTATGATTCAGAAACTCATCAATTGGATGAAGTCTTATTCGTTGGAAGTTATCAAGTAAAAAGGAGGACCCGCTGGCTACAAATTCATTTTTTGAGCTCGGTTTTCTGGTGTATTTGGAGTGTACGAACAGTTTCTTGACTTTATAAAAATGGATTCGTGTACGTTTGATGACAATTTGCCCTGGTTTGTGTAGTTGGAAAATTGTTTCACTTGAAACACGTTATTTAAGGCCTCTGTAAACACATTCTTAAAATGAGTGTACGATTTTTCTAGGGTCGAGAATGCAGCTACAATATTCGTGGAAAGCCAAGTTTTGTACCGATACATTTTTTACTCTCTGGATATCCTGCTCAATTTTCTACCGGCTGTAAGAAATCGGCGTTGTGTTTGTTTTCGATCAAAAATGTTCGTATCTAGAACAGCTAAAAAAGCCGAAGCTTTGAATTTAAATTTCGATACTTAATTTTAAAAAACGTGAATCATTACAAGTTACATTCATCATTATTAAACGACAATAATTAGTAAATAAGTAGCAGTAATTTAATGTGTAATTCCCTTTTTTCTCAGTTGAACTTTTTTCTACTTTTATTGATTGTTCCTCATCAATAGATGTCATTAAACATTATTTTACTCAAGTGAAACTTTATTTTACTATAAACCTAATTTAATAATTAATAACTTTGTTCTTCTTATACTTTAACATTTGTAACTACTTTTTCCCCATTTTACCCTTTCGATTATGAATTTTTGGTTTCACATTTGGTTCAGATCGATTCGTCGACCCAAAAAACATGGAAAGGGCATTTAATAATGATTTTCTTGCGGCTAGAGGTTTTTTCTCCAATACAAAATCCTCCATTTCGGGACCACTGTGCGGCGGACATAGGGCATAGGACATAACTTGGAATAACTGGTTGATTAACAACAACGCCAATCTCCTAGGAAATCCTAACTTACTCAAAACTTAATACCCGCGCGTGTGATTTATTAATCCATTTCTACATATTTAAAGACTGCATCAATATCAAACTTGAGTCTCAATTGATTGTTTGCCCAAGCAACGACCTTTAGTAAACCCCATTTCCTGTAACAATCAAACGCACAATGTGATATTATGAACGACATCGTAATTCAATCTAAAGACGAAAGAAAGACGGGAATATGTACTTTCTAGTATAATTAGATCGTGATCGTGATTGATTCATTAACTTCGAGTCAAATGGTCATTAGTATTCAGCAAACAAATCAACTTTACGTCGCATAACTACAGAACCCCTAAGGTTTCTCACTTCACTGGTAAATCAGGTAGTGATTGGGTTTTCTTGAAGCCTTTTGTCACCCGTTGTCAAAATGCGAACTACGTGTTCAACTGGAATTGGAACTGAGTAAAGAAGCAATGAATTCATCGGTTTGAACAATCTCCCAAAGCAGATTGATTACCTGCTACTCATCATTGAGCTGAATGTTTATCTTAAGTTGAACAATAATTGTAACCTTGATGATGTGCTGCTAATACAAGTTGGCAAAAATGAGGACCAGCAATAGAATTCTGACCTAGGGGTTCGAACTGGGCTGTTTCCAGCTGTGGGTCGCTAGAATCTCTTCATATGAAACATCGGACTTTATGGGGCTGAATGAGACCAATCTCGTTTCTCCATCTTCCAAGCAGTAGGGAAAGCTTCATCATCAGACCTTTAGTAGAATGCATGGGAATTAAAACGTTTCTTTATGTAATCTGGTTCATTTCTGAGCATTGTTTTTTGGTTGCCAATACGTTTGTACAATGATATTTGGTTCAAGCTTAAACAATTTTTTTTTTCTTTTTGTTTTTGCAGAGAGCGATCGTCGTGTTCACGACCGGCGGGCAGGGTGTTGTCGGCAACGTCACTTTCATCCAAGAAGGAAAGAACGTTCGTCTTGAAGGAACCGTCGAGAACCTCAAGCCAGGCGAACATGGATTCCACATCCACGAGAAGGGAGACCTGACATCCGGATGTGCTTCCACCGGTGGCCATTTCAACCCTTACAAGGTAAGATTCCAGTCGCTATGAAACTACCAACAGTCAGTCAACAATCCGTAAATATTAACCAAGTTTTAAGTCAGGTTGGTCGAAGACCGGATTGTTAATCCACTTCCCATGTCAGAACTGCGGACTTTACACACCATTTGAATGTGTCTAGAGATGAACGATACTGGTATAGGTTCGATATAAGAACTGTTACCGACATCGAATGATAGGCATGCTTGGTATACAATAAAAACATTCTCGATTCAATTAGTGATTCAGATATTAAATTTCAATCGCCCCATTAGCTGAATCAGATTTATTCAATATTATTAAATTACGACTGTCAAGAGTGGAAATATCGTAGATGATAAGATCAACATAATACTCTTATATTTCATTACGATTTCCAAAAGAGAAAAGTCAGAATCAAAAAGTTCATAAAACAAACCCTACACAAATGAATTACTTTGAACGTTTCCATGCAAACATGCATTTTAACAGTTAAACTTAGACATTTGAACATAACAAAGACTATACATTTAATAAAAATAGCTCTTCTTCGCTTAAATTATTGATCCTATTTGATCGTCGTAGAGAAATCATTATAATGGGATGTAGGCCTTACAATCTATTGTACACCCACAAAGAAATGACCTCTTCTCTACATAACCAAGGAAATTGCTCTTTCCACGGATAAAAGAAAATAAAAACTTAACTATTTGATTATCGTCGTAATTAAATTGCTCCACCGAGAATCGTCTGTAGTCACAAGCTTTATTCATGTATTTCAACAAACCCAAATCTCTATCTCCATTCAATTAGGAAATTGTTGGTCTATCGATAGTCTCGATTCATCAAAATAGGCAGCACGAAACTCGCCCAACACCGGGCAGACTGGAAGATAGGGGAAGTAGGTCTCTAGTTCACCAATGACACAAAGTGAAAATTTATTCATTACGCACTCTCTCCAACGTCTATAGTTTGTGCTGAGGATCTCGGCTTTGGCTCTAAAGATCAATCAGACCAAGGACAAATCCGTACTAAGTAAATACCTCCCTCCTTCCCCTCCACCGATCTGTCAAGCCGAAAGTACACCCTACGATGCTACGATTCAGATATTGAATTTCAATCGTCCTATTTGCTGATTCAGAGTTTGGTCAACATGATTAAATTACGACTATTAAGAGCGGAATTATCGTAAATAATGAGTTAAACGTAACACTATTATGTACGTAACACTGTGTTCAAGTTCTTGACTGCTATTATTGTACCTTTTGAAATTACGTAGAGATCTTGAGAGTCAGTCAGTTGATAAAAAACTACAACTCCATCGCCAACGTTTCGTTCTATTTGTAGAACTTATTCAGGGCTTGACGATGACAGGATGATGCACGCATCGTTATCTGACGCATGTATGTGATATACATTTTATTGCCTCTAAGCACCACCTTAAAGCCCATAAGCCTTAAGAGGGTACGTTTTTCGTTGGATCAAGATAGAAATTAGCTACCTTAATCGAATGAGGCCATTTGGTTGCTGTCCTGTTGATGTTGATTGCATCAACTAGTGCCAAAGTTTCAAGCGTTAAGTAGTTCAGGAAAAGTTCATTCTGTTTGTAATTTACGTTTAAGAATACATGTCTAGTTTTATGTGCCGTTATAGGTTTTCTATCAAAGGTTATGGGCCCAGCACGGGTATATCAGAATCTATTTTATAGGTATTTGTCTAAAATTAATAGATAGATCTATAATTATATTATCAGAAATATAGATAGACGGTATATCTAGCTGAAGACCCAGAGTGCAGAGCCTCTTCAACGGGAGGTCTAAACCAAACGGCGTGGTTGGCGGCAGCCCAAGTACTTTTACCTTGATTGCAATTACAAGGTACGGAGGCGGCTGTTGCCGAGGTTTGAAGTACCTCAGACCACGGCTGATATACATTGATCAATGATTTACGTAGAATCCCTATTTAATGCAGAAACCTCTATGTGATAATTTGCTACGTTCTTGAAACGTAAACCAACAACGTATGAGGGGGTATTACAAATAGATATATTTTTTAATTGGAAATAATAATATCGTATTTTGTATCCTGCATTCAACTAAGCTGTTTCAAGACTTTGTAGTAGGAATCTTAATGGTTTGATTTTTCTTTGTGAAACAGAAGAACCACGGAGGCCCCAAGGACAGTGAGAGGCACGTCGGCGACCTCGGCAACATCATGTCCGAAGTCGACGGGATCGCCCACGTCGCCATCGTCGACAGCGTCATCTCCCTGAGCGGCCCCACCTCGATCCTCGGTCGCGCTGTAGTCATCCACTCCGACCGCGACGACTTGGGCAAAGGCGGATTTGCCGACTCCCTCACGACCGGACACGCCGGCACGAGAGTCGCCTGCGGCATCATCGGAACACTGTAAATTATTTTTCTTGTTGAGTACTCAAGAAAACCTTCGTCTCTCTTCTCCTTGATTTTTCGGTTGGTGTACGTAGACCATACTCTTGATGGGCAATACTCACTCTTTACCTGTATACATAAATTTTATTTGAACTAGAAGTAGTATTGTGTAGGTAGTTACTTAACCATACAATAAGTATCGTGGTAAATTTTGGGAAATAGAACAAATAGGGTAAAAATAGAATAGAATTTAGATAGATAGACACCCATTTCAAAACGGGATACATTCTTATACCTACGTATTTCTCAATTTTAGCTTGCTAGGCTCTTTGCATCCTCAAAAACCCCCAAATGCACATTTTTTTTTCAAAGGCCAAAAAGTTTGGACAAAAAGCCGGTTGAAAAAACCGGAGTTGACGACATTCAGCCATCTTACGCTACTATTTCGGTACCTTTCAGTCATCCGACGCCCTCTATGTAACACCTTTTTGGAAAGCTGTCGTCGTGATATTGTACCTGATGAGGGCTTCTTCTTCATGTATTCGAAATTCCCATTTTTCTCCTCTGAATAAAATTCTACACCCCTGATTCATATGTTCAGCCTTAAACTCCAAATGGTTCAGAGCTGTGTTTTAAAATCTTGTTAGATTCCACTTTGAAAAAGAAGCATTCTACCTAATCTAATTCTACCATAATACCTAAAAGACCTTAAATTTTCCGTCTTTAATGAACACAAGTGTTGAGTTTTAAAGAACAGAGGCGCATTACACCACGTCAGTACTACAAGATGACAAAACTCAACACTCGAGATTTACCAAATAAGTGCACATCAAGGGATGTGTGTACCACTTAGCCGGGAAGAGCGGTCCTTAATTTCCGCCTCTAAAGGGACCTCCACTTGAGTATTCACTCAGTTTGAGTGCGGTCTATGCACACCGGCCTTACGCTCCTCTCTCCTCTCCCATCACGTCCTGTATGTTATATCGCTCTAAATTTTTCTTTATGTTGCCTTTCTGTATCGTGTTGAGCTTCCAAGCCCAATAAATTATTTTATTCATACCACGCTTTCATTATTTTATCCCGTCCCACACTAAAAGTAGCACTTTTGTTCCTTTTGAAAGCTCTCTATTTTTAAACAGCTTAACACGCTTTGACCCTCGCAGATTAACAGAAGAGCTAATTTACAAGTCCCGCTTGTTTAGTTAGTTTTTAAAATCTTGTATCTCTCGTTTCTAAAGATTATGCAATTGTCAGGCTTAACATCTTTAAGAGCTATAATACTTTAGACAACAACGGTAATTTTAAATCGCACAACAAGAACTACATAGATAAGTAAGAATTACTCGAAAAACTGCTTGGAGCTAGGATAATGATACCTTTCTGTACTTTTCTTGATTGTAAGTTGTTATTATTATTGTAATAGCCTCTAAAAATACTACAGGTTAATGGAAAATTGTTTTCAGCAATGAGAATCCATCTGTTCTTTGATAGCTTCAAGAATACGAGAAGTCGGTGACCTAATACAGAACATGAGACTTAAATGCATAGATTACTGAAACTATGTTGTGTAGTTCCCATTCCACTACTACAATACCTAGTCGATTCTTCAAATTTTCGAATAAGTTAGTAAAATCCTGGTATTACATGAACGGACATATTGCAACTTATTGGAAAGCTCGCTTGTAAATCTTTTTACTAGGGATGTGTAAACATGAAAATAAGTTGAATTGCCCATAGTGCAATAGTTATCATGAATTAAAAGCTTGTTTTCGTTTCATTCAAAGGTGCACTCTTACCAATCTTATGTGTAGAACAACCAAAGTCACATTGTTATTAACTGGACAAGAATATTCATGTGGCCGTAAAAGCCGAGAGGTGTTTAATCTATTGTATAAAAATATTTTGTCGCTGAATTATTAAATAGAACAAGAAAGGATCTATCATATTAATAAGGTGTTTTCGGTATATAAAATAGTATTTTCCGTTATGGAGCAATGTACAGTCGTATTCATCTCAATTTTCCACAACAAAATGCTGTTTTTGGAGAGTAGTTGATGAAGAAAAGACTCTTTACCATACTTCCCTTCGTCGCCGTTCATGTCGGGTAAGTTCGGCATCAGAGGCCATCCGTAGAGCATGATACTAACTCCTTAAATCATCGGCTTTCTGACAATTTTAGAGATTAAGCATTGAGCATCATTCATTCATGGTTAATTGGTATTTCAAGCAGGAGGTTGCATCCAAAAACGTAATTGGCCAGAGGGTTTGAGAAATGTTTGTTTCTGCACGCAAAATGGCTGTTATGAACATGAAGATGAATCTCCAGGAGATGTGGGAAACAGGTTACTCGTGTTACCAGAATTTGACGTTTCTTGGTGAGAAGCAGCTGAGGGAAATCTTTAGGCTAAGTGCAGGAAATTGATCGAGCTGAAGAGAATCATCAAGGACAGTCATCGTGAGGAATGAAGGATTGCAAGCTTACAACCTCAAAAAAATTGGGCAAACCCTGATCGCAGATGCTGGTTCGATAAAAGTCAAAATTCAGTTGGCAATCATTCGGGCAGTATCGCTGAGAGACTGTGTTAGTCCAGAAGACTGAAGCAAGAAGATAGGCAAAAAGATGGACCCCATTTCATACTTGTCAGACATCAGTTGAGTGCTACGAACAGTCTACTGGAGCAGTTTAGAGGATTTTCCAAATGCTAACCCCATCATTCTTGGAAAGTTGGACTGACAATTGGATTGAAACGTAATTCAGTTTGTGACTGATAAGGTGTTGAGTTTTTCACGTACTCGTTGACAGCCAAACATTATCGTGTTCCATGTTGGACAAAGACGAAAAAAAAACAGCAACGCTTACTAACGCCTAAGTTGTAAAGAAAAAATTCCTGAACTCCTTGTATTTCTGGTTACAGTGGGAATTCTGTGGTTTTCTGTGCATCTCGGCTAAACCATCAGGAATAAATCATGTCGTAATGGATCATTTAACAAGTCAATTTCTCTGTTTCGTTCATAAGGAAATGCAATAATTTTGAGCTATAGAAACTTCAAACATCTTTTGGTTTTCGGTTGCTCAAAATATGTCAGGAGAATGTCCAAATTGTGCAGAAATCTTTAATTTCTGCCGTGTAAATTTCATAAGTACACTAATCATCAACTTGTTTCCCATTATGTACCAAATAAGCTATGCTCAATGATCTACAGCCCAAGCATCTTATAGATATCACATCATTAATGACAATAACAGTAAAAATAAAGACGGTGTACGGTCTACAATGTTCCAATGGAAGAATGAGACGAACTGCATTATGAAAAGACTGGAAATCCAGGGGGGGGGGAAAAGTCTCATTCCATATTTTATGGACATTATGTTGTTTTTATCGTATGAATTTTAAAAATAATATCATTTTGTGAAATATGTGAAATACAATGTTAGTTGTATTTTGTTGTTTTTCTCATAACTTGAAAATCCAATCCAGTCATGGAATGGATTCAGAATTTTCGCATTTGCTCTTAGCATGTGGGGTTATAATGAGGAGGTACATCCAGCAAAATCATGATTCGTTCGACGATGTAATTCTTGCACTACTGATCTATATGTTTCTTTACCTTTACATTTTTGTACTAGTACTTTTCAGTACGATGTTTCTTAAATTTGAAAGAAATAAAAACAAGCAAGTCAATTTAGTAATGCTGTGATTTTCTAGGAACACCGGACTTTCGGCCAGCGGCTCGCCTGCCACAACCGCAGCGTTCTACGTCATGCTGATGCCCTTGGCTGCCTCACTTCGCTTCATGTTGTAGTAGGTCACGCACCCTTCCCCATCATCCGTCGGTTCGCGACCGTGTGGCAAAAACAACAAAGAAAATAAACAATTCATTTTGTTAGGTGATAGCTTTAAGTGATTTCTTCAATTCTAATCAAAAAAACAAATGAAATTTTATTTATGTTTTGTAAATAAATGTGAACAACGCAAATTTATATTAAAAAATGAACAAAAAAGTCTATTTATAAGAGAACGAAGTTATTAGGGTAACTCCAAAGGTTTAATGAGATTTTTCTAAAGTCATTTTAAATGTTAACTGTTTTAAATATGAGTGATCTTGTTGGTATATATGTGAGCTAATAAACCATACCTTGTATCGTTGTAATTAATCTTGACCTGCTACTTGTCCTTTTATTTAGCCACAACTTTGTCTAAGGAAGTTTAAATTTAAAGTTTTGTTTTTTGGAATACATTCCAAGTACAGGCCTTTTAGATTATTATTTTAAATTTCATTTTGGAAGAAAGTAATTTGAGGGAGAAGTGTTTTTTTTTTCGATAAATTTGGCCGAAGCTACAAGGGCTGGGAAGTCAATCAACCTCTTTTTGAGAGAGCAGTTTGTTCTCTGCACTGCCGGGAACTACACATTCCTAGTATGAAGTGCCAGAAAGATATTTCCATCTAATAGTTGCACTTATTCTGTCCAGAGCAACAAGTACAGGTAGGAAATCTCCTCGGAGCAATTATTTGGAAAGAAGAATAACAATGAGTTTGCAGATTGAGTTAGCTGTAAACTGCAGTCTCAGGTAGTAAGTGTAGATGTATTGAAAATCACATTTTTGCAGTATGCGAAGTTTGCTCAGGAATAAGTTAGATCTTTCAAGGCATCGCGTGAAGAGGGCAGAGTGGTGGAATTATCACCAGATTTCAAACAATAATTTAGCGGAGATAGGAGCGTCGACTTGACATGTTTTATAGCCTGCACGAGGACATGAATTGTTCATTTCTAATGTTAAGTTCTATTGTTGGAGCTATCCCATGAAGTATTCAAAATGATGAAATCATCACCAGACCTCAAACAAGAATTTAGTGGAGATAAGACCGCCGACTTAACATCTTTACCAGCCAGCACGAGAACGTCCATTGTTCAGACTGCTCTATTATTAGACCACTTGAGAAATCTTATTCAGTATACAATATTACTATCACTAGACCATATAGAGTTATGAAGTACATTGAGACTATCAGAAACCATGAACAAGAATTCAGTGGTTTTAAAGAATGTCAACTAGCCATCCTTACCACCCACCGCAAGGACATATCATGTTCCTTAGGTCAAAACCGTCATGTTATCGCCAAATTTTCAAAGTCAAATTATTATCAAAGCAAGAACCTAACATTTAAATGAAATTTTGACTTTATTAGCTTTTAGATAAATGGTGGTAAATCAAAATAGATACTCAGGATTTGGAGGAGTGGAAGTACAAGCTGTGTCTAGACCAAGAAAAAATCATATCCATTGGTACAAATGCAATGGACACGATCAGTAACATGCTATTGAGAGTGCAGCTTGGTGAGGTATTGTAGGCATAAGTGGAAGAGTAACCAGATCCATTGGTAGGCAGAATAGGTGGAAATCAACGGGGGCACACAAAGTGAAAAGGTCTAAAACACTAGTGGAAGTAACCTGTCGAATCTTATTTATATATTGAAAGGAATTATGTAAATAATAACAGAAAAATAGCTTCAAATTCTATCCTGAAAATATATACATACAGAGTAAATAACTCGTTTTTGTAGTGCAACTAACTGGATTAATGAGACGTAGAAATGTGATTCACTCGAACTAAAAGATTATATTTGACTTGGAGTAGTTTCAACAAGATAAGTGATTGAGTTACCCAAACTCTTCTTTCTGGCATTTGATCCAGAAACGCTCTAAAGATCCCGATAATCTTTGTAAGGCAATGTCCGTGCAAAATCGACTTTGGTCCACTGGCATTCCAACAAGTTCACTATGTTCTTACAAAGCTGACAAATTTTGATGGTTCAAAATTTGGTGGAATTAAATGATGTCCTCAGCCATGGGCACTGAGAATGAGTGGATTGCTCTTTGTATGCCACTATAATCGTTACCCAATCTTAACCTATGGAGCGATCATTTCTCCTCTGCCTGGAAATCAAGTAAGGGAATTTTCAGGATACGTACTTTCAAAATAGGAAGACAAAACTGCCACTATCAACAATTGTCAACACAACCGAGAAAGTTTGGTAATTGGAGAAATGGTATCCAACCACTCTTCTCCGAAGATATCGGGTTCTAGCCAGTGCTACATCACCTAACTATATAGAAATAGGCCCCTGCTGATATAAAACTAATGAAGTTAATCAATTCTACTCTTCATCAGTCCTTCTGTACAATCCATGTACAATCAAAAGCACAAGCATTTCGACACGACAAGCACCCAGCAACTGACAATGAATGGAATAAAGTACAACACCTCTCTAGTAGAGCCCCACTACATACAAATATAGTATTAACTGGATTTTTTGAAAAGAGAATTCCATTGAAATTATGTAAGGTAAGGGGAATTTTGCTTCGCTCATTCTATACAGGGTGTCTAGTGAACTGATGGGACAACCTGTAGCCTATTCTACAGCCAATTTTCAACAAAAAATGAATTCTGGAGTTTTTTTTACTCCACTGTTTAACTTTGAAGGCTTTTTTCATGTTCAAGACCTTATGTGACTAAAATGGTGATTGTGCGGTGTTCTAATAATATAGGCGATCAAGCGTCATTACGCTCAACATCTTAGTTAACCCTTACAACTCATCTCGATGAAAATGTATTGTGAAATTGAACAAGAATTGTTGCTCTCCAGAATTGTGTATGATATTGGGTACGTTACTCCAATTCTGCAGGTTGATAAAGCAAGTACCTACTAAACTATTTATCCAACATAGCATTAATTCAGTCTGGCCTACCATGAGGATACGAAACGGCAGTTTGTTCATTTCGGATTTCGCTTCCGGGAGCGGAATGGAATCCCATCAACCAACCAAAATTTACATTAGCGCCCTCGCCGCCCTCCGGCTCTACAAATTATTCGTACACAAACATTCCAATACCAATCCCCGCATACCTCCAAGGTTCGTCAAGGAGTCATTTTCAATCTAAACCCCCTTCGCCAACTCAAATCATTCCGACGCCGGGAAACTCGCTCTAGGCGAAGGTAATATTGATGAAATCATCAATCTCCGATGAGTTCATCAGTTAGGGCGTGATTGATAGTCTTTAAATTAGTCACAATACCTGCACAACCGACTCCTAATGCCAATTTGTCAGCGTTAGAGCTACGTTTGGTAATATCTTCTCAATTCATCGTTTGCTATTACAGCAAACAGTGGAATGAGAATGGATTATCAAACATAGCGGTAATCAGCTTATAATGAAACGCTGCAAGTTAGTACTAAAATACTTACAACATTTCTGCTAGATTGTGTCCTTCTGCACCGATCCGATTCCTAATAAATAATGAACAGCGAATATCAGTCATTCTGTAGTCTTCAAAATTACAATAATATTTTCAATTTTAGAATAAAACGCTGCAAATTCTTACACAAAGGTTTCCTATCTATGTATTCACTTCGTTAATCATTGATCCTTCTATTAGATTTTGACTATCATCATCATCTAAACTAGGCGATCACAAACCTAAATTGTAATACTATTCCAGATGCCGTAAAAAGAACTCAATGTATACTTCTCTGTAGAGCGAAGGAAACAAATTACCCATCATGGTCCTTCAGTTGATCAGCCACCTTGTAATTTACTTGTAAGTATACAAAAAATTTGTGTTTTTGAAAAACTTCGGACAATTTCACTCTTGAGATTTTAGCTCATTCAATGTCAAAAAAATTAGCTGGAAAAATTTTTTTGCTTCAAAGGGAACCCTCAATCGTAGCTGAATTTTCGAATCAAGAATTTTAAATTTTATTAGAAGCTCGAGAAGTCTGTACCAAGAGTCAATCCTGTCACATTTATTTGTTAAGTCAAGAAGAATTTTCTTTTCGAATTTATTTTTGTTAGTTTTTGATGATCTTGTTGGTGAATTGCATTATTGCCTTCTGTTCTATGAATTTAGAGAATTATTGTTGGATGTGAAATTTTGACCACTGGCAGTAGGTGCAATAGTAATTTAAAGCGACTAATATCTAAGTGGTAATTTAATTAAGATTCATATTGTCAAATAATACGGAGGATATTGCGTTGTGTGACAGGAATGACGAATATTTGACAGTAATGATGGGGACTGAACTTTGAGTACCTCAACTCAACAAATTCACAAAATTACTATCAAGGGCAGTTACTGTACCTGTTTCGTTACTACACTGACCAATAAAGCTACAAATTATTACACAAAGTATTAGAATTTCCATACAGATAGCCCTTGTAATTGTATTCTGTACGTCATAAAGAGAGCCTCATTTATATTTCAGCCCAGTACATTTAAGTACATCTAATTAAGCCCGGTACATCTAGTCATAAATATCGTTTAGTTGATCAGTGATCCAAACCTCCGATTTACTTCTATTACCCCAAAGACAGTAGGGTGACATTGTGATAAATATAACTCGTTACACACTGAAACTTTTCTAGTCTCCTAGTACGTAATACAAAATGATATAAAAATACCACCAATGGTGCAATATACTGTATATGGACACGACGTTGATATCTACAAGTAGAATAACTGTGTGAGCCCCCTTCCCTTGAATCAAATTAGATTTGAAAATGAAGAGTTACTTGAGTAAGATTCTAAGATCACCTGAAAAATATTGTTGAGATCCCCGTCAACCTAGTTGAGATCCCCCTTCAAAAGTAGCAAGTTTCCGGTGGTAGCTGGTGGTAGCGAGATTTCCCGGAAGGGGGCTACAACTTTGACCCTACTGCGCTGCAAAGGAGTACATGGTTCGAAAAGAGAACGCCAATCGACACAAATATAACGCAAAAATGCGTTCCAACTAGTTTGTTGTATAATTTAAGCAGCCTAATTCGTTCTATTTCGGCACGTTCGTTGGAATTCATCTGTAAATTTCTCTGATGTTGATATGTATATAGAAGAATTCCAACGAACGTGCCGAAATAAAACGAATTAGGTTGCTTAAATTATACAACATGCTAGCAGGAAACTTCCGGAAAACTAGGCAACTTAGCGATTTGAAACGTATAGGTATGTTACTGGTGCGTGCACTTACCAAAATATTGCGATTATCCCCGCGTTTCGGGTGAAATGTTACTATAGTGACTTTATAGACGAATAAGCAAAGTATTCAGGTCTCCAGAAGGGAGTTGATGCAAATAAAATACCAAAACATGGTGAGTGCTCAAGCGCACACTAAACTAAACAATGATTACACGTGAATGCATGGAAAAAATATGGGGAAAATCCTCGTAAAAGATGTTCAATTATCAATTATACAATAGGAAAATATTATGAATAATACGAGAAATTGCAGCAGGGCGAGAAACGTCAAGTGCAAGGATATTCAAATTCACATTCGTCTTGACGTCCTTTTTTCTGTCCAAGTTTTAGCCTTTAAGGAGGGCGAACGAATGAATGTCCGAGTGGGCTTATTCGATTCATTGAAGGGAATTTCATTTCGCGTTTTGCATATAGTAGCATTTTGAAAAAATTACCTTGAGGGAAGAATTTTTCGGCTGACATCCACATAGCTGTAACTTCAGTCAATTTCCGAGTCTATGGACTTCCACGTAATACCGTAAATAGGGGATAATTTGTGACTGTGGAGGAACATCGTGACAACACATATTTTTTTGATGTATTTGATTTCCCCGCCGCAATCTAGTGCCAGAATTGAAAACCCGAGGGTATGATACGAATTACGAGTTGTTGAACACAATTAAGGGGTTGGAGATAGAATTTTCCTGTGATAAGATAATATCATATCATATTAGCATAACTTCTTCATGTTTATAAACTAGGTACCTACTCTTCACATTTCCATCAAATCGTCCAAACTTGCAACTAGTGGCGGTGCCGGTATACCGTTAACCAAGTATTTTTTGTTTATTTTGTAACTACCTTGCGTCAAAATGCCGTGTAATTTATTTTGAAATATTATTCATTAATAGCTCGAGTGTTTGATATGAGACACGAAAGTTGTTGAACACAACTAAGGCATTGGAGATCGAATTTTTCTTTGATAAGATATGTATAACTTGTTCATGTTTATAACCTACTCTTCGCATTAGCCACAAATCGTTCAAACTTTCTATTGGTGGCGGCGCCGGTGTATGCCGATTCCCAAGTAGGAAGTTTTTGTGTTTTTGTTCATTTTGTAACTATTTACCATCATAATGCAATGTAGTTTGTTTCGAAATATTATTATTCAAGTTGCCCACAAGTAAAATTGTCAAAAGTGCTCGAATCGAATGGTAACTTTGGGACAAGTTCCGAACTCACGATTTCTGTTTCGTTAGCCGAATTTTAAGCAAAATTGTGTCTCTGTCCTCCACTAAACAATGATTTGTGGATATCAATATCCTATTTCGATCAAATAGTATCAGTATTTCGTCATAAATCAACACATCTTATTTTTCTTTCTGGGTGTATATATAAGCTCCAGTAGGAACCTTTTTTCAGTTCCAGAGCTGGACAAAATGCTGTTCTAATGACTTACAAATTCTAAACCAACTTGAAGTAAATTCAGTTTATCGTTTTCATGATATTTCAACTACTATCAAATTAAACTAACTTAAAAATCAAAGTAATTAGGTTAACACTATTGAGCTCCTGGCAGAAAATAGTGATTTTGAAAAGATTTAATTCATTCATTGAATTGAAGTTTAATCATAAACTTTACTATTTTCAACAATTCACTCAATTTACGTGCACCTACTTATTGACTTCATTTTATCTTGTTGTTTTATAGTTTTTTGAAAGGATTTTTATATTTCTGGTGGTAAACAGGTGTCAAACGTCACTTAACATTGTGAAACGAGCGACTTCGCACCTGTTTCTAAAGCAAAATACCTTTGTCACAAAGTAACTCAACCCGGTGGGGTAATTTGTCGCACCAAAATAAAATTTGTTACTTTCCATAGGTGGGAATTTAAAATTGTTCTATCGTACCAAGCCACGACATGGAGCTTCGGAACAAAAAAAAATATCGGAACTGGTAAATTAATTTATCATTTAGACGAAAACTTCACAACCACCCGAAAACTGTTACAAATTAACCGTGCTGTACGGTATGTCCAGTTTATAGAACTTGCTATTTTATAATAATATTATTATGTTGTATCTACAAATTAATTTATATGAGTTGATTCGAGATGTGAAAACAGAGTTCATTTTACTGAAATGTATTGATGTCAGGAAAAGCATTTTATCCATAATTACGACTAAATAAAATAGAAAAATAGAGCGGGGCCATATAATTGCATTAAATATTTGGTTCAAATTCAGGAAAAAAGTAATCTGTTTAAAAAGTGTGAATATTATTGGTTTTATGCAATAATTGCGAGTGAATATTTTGATTTGGCGGTAAGAAACTTTCGATGTTGAAGTGAAAATAATACCCTATAGGGAGGTAACCATAGGCAGCCTGCCTGCCGACCTTCTTGGAAGTAAACAGGGGGGGTTGCAGGCCGGGCGGAGCCCAAACTCTAGGAATTGTAACGTACTCGACTGAAGTCTATCTACTGTAGTTGCTAGCTGGTCCTGCGCAGTAGGCCGGTATGTGGCTTCTTCGAGAAAAAATTCCTCAGTCTTCGCTCGCGCGTGTGGTAGGTTGTGTGGTGTTGAGTGTTCACTGCCAAAAGGCTTCCAAAGTGATTTTCCTTCGAATTCGGTACGGTTTTTCGCGGTCGGATGTGTAGGTAAAAGGCTTTCGTTTGGCGCTGTTAAGTGTAGTGAAATGTTTTACATCATCATCAAGATTTCTTCTCCTACGCTCATCGTGTTCATCATTTGTTGAACAACATTCGTCTATAAGGTACTTACCTGCATGCTTCTTGAATATTTCCTACTCACACTTAATTTACGTACCAATTTTATCAAATTCACAATCCCATAGATCGTAGAAGAGGGTGAATGTAAGGGTTATTAGTGATAATCTGCGTCATAGCCCCTACCTGTGGGCACCCCTGAATATTGGTTTTAAGCACTGAGTAAAACTGCTGGTTTGGACATAATATGGGACATATTTTTCAATACAATTTGTTATATAGAATGACTATCCACGTATTGTTTATGTAGCCGCAGGCAGGGACGTAACCAGGCCGTATCACCTTGGGCTAGAAAAAATTTGGCTCCCCCGCGAAGTGTACGTTTTCTATCGCTTTTGTCCTTTCTTGTAGGCCTATTGAATTCCTTATTTATATTATTTTTCCTTTTAGTAAACATTTTCAAATTTACTCCAAACGGTCATAATATTTAAAAGAACTTGGTAAACTGTCACTTTTTTGCCTATTTGGTGCCTATTTGGCGCCAGTTACCCCTGGGCCAGCCTTTCGTAATGGATCCCGGATTTTCGGTCGTTTGAAGTTATAGAAGCTCCCTCGTTTAATTTTAACTTGGTTTGAAATGATTAATACAGAATTAATGAATATACACGTACAAAGCTGTGGAACTCAATCATTGTCAATTTTCCGCTACGGATACAGTTGTTCGTAGACGCTCTTTTGGTTTATTATTCAATAATAAACCATTGTAATCGCTCTGGAAAAAAAAATTCTAACCCCCCCCCCCCCCCCGTGAAAATTTCGTGGTTTAGATTTCGAATTTTTCCGACCGTCCGCCGTACGCACGATTTATCCCAAACGGCTGAAGCATAAAAGCTGAAATTTTCAGGACATATCCATGTTGGTCCGGCGACGCCCCAATTCTTGAGCCAGCTCTCTCACTTAATTTAAAGTGCCCTTTAAGGGCTGTCAAAGTTTTGTAAAATCCGTAAAACCTCAAAAAAAGTCAGGGCGGCCTAAATTTGGACTTTTTTTTAAAGAACTTTCCGTGAGGAATCGAAAGCCAACATTTGCATCCACATTCACTACATCGCTAGGTTACTACGATCAAAACAAAAACAACACCTTTTTTTTTTTAATCGCAGTAATCTAGCGATGTAGTGAATGTGGATACTGGAGTGAACTCCTAAAACGGTTTATAGCCGATACACGGGTTGAAGCATTCTGATTTGTACGTCTTACGAAACTTTAAAATTTTCAAATAGAATATTTTTCCATTGTAATCGCTCTTGAAAAAAACGCTGCAAATTCGTTCACTTATCAGGGGGTTTCTTATTCAATGATTCATGATTCGAATTTCTACTAAGCTTTGGAGTGTGCGTGTTTCACAGGTGATAGGGCGATTATTGAATTTCAGGAGGCACTCAAATATGATCAACTGATCAACGCAAATAGGTATTTTGGTTGAGAACCGATTTAAGTGATCTCTGCTCGGAGATAACATATTCTCGGGAGTTTGACCATATCAAGTCAGTCGCTTCGCACATTCTGTTTTCCCGTGAACTCTGAAATTACGCTTTACAAATTTGTCAGAGTCTTATAAACTTCGCCCTCATTTCTAGTAATTTTTGTTTGTTTCTTGATTGGCTTTTTGTTCGTTATTGACGGTAGAGGACGGGAATAGGTGACCCCTTCCTGATAAGACCGTCGCCATATTGAAAAACCCGAAGTCTCCTATCGATATGGGTCCACGCTTTCGATGGGTGTTCTGTCTAGTTGCTGGTCTGGATGCTCGCTTCGCTCGCATCTCAAAAACCAAACGAAAAAATATCCTACATCAATCCTTCTAGTAAAGTATAGATCAGTTGGACTAATAGATCAGAATGTGTTAACACTTGTGTCTCTCCGTATTAAAAATACTGTTATTGATATAACGGTCTTGAAAATCATTCCATAATACATGGCAGTGGTATCGATATATTATCCTGTACACATTGATCCTAGTAAACATCTATACAGTCTGATAAGAGGAAGGGGTCACCTATTCCCTACTCCAGCCTTATTGACAGTTGATTGTGATTTTGGTTTTGGCATTATTGACACAGCGTTTACGCCCCGTATATACCTAAGTACTTAGCATTAAATTATTGCACGATCACATAATTTATTTATTTCCTTCCATCAGCCTACCAACCATTTGGGGAGGAAATAGTCTACTTGGACCGGGGGGATGCTGAGATCATAACGGCCTGACGGACACTACTGGCGGGAGCATAACGGCATTGGTGATCGCTGGACTGTTAGCATAACGGGCCGTTTTCAGCGGCTTGGGAGCATATGGTCAAACTACCTACGCATGAGGAATATGCGTTAGATGGAGATCTTTGAAAGATATATATTTGAAGGAACTTTCAAATCTTCCATCACATTATTGACTAAACGTTCACAAGTTCACATCGAATGCGTCACTAGGGAAAAAATACGAATCACAGAACTGTGTGGTTTCTCTAATTAGAAGTTTTGAAGAAGTTTAAGAGAAATTAACGTTTTAATTAGAAATTAATTAGTTTTAATTTAGAAATTAACTAATTAGTTTTAATTCAGGTGGAAAACAACGTCTTCGGTAAAGAGATATCTGCCAAGGGATTCACATGTTTACCATATCTTATGTTGAATTTCACCCCTGAATTTATGGCTTTAAGAGTTGGACACACAGGAGTCGGTGCTTCTTCGATGACATCGAGGTGATCATTTGTAACTACTTGAGGTAGTCTACTTCCATCATGATATCCAAAAAGTTGGCCACAAATCGCTGTTTTCTGCGTTCGAAATTAGAATCAGATGTCCATTTTTTTTACGACAGCTCTTGTGTAATGTGGTTGGCCAACGACGTACCATTTTCTCGCAAACAAACACCCAATTCACTTGGCTCCTCATTATTTTCATATATGGTCGGGCTTCAAGAAGGATACCAAATGATGTACCTGTTTGCAAAAGTTCCATTTAATCACCTTTTTCGGTGGAATTTGAAATTTCGTGACGACCCAAATAGTACAATTTTCTTCGAAAATTCTCTAAAAACTTGAAAAATAGAATTTCTATGTCAAAATCGTTGGGGTACCTGGTGTTCTGGGCGCTGGTAAGAATTACAGTTTAGTCGTGAACTGTTACAGAAGTGAAACTACTTGTTCCTGAACCGGTTACTGAAGAAAAATATACAGAAGTGTGGTCAGAATGAACGCGGTGTCCCCGATTTGAACTAGGCGCCAAAGAAGGGGAGGTGAGAAAACAGTACTTAGGTTCCTGAACAGGGAGCGCTAGTTGTCCCTCGCTGTACGAGTCTATTCAGTGCGGAGCAGGAATGTTTTTGTTGATATCACGCATTCTATCGAGGAACGTTAGAACAAGCTGTCTACAGATGTTGCCGCGAGAGGTCACGACAATGCTCAATTCAGGTGCCATATCAAGCATGCGAACAAGCAGTGAACTCCGGTAGAGCACTCTTGATTACAAGCCAGGTCCTCTTTCTTCACGTGTATAGTTCAGATGATTGAAACGATTTGGATGATATTAAATAATTAGCCCATGCGCCGAAACTATTTACGATAGGAGCGTGATGAAAATCATACGGGATAAGCACATCATTGTTCTTTAACAATCTCTCTGAATTTAAGGAGAGGCCATAACACAAATTGAACAGGTATGTCATTAGAAAATGACGATTGACGACACTATGTTTCCTCCAGTTGTGCAGCAAAAATCAATAGAAGTTACACTTTGAGCTTTTTATTATTCCAATTTCCACTGTAAATTAAATTGGAAAAAAGGCAGAAAATTGTTAAATATTGTAGGCGCATCCTCTCTTTTACAGCAAATATTGCAGCAAACCTTTCATTTTTCATAAGTTTATAAACTATTAATGATAACATTATGGAATTAGAGTAGTATTGATACCTACCTAATTGTGTAGGTAAACAAAGATAAAAATGGAACCGTTTAGCATTTGGAATAATTTCTCATAAATAGGTAGTTAGTTTTCACAATCATTGCGCTAATCCGGTAGCCCTGTTAAGGGAGTTATTGCGAACAACTTTATTCCTATTTTCATGCTTTCAATAGGTTTGGTGGTATTATTCTTGCTATCGGCGATTCACTTGTTTATTTTTCAAGTGCAATGTGAGGGAAAAAGTACATTTTTTGGTGGCTTTGTGTTAGTTGTTGATAAAACTGGTTGAACAATGGTATTTTTTTCATCGGTAAGCAAAACCTTCTCCCATCGTGTACATAAAAAACACTTTCATTAGGTTAACTAACGATACCCGAACATCGTGGCTAAAACTTCCTAATGGTGAATTACGACAGTTCAAGGCAGTTCACCCAAAAATTTGGTAGCCACGTGGTTGTTCAATAAGTTTAAATTGCATCAAAGTGTTACAGCTAGTAGGTATGCACTGGGAATTTTAGTTAGGACTCACTATCGTAAACTCTATAATACGTTAAACTATTTTGCATATGGAAGTGGAAATCTGGCTAGGGAACGAGTAATGATTACTCCAACTCTCTGTGGTACCAGATATGCAACAGTTGAACAGTTAAAATGAACGTTAGAACTAACAATTAGAATTGTTTCTGCGTCTAAATATGAACAAATTAAACAGCCTTCCGGTGTGTTAGCACGAACATGTTTGCCTACTTTTCAAACCTAATAGACGTTCTTTTGATCGTTTGATTGTCCTGACCGAATGCAGATCGAGTTATGGTGTTGAACAATTAATAAGCACCCATGTCCAGAAAACGATTCACACAGTTAAGCTTTTTGTTTCCTCCCATTTTTGTCGGCCCGATTCGGGTCGCACTTACGCATAATTTAACCTGTTACATCCTGTACGTAGTATGAGTTTAGATGGACGCGTCAATATACGTATATGTGCTGTTTACAATACATCTAAGTACACTAATCGCTTTTTAAAGCATTACTATTTATCCGTATCACCGCTAAAGTTCGAAAACAGTTAACTCATATACTACCGTGGTTATTACATATACTAAAGAATCGGCTGAATTATTGTTAGTTCAAGTACGAAATATTCATTTTATCTAGTTATTACACAGGGTGTCCCACAAGTTGATCCCCACCCCCTTGTTAAATATCCTCAAAATAGGTAAACAAAAAAAGATTTTGTTGAAAAAATGGAGGGATCTCAAATATCAAAGTTTGAAAGTACAGAATATTGGAATAATTTCTCATAAATGAAAGGTAGTATTGTCATAGTGAACAATCATCGCGCTAACCGGTAGCCCTGTTAAAGGAGTTTTTGTTCCAATTTCACAACTCACTTCCTATTTTCATGCTTCCTCAATAGGTTTTGGTAATTATTCTTGCTATCGGCGATTCACTTGTTTATTTTTCTCGCAGTCAGTGTGAGGGGCAAATGAAGCCATTTTGGTGGCTTTGTGTTAGGGTTGATAAAACTGGTTGAACAATGAGCGTCCATTAAGCGCCTCATCGGTAAGCATAAACCTTCTCCCATCGTGTACATGAAAAAACACTTTCATTTAGTCGGCCCCCGATACCCGAACATCGTGGCTAATCTCGAACTTCCTTTGACGATGGTGAATCACGACAGTTCAAGGCAGTTCACCCAAAAATTCGGTAGCCACGTGGTTGTTCAATCCAACTTGCTCAAGTGTTACAGCTAGTAGGTATGCACTGGGAATTTTAGTTAGGACTCACTATCGTAAACTCTATAATACGTTGTACTATTTTGCAAATGGAAATGGAAATCTGGCTAGGGAACGAGAAATGATTACTCCAACTCTCTGTGGTACCAGATATGCAACAGTTGAACAGTTAAAATGAACGTTAGAACTAACAATCAAGTTGGCAGAATGGATGTTTCTGCGTCTAAATATGAACACTGGACTCCTCATTAAACAGCCTTCCGGTGTGTTAGCACGAACATGTTTGCCTACTTTTCAAACAGCGAGGAACCTAATAGACGTTCTTTTGATCGTTTGATTGTCCTGACAATTGTTTGGTGCCCGCCGACTTACACTTTTGTGAACCGTGATTATTTTGATGCGAGTAGGTACTTTTAATATTGGGTGGTAGTAACTAACTGAATAAATCGTCTTGCTTCAACTAGGAATTAAAATGTTTTTGGTTTAAATATCTGTCTCATTCAACCTTACCTGCACATCTTTTACATAATTATATCGTTATTTGGTTGTCAAAGCTCATTGTCATAGATACATATCATTGACGTGTCCTATAATATTTTAAAACCTGAATTGTGAGGAAAAAAACGAAAATCATGCGTGCTTGTACATCACTATACCATTAGAGTAACATCTAGATTGTATAATAAAAAAATCATAAATTTGGAAGAACAACATTTTTTAGTCAGAATCAAAACCTAGATTGTCCCGTAGAATGAGAATCACCAAGCTGAAAGCTTTTGAAGAGGAGAAAATACGTTATTGATTTGGATGTAGGTTTGTTATGGCTCTCTTACTTTATTTCTGATACAGTGTAGACCAGTTTTGGCTCCTTCCCTGAAACTCTGGGGGTGCACTGATATCTCGAGATTTATCGCAAAGGGGAATGAAGGGAAGCTTGATTTTACAAAATACAAATTTACCTGGTCTATTTCTCGGTGCCTCATTATATTTAAACTGTACGAAAACATAAACGCATTAAACACAAATAATAGAGACGCTAACACTTCTTTACCTCAAAAGCTCCTGAATAACACAGTGCCCTGGCCATTCGTTCTCTCGCCAATATCCTATTTACACTGGATCATGGTGAACACGAGTCCCTTTGACAATTCGACTGTTTACCGCACAGAGTAAAAGATCCACTAGGTTTACCAAAAAGTGGCAAATCTCGCTTGGGCTTTTGACAACGTTTGTGGACAGGGTTTGCCGAACTCTGTTGGGCACTGGTGACAGTTCACACCGCATCGAGTTCTTGCTAATAATTGCGTGAAAACAGTGTCCGCGAATAATGTTCGTTTGGTGTAAACAGGACACTCATAAATAACTTCGAACACATTGATTGGCGCACTGATAATGAAATTATAAGATGCCCTGTTGCGCCCCTGGCCGCGTAGAAGTGACTGTGCTCCTGTTTTAGTTTCTACGGGCTCTCTTAATGGTCAATCGCACATGCCACCTCAGTGCAAACTCGAAATAGCCCGAAATTCCTCCTTCTATCCTGCTATATTGGGTGGGCTTGGAGTATGTGCTCACGTCAATCTGATTGATCCAGACTGCATTCCAGAACCCTGGAGGCATATTTAGTGAGCTATTTAAAATAGTGCAATTGCAGTCTTGTTTCACTATCTTAAATGAACGCATTTTTCGATCTTTTTGCTTTATTGGTTTGGGGGTGCACATACCTCTATCAGCAGCTGCCCCTGGTTCAGACCCTCTCTTAGTTTATTCCTCCTTCTTCCTATCGATTTCGTATAAGAACTAGGTAGTTAGTGTTGTAAAAAATCTGAATATTAGATTTCACCTAAAATGATCCGTTATTTCATGCAGTAACTAGTTATTTCATGAATTAATCGAATTTTATTCTTCAACGGTTACATATTCACTAGTTATGAAGCTCATTCCCTGGTTATGAGGCAGCATCCCGGCCTTGATAAATATTCAGTGTTTTGGAACAGTCTCCAAAAAGGGGAATTTTCAACATTGCAGATTCAACAGAATTGATATTTGCTTCGGAACTCGCTTATTTGATCAAGGTGATCGATCCCACATATCGTTATATGTTTTCCACTAACCCCAAGAAAGGTATTGCAGCAGAACGTCATTACTGTAAGTTGAAATAATGACGGGTCTCTTTTCTCTTACGATGGCTCAGCATCTTCTCACGGGATGAACGTTGGCATAAAAGAGGAAGAAATGCGTACGTAGAAGAAGCAGAAGCCCCTCATCTGCGTGCAAACCAACCAACCGTTAGAGATTGAGAGATTAACAAAACTAATTGTAAGTGGTCATCGCCCAACTATAGTTCTCATTCCCATGTTGCCAAGGAGGCTAATGGGACGTGTTGAAGCTAATGATCCCTCTGGATTGACCGTTATATGCTGGATGAGGCAGTTGAGGAAAGCCTAAAATTATTATCACAAGCCCGAAGGTAAGAAAGAACGAAGGCCAGACTTGGGCAAAATCAATTCGACAAGTTGTCAAAACGAGCAAAGCACATTGGAATGTATTCTAAGAACTGTAACAATCAACTTGCAATAAATGATGCAGTGGCTCCAACAAATTTCAACAGTATCTTTTTATAGTTATCATTTACTTGTTCTTTAACTTTTGGTTTATTATTCAATAATAAACCATTGTAATCGCTCTTGAAAATAAAAACAAAATCTAACCCCCCTGAAAATGTTATGGTTTACGTTTCAAAGGGTGTAGAATCCGAATCTGCAATAAAAATTTTTCCGTCCGTACGCCGTAGTATTTGGCTTTGTATGGAAAGGAAGTGCGAAAAATAGGGGTAGAAAACGAAGGTTAGGTAAAAGTTACCTGGCTGCTTAACAAGAGTGGTTCAACACACAATTCTTGAAAAAAAGAGAAGAAGTTAGTTATTAATTTGTTGGAGCTAGGTTTAGAATTCGCTAAGTTCCACTTTGGGTTCAGTTACCTCGGCTTGGCATTAAAACAGTGAAGGTGGCTACCTACTACACCCACGACACAGCTGAAAGTGTCTGGTGGGAGCGTCAGGGTCACTCTGGTTTCATTCTCCAACGCCTCCTGTTCGCCTCCCGGTAATGTCAGAGGTGCTGGCACCCGTCAACGACGACCCAATTTGAATCAGCGGAAAACTTGAGATCAAGTGAAGAGTTGAGCCATAACTGGTCACTTGTGCAGTATTGTTATACAGGGTGACTACAAAACAGGTCTTATTCCTTCAAGGGATCGATTCTACAATAAATTTGCAACAAGAAATGCCGCTTAAAGTTTTTTTTAACGCTTGTATCCAGAGTTATTCACGATTTAAAATTGTTTTCTTTTTTTATCGACCCCACTTCATTACAACAAATCTCAAATTTGAAGAGACTGTTGGAAAGACCGTAAAATTTCTCATCTTCCTAACAGGTACCAAATATTCAAATATCAAATTTTTCAGTTGAATTTGACGGGGAATAAAGTAACCTAAAAAGTCAACTTAGTAACTTTTCGAAAACTTCCCGTTTTTCAAAGCCCGAAACGTCTGAATAATTCACAGCTTTCCAACGTTATAATTAATTTTCATTTTACTCAGCTAGTTAAAAAAAAAAGTTGCGTTTGACACCAGAGAAAAGAATTTGACATGAGAAAATGAGGCGATACCAATAGTGAAATGATAATTTGTGTGAAATGTCTAGTTTAAGGGACTTACCTACCTCCTAGCTCTCCTTGTAAACTGCTCTTCTTAAGTCAAACCTTTTTATAATCCTTGTTTCAATTCCTTAAGTTAAGGTAAAATGTTTGGAGTGTAAATATAATCTAATACTGTGGTGATTACTATAAAGTATTTTCAAGTGTGTGTTTTCGAAAGTGGTATTTTCTATTGCAACAACAATACCAAGGCGTAGACGTACCTAGAAACGTGAATTGACAAAGTTTGAGAAGAGAGGGGGTTATACAAGATGGTTTCTGTACGATCACAACCGCTCATTATTGAAAATAGATTGTTTATTCCATTAAAAGCTCATTTCCCATTTTCAAATTGAATTTAAAGTTGAACAGACAGTTGAAACTACTCCTTACGTCACTCCTGGATATTAATGTTACCTCCATTTAGCCATTATATTTATTTTCTCCTCCTCGTTTCGTTCAGCAGTAATTCAAAATCATCAACGAGCCCCCTGTAATGTAAGAACAATAAATCATCCGTCGAATGGTTTTCTTGTAGCTGTACAATAAAGATTATCGAGAAGAATTTGAAAGCAACTATATATTTCAATTCTCGATGCCCGGGGGCAGTGACTAACTCGTGACCTGCTATTATTTCAGTCATCAAGTCGCAAATGAAGGTAATAAATATCTGGTTTTCTACAACCGGTATATTTTTCTTGAGGACCAGTTCGCTCGTAATTTGTATCGCTTCGGCAAAACGGATGTCTGTCTGCCTCTTCAAGTCGGAGTAGCGAGAAATAATAGACATACAAGGAACTAGAATAGGAACATATAACCACCAGGATATGTACTATTAAACGTGCTTTTTTTCAATTTGCTTGAATCGGAGTTTCTAATTGAGGGAAAGATCAAAA
The DNA here is from genome assembly GCA_031894815.1 of Creontiades dilutus. Taxonomy (NCBI): domain Eukaryota; kingdom Metazoa; phylum Arthropoda; class Insecta; order Hemiptera; family Miridae; genus Creontiades; species Creontiades dilutus. Next base: position 784,273 of record JAVIWC010008912.1, on the reverse strand, counting down.
ACAAAAGTGATGCCATCATCGAGTATGTACTGTAGAGACAGGAAGCAACAGAGGTTCCGTCTCTCAAGACAGCAAATGGAAACCGTTGGTCGCTAAATACTAATTACTTAATTTCACAGATTAATTGCACCCGTTGGAAGCTTAGGTTGGGTTTCGCGGTCTTGTCATCAATAGTATGGGGAAACAGATGCCATTAACTTGTTGGGTGTAGGAAGGGTGTTGTGAACGTCAGAGGGCATCATAATGAATGATGAACAGCCGAGGAAATATTTGTTGAAGCCTTAGCTTAGCAGAACTTTTAAAAATGTATGTATACATTACAGGGAAGTCCTTGTGTTTGGTTCGGGGTGGTAATATGAATTATCCTCAATTCACTGGCTCCAACACTGGCACAGTGAATAATTCCCTTATATGATTTCTCTAAGTGGTTAGAAGAAATACAATACCTGGCAATCGGATTCAGATGAAAATAGTGAACATAAAAGCGATTTATCGCTATTAAACTATCCATTCTCCCCCCTCCATTAATTACATTTGAAAGTTCAATGATTCTGATTCAAATTCTACAAAAATTTAATCGAAATTGAATAAAAACTATTGCAATTAGGTTTTTGACAAGATTCGCAGCCACACGTACAGACAGACACGAAACCAAAGTTGCTCAAAATGGCCTACAACACGAAATGCGAGAAATTTTGATTTAGAAGAAGGAAAAACGTTCATCTCTAGAAAGTGAAAACCGCTTCCGTTACATAGACGCAGGTTCAAAGCAAATCTTCAAGCGGCGGTCATCCCGAATGTTGCGTTCACTGATCTTCACAGAACTTTAAGAAAGTGAGCGTGGGGAATTCGCAGTTATATTTCACGTTTCAATTAGTGTTTATCTCTCCGATGGGCTTTCTCGTTTCTCAGATACAACTCGGTTGCCCCCAATTAAAGCGGTGTGACTGACCACTTAATGTATTCGGCATTTCGCAAGAAAACTGGAGTTTTGGGACAAATAAGATATGAAACGGTCCCACGCGGATTCCTTGTTGGGTTCGGACCGTTTTTTTTTTTTTTCGGAAATGAGACACCTTTACGTAGGCCTAAGAAGGAATAAGGCGTAGGAGTGATGAATACACTTCGAGCCAATTCGAACCCAACATAAATATCATTTCCTTCAGGGTTTTTCTTTCTTAGACTTGTATTTCCCTTGTAGGTATTCGATGAAGTATCGCGTTAGATGCGGTATCTTAGCTGTCTCAAATATCCAGGAATAACAATATACAGTAAACTTGGGAGAAATAAAAAGTTCCATACATAAAGCATGACCTTGAGCGAATTCTCCAAAATTACCATTCAATATTTATGAAAAAAAAAAAAAATTGTGATAATTATTATATAATAAAAATGCAGCAAATTATTACACAGATGTTTTTTATTTCTGTATTAGAAACCCTTCTGCTTAAATCACTGATCTATCTATATTAGAGGTAGTCTGTGGTACGTTATTTAAACTCCACCTCGCTCCTCCATATTTTGTAATTAAATACTTGGGCGACAGCCAGCCATGCGGTGTTGCTTATACCTAACGTTGAACGTGCTCAAACTCCTGACTCTCCAGTTGGACCGTCTATCTGACCCATTTCCATCACGCGATGATGAGTTGTTTCAAATGGTGAGCAAACGGATGATCCTATAACACTCTGAACGATGTCATTCTGTTCAGAAAACTGATTTCTACCTTAATCCAACAAAAAATTAGTCCCTTTCAATTCAGAGTTTTCGAGATTTCGATTTATTGATCGTTTAACCATCAATTATAATCCCTTGGAGTTGATTGATCAATATTGCCTCAATATTGGATTTTGAGCCAATTTTCGTTAGCTATATCTCCAGCTGCTTCGGACAACCGGCGACAATTTTTGGTTTATTATTCAATAATAAACCATTGTAATCTCTCTTGAAAAAAAAATTCTAACCCCCCCCCCCCCTGAAAATTTCATGGTTTACGTTTCAAAGGGTGTAGAATCCAAATCTGCAATAAACAATTTTCCGTCCGTCCGTACGCCGTACGCACGTTTTCTCCCAAACGGCTGGAGCAAAAAATCTGAAATTTTCAGGAAAAATCCAGGTTGGTCCGACAACGCCCCAATTCTTTAGCCAACTCTCCCATACGTAAGAAGATATCGCAAGGGTGAAGGGTACGGAAGGATACCAATGACGGTAGATATTAATATATTGGGTTATGAATAATGATGGTAGGTATGCTATTCTCACAATAAAAGAGTCTCGCCTTAAAGAAGGTCGGATCGGTTGTGTCTTAAGAAACTTAGGCGGTTGCCTCTCTCGACGTTCTTTGGAACTGTTACAGACCCCGAAATCAATTAACCTTCCTACTTGTGGGTCAAAGATGGTATTTGTACCGGGGGGCAACTTCTCACCGCTTCGTCATCAATTATTTCAATTAGTGTTTATCTCTCCGATGGGCTTTCTCGTTTCTCAGATACAACTCGGTTGAACCCAATTAAAGCGGTGTGACTGACCACTTAATGTATTCGGCATTTTGCAAGAAAACTGGAGTTTTGGGACAAATAAGATATGAAACGGTCCCACGCGGATTCCTTGTTGGGTTCGGACCGTTTTTTTTTCGGAAATGAGACACCTTTACGTAGGCCTAAGAAGGAATAAGGCGTAGGAGTGATGAATACACTTCGAGCCAATTCGAACCCAACATAAATATCATTTCCTTCAGGGTTTTTCTTTCTTAGACTTGTATTTCCCTTGTAGGTATTCGATGAAGTATCGCGTTAGATGAGGTATCTAAGCTGTCTCAAATATCCAGGAATAACAATATACAGTAAACTTGGGAGAAATAAAAAGTTCCATACATGACCTTGAGCGAATTCTCCAAAATTACCATTCAATATTTATGAAAAAAAAAAATTGTGATAATTATTATATAATAAAAATGCAGCAAATTATTACACAGAGGTTTTTTTTTTATTTCTGTATTAGATACCCTTCTGCTTAAATCACTGATCTATCTATATTAGAGGTAGTCTGTGGTACGTTATTTAAACTCCACCTCGCTCGTCCATATTTTGTAATTAAATACTTGGGCGACCGCCAGCCATGCGGTGTGGCTTATACCTAACGTTGAACGTGCTCAAACTCCTGACTCTCCAGTTGGACCGTCTATCTGACCCATTTCCATCACGCGATGATGAGTTGTTTCAAATGGTGAGCAAACGGATGATCCTATAACACTCTGAACGATGTCATTCTGTTCAGAAAACTGATTTCTACCTTAATCCAACAAAAAATTAGTCCCTCCAGTTCAGAGTTTTCGAGATTTCGATTTATTGATCGTTTAACCATCAATTATAATCCCTTGGAGTTGATTGATCAATATTGCCTCAATATTGGATTTTGAGCCAATTTTCGTTAGCTATATCTCCAGCTGCTTCGGACAACCGGCGACAATTTTTGGTTTATTATTCAATAATAAACCATTGTAATTGCTCTTGAAAAAAAAATGGCTTACCCCACCCCCCCCCCCCCCCCCTGAAAATTTCATGGTTTACGTTTCAAAGGGTGTAGAATCCAAATCTGCAATACACATTTTTCCGTCTGTCCGCCGTACGCCGTACGCACGTTTTCTCCCAAACGGCTGGAGCAAAAGATCTGCAATTTTCAGGAAAAATCCAGGTTGGTCCGACAACGCCCCAATTCTTTAGCCAACTCTCACAACGTAAGAAGATATCGCAAGGGTGAAGGGTAGGTAAGGATACCAATGACGGTAGATATTAATATATTGGGTTATGAATAATGATGGTATGCTATTCTCACAATAAAAGAGTCTCGCCTTAAAGGAGGTCGGATCGGTTGTGTCTGAAGAAACTTACGGCGGTTGCCTCTCTCGACGTTCTTTGGAACGGTTCGAGTTCCTCACCAACACAGCTCCTCCGACTTATACCAAGGATCGGTCCAGAACTGTTACAGACCCTGAAATCAATTAACCTTTCTACTTGTGGGTCAAAGATGGTATTTGTACCGGGGGCTTCTCACCGCTTCGTCATCCAAAGTCTGTAGAAAATACCGCTCATTCAACACGACTGTCAGAAATCGGTCATTTCGTACCGAGAAAACGCCTAAAACGAATTCAAGTTTCCGTTCGTCTGTGGTGAGTCTTAGGCGGTAATCTTCGGCGGGCGGCTGCCGTCAAGCGCTGACAATGGCGCCAGGTTGAAAATGGTATCTTGGAGCTGTGGGCCAATCTTATTGTGTGCAAATATTTGACGCTGCCCGCTACCCAGACAGTAGCGGGGTAGAACCCAAGTAGGTGCGAAGGGCGCAGACGCAATTGCGGTTTTGAAGACTGGTAGTCAAGTCGCCTCTAGCGGTCAAATCCGGTGCCTGCAATAATCTATGACGACCTGGTTCCGTTGCCCAAATTGCTCTGGATAAAAACTCGAGTAGTGCAGCATGGGGAAAAAAAGTTGTATATGATTTTTAGTTTTGAATCGTCACAAAGTCATAACTACAACTTGCAATTTACGTTTTAGACCAGGTATGGGCAGCCTTTACATGTTAAGGGCCAAACTTTAGTGTGCAAATACGCGTTTGAAAGTAGTGTTCATAATTTTTAGCATTTCCAAGTCAAATAAAACGTTTTCCATATCACATAAAACCTTCTCCACGCCAAATGAAACCTTTTTACTTAAGTACTTGTTTCCTATTCTACTAAGGTGAGATCTATTTCGATAACACTATGCCTAAAATTCATATAATTTTAATTTTGTCAATAATTGACATTTAAAGAATTATTCTTTCTACGATAGGTACGATTGCATCTGCCAGACAATTTGCAGCCTCATTTCACTCATTTTCTCAATTAGTTACATTTTATTTGGACAATTTTTCATTTGGTTTGGAAAAGGTTAAATTTGGTTGATAAAAGGTTTCATTTGGTATGGAAAGGATTTAATTTTTCTTGGAAAAGATATAGTAAGACAATGTTGTTATAATTTAATTTTACTAAAATAACAAAATGGAATGAAAAAAATAGGTACAGCACTATAAATGAATCGTTGAATTTGGAATTGTTACAAACACGAAAGGTAAAAAACGACATCGAAATCAATGAGACAGCTGAGTTTGAATTTGGGAGGCTAATTCATCGATATTTTGGTTAATTCCACTGATATAAAAACGTAAAGAATTTTCCAAATTATCTTGTAGCCTTGTACCATATTTTAATTTATTAATTTTCATCAATGAAAAGAACTGTAAAGAGCATAGCCAAACGCACAAATCAATCTTCTAAGCTGCTAAAAATGGTCTTTCTTTGACGTTATTTTTATTTTTTAAATCCCACAACTCCACTCCTTCAAATTTAGATTTTAGGAATGAGTTTTTTTGAATCTCGATGAACTCTATTTGCAAGTGTATTGCACCATTTTGTGCATTAATTTTTGTTGCAAACAAATTGGGACAGTTTTCCAAGTGTTTTATATAGCTAAATCTGATTGAAAATTGCTACGATAGTAACTTGTATCCTTCAGCATATTGAGCACGGGCAATATTTTCATTAGCAGAGAGCTTGGAGAAATGGTAACTGTCACCTGACATATATTCATATGTTCCTCCCACAAGCAGATTTCGTTCTGGAACGCTTTCAAATGGTTGTAAAAATGATTTACTAACTGTCCATGATTTCGAATTTTCAAATTTAAATCATTCAAATAGCCTGTAAGGTCGACCAGAAATGCTAAGTCAGTTATCCATTTTAATCATCTTGATCGTTCACTTGACTCCATGGTGTAAGTAGTGTATTTTTTAAAATTGTAATTGGGTTTTCAAGATATCTCGCGGGCGGGATCCGGCTATTGCCTACGTGTGTTCAAAACCATTCTTAACAGCTGATTGTTCCGTATCCACTTGATTGTTGATTGCCGGAAAGTGTGTTATAAGCCTTAAATGTGTTATATTCCTAATGTATACAGATTTTATTGGATCTTTATGAAATTGTCAGGGATCAAAAAGATTAGTTGCTCCTAATGGTAGTAGAGACATTTCAATGGTTACTGACTACCACCAATCAATTTGATTTAGGTATTCACTTCCCTCATAATTGAGCGAGTTCGAATTAGAGAAATCAACGCGAGGAAATAGTGTGGCTCTTCGTCAGGTCTGACCAAGACAACGAAAAAAAATAATTTTACAACTCTAGAAAACGACTTTTTTTTGTCATAATTCGAAAGCGATAGGTGATTCCTAGAGGACTTTTTGTGCTGATTTGATATATGCGTGCAGATTTTCCCTATCACTCCTAGTTTTCGCCCAAAATCACTGATCTAAAATTACTTCGATTGTACATAGTATCACAACATGACACTCATTTTCAAAACAAAGACTCAATAATAAAACAACGTTGTCAAATTCAATTATTCTGTACTGAATTTTTTTTGAAAATTCCATTCTTTTTCATTCAAAATTGAATTTTTGTATGATTGTATAAAGAACCGTCATTTTGATGGTTTGTACCCAATCCCTAAGAAATGTAGATCAAACTTGAAATGATGCATACTTTGTATACCTCTCACCATTGAGTTCTGCTCTGGCGAGGAGTCAAATTCAGGGTCGTAGGCAGAATCTTCATGAGCAGCAGGAAACATGACTATCATTGGTGACCTCAAATGCAACATCGATCAAACAAGCTGCAATAGTGGTAACTAGGAGGTAATTTCCATGAAGACTTTCCTAATAGCTGGACAGACAATAGCTTTAGTACGAGAGCCTCCTTGTAAACATCCAATTTGTGATTTAGATCCTTGAAACATCTCATTGCAAAAGAAGAAAAAAATGGCCACATTTATTACTTGTCAACGACTCAACTGTAAACTAAGGTGTATGAGCATTCTTGCTCCAACCAGAAGACATTACGCCGATCATTTCTCTTCTGTATTACTAAATGGATGTGATTACCTACAAATCGTACCTCGCCTCGTTCTTGGTACCTGACCTTCCTCCATGTGACTGATACCAGTTGCTGCATTAAAGTCACAACGACAAGCGAGCTAATAGCGTCATTTCAAAGCGGTTGGGACAGTTTTCCATCCCTCGTTTGTATTGACCTCGAACTGTAAGGACTGGGAAATGAATCAGTGAATGACTATCAGACGATAAACTGGCGAATTTAACTCATAAGAGACACTGCTAAGTTGTGTCGTCTGTAGTTTCCTCATTTATTGTAACTGGTAGAGGGGCTTCGGCCCTAACCCAAATTCAAATATACCGAGCCTCCTGGAATTTGGCTCTAGTACAATGTTATATTGCTATCTATAAAATATTTGTGGAATTTTATAGACGATTTATAATTTTGTGCCAAATTCCATATAAGTTGCCCCAATAGTTTTGGAAAAGAAGCATTGGATAGCAAAAGAGCAATGATATTAAAAAATCACTAATCCGCCAAGGATTTGATCCGCCAATTAGTGGTTCCCAACCTGTGGCCAATTTCAATTACTAGAGGGGGTGGGTACTCAAAAATGAATAAATTTCAATGATTACAATACAATTATAATAGCACATAATGCGTGCTGAAGAGAAAAAAAGTACAAGGGACCTATGGTCTGTCGATGTCCCTTCTTTCTTTGAAGAGGAATGCTATTCCATTCAGGTGTGAGATGCCTCTCAAAAGGTAACTGCGACGTTTCTTCCTCTCACTTGTGATCGTTTTGAGGGAAAATTCAAAGCAGCGTAAATTGGAAATTGCATACCTTGCAGGTATCTTTGAAAAACTAAATGAGGTCAACGTAAAGCTCTGGGGAAACAAAATGAGCCTTATCGAAGCCGAAAGGAATCATTTGTTCGTTCATTGGAAAGCAGAATATTCTCGAGATTAATTGGCCGCAAGGAGCTGATTCAGTTTCCTCAAAATGTGTTCGCTGCAGATACCGAGACTCCTGACCTCCCAGAATAGGATGTTCCTATTTTCATAGGTCACCTTAACCAGTTAAAGACTGACGTGGAAACAAGGTTTACCGTTTTGGAAAAGCTACACATTCCTGGTTGTTTTCTAGTTCCATTTTGGTTTATTATTCAATAATAAACCATTGTAATCGCTCTTGAAAAAAAATTTCTAACCCCCCTGAAAATTTCATGGTTTAAGTTTCAAAGGGTGTAGAATCCGAATCTGCAATAAAAATGTTTCCGTCCGTACGCCGTACGCACGTTTTCTCCCAAACGGCTGGAACAAAAAATCGGAGATTTTCAGGAAAAATCCATATTGGTCCGACAACGCCCCAGTTCTCTAGCCAGCTCTCTCACTTAATTTAAAGTGCCACTTAAGGGTTGTCAAAGTTTTGTAAAATCCCTAGAACTTTCCCTGAGGAATCGAATGAGCCCCTCTCCAGGTCTGTAGCTCAAACCATTCATGATGTATGGCATGATCTTATGCTGAAAATACTTTAACTGGGGTTTATTATTCAATTTTATAAACAAACTAAGTAAACTAGGTACAACAAACCAGTAGCGCAAGGGTTTCGTGAAGGCCTCACAACCACAGGTTTTTGGGTTCGTTTCCCGCTTTCGGCAGGAAAACTTTTGCCCCATATGAATATGGTATACACAAGAGAAACGTTATATCCCCGCAGACACACCTAGGCCCAAGACAAAACAAAACGCTGTCACAAGTGCCATAAAATCATAAAACCATTAAAAAAAAACGCTGCAAATTCTTTCACTGAGGTTTATAATTCAATTTCATTCATTTACATTCATAATTTGAATTTGTACTAAGCTTTGGAGTGTGTGAGTTTCACAGGTGATAGAGCGATTGTTGAATTTCAGGAGATATGCATAGAGCACGTAAATCGGTTCTCAACCAAAATACCTATTTGGATTGATCAGTTGATCATATTTGTGTGCCTCCTGAAATTCAATAATTGCACTATAAAATGTGAAACACGCACACCCCAAAGTTTAGTAGAAATTCTAATTATGAATGCAAGCCAAATGAATGAAATTGAGTAATAAACCCCAGTGAAAGAATTTGCGCAGCGTTTCATTCGAAATTGTTCATACGCTTGAAAAATGTTTGCAGACGAAGTTTTTAGATCTGAAATGTGACTGTGAAGCGAAGCTTATTCCCAAGCGAAATGGTTACGACTTAGCTTGCGTGAAACTGTATACTTATTCACAACTATTCTATTCATGTACTAGAAACGATAAGCGGGCGATAGGCCGAAAAAGGTCGGGAACCACTGTTCTAGATCATTGGAGTAACTCTCGATCAACCGAAATCCAAGGGCTGATATATTGAAGAATCGATAACTTCTGAAATACCGCTAATTATTTTTTGTTTGTTATTCATAGACATCTCTTCAATGAATCGAATGAGTCCAGCATGGCAGCTTTACCTCCATTTGTTTGCAACCTCTAAGGACTAGAAACTTTGAGAAAAAAAGAACATGAATGTGATTTATATTAGTAACAATCACCTATTAAAGAATAATACAATTGACTTAGAAAGGGGAACAAAGAAATTTAAATTACGTGCAATGTTTCGTATAATTTTTGTAATCAAATGAACACATTTGCCCAAATTATTCAATTTCTTCTTTAAACAGACATAAAGCAATGACATGAAGTCGCAAACTTATAGATAAACTGATAAATACAAACATAAAATTACTAAATAAATTATTATAATAAATTTCAATGACCCCATCATAGATCATTCTATTGATAATTGTTCGGTTGTTATAAATTTGTACAGTTCTTCTTCCATATTTGGACAAATATCAGAACTACAAATTCGTATTAGTTTCGACTGTATGTATATACAACATATTTACATTAAAAACTAGTTTGTTATACAATTCACACATTTTTCTAATTAAGAATGTAGCATTACTAACGAAGATTCAGAACCTCTATAATGTTCCAGTAATGTAGCATGACAAGTAAGATAGAATTTTCTTGGATTATCTAATTGAGTATTTTAATTCCTGTAAGTTCAAAAGTTGATATTTGGTTTCACACAGATGATTTAAATATTGTGTTAGATATCTCGGGCATTGTGTAGGGATATGATGAAGGTTTGATTTTAGTATATATACTATGATATATCATCGGTGGTGGAGGAAAGGCAATGGCATTCCAAAAGATTCACGAGAAAAATTATTAAAACGTTTTAGTGGTTTCTCATCTGTCATAGGTGTTTGCGGAAACGAAACCTTACAAAGAATGTTGTCAATTTCTCTTTGTTTTCCGATCTAAATGACATTTTGGGCCGAATATCATCGTGAACTTACGGAAATCAAAAGAAGTGTTAACGCGCACTTGAACCAACTCTTGGAAGAATTCCCACATTATTTCCCGAACATCAACTGTAAGATGAAGATGCTAGTTGACGATATTTCCATTTATAGCTGATGTGGGTATTTAGCCTGAAAATTAGCAAAGAGGACATCGAACTCGACAACGACGTGGCAAGGAGTGGCCTCTCCAGTAATGCAAAATTAGCGGAGTTTCGCTAATAGCTCTCTGCCTACATATGTGTTACTGCTAAGAGTCAGGGTCCAAGAACATCCAAATGAAATATTTCACGAAGATTGAATATCGCCAAATATACACCAACATTTAATTAAAAAGCTTAGTAAACACAGAATTGCTAAAGTAAAATACCATACAAGTTGAATTGCATTCTCAGTGCTGGTCCCTTTTGTGGGATTCCTTGCCCTAGTGAAGTTTTCCTGTAAGTTCGAATTACTGGCATTCGGTTAGTTTTGGGCGTACGACCGCCTTTCACACAGGTGTGAGGCACTACAGTAAGAATCTGTATATTAACCCTCTGAAACCGTTTTACCATCTCATACTCATTCTATAACGAACCCGATCATGTAAGCAGTTGAAGTTCGGGAACCACTTAGTTGAGAGTGCTAGTGCAATTTAGGTGGCAGAATTATGTTCGCCGTAGGATTCTTTCCAAAGTTCCGAACCGATCCTATAGGCTAACGCGAGGAAAGAGACACATATCACGAGAACTACGATCCGTTTGAGCCACTGGTTGGACGTGGGGGCGGAGGACTGAAGGCGGTGGAGGGAGTGACGAGGTTTGCTTTTGGCTGCTGCTTCAGCACGAGACTCGACGAGCGTGGAGGACAACGCATCAGCAGGCTCGCTGGCTCTTCGAACGGCTATGGTGACACTTTTGGGCTCAGAGCGCCCGCCGCTAGACGGAGCTGAAACAATAATTATGAAAATGCATTTGCATCAATTTTAATTGACTGAATAATTATCTACCTATCTTAGAACGGTATAATACTATCATTTCTATTTCAACATAATCATATCATCATTCTATCCGCTTTAGAAGTAGCACGACAGACCTTACATGTTCACAACGTTTTAAAAGCTCCGATGTATGCCGGAACATGTTTATGGATTTCTGTCCCATGGATCGTTTTAAAAAGCGTATGTTCTACATTTTTGGAGTTTTTGTAAAATATTTAAAAGATCTACGGGATCATATCACCTAGACGAGGAAGCTATGTACCCCACCCAACATGGCGGACGTTGATGTTTTGCTTCCCGTGGAGTTGCTTAAATAACTCTTGGTGTAATCAATTTCACAATAATGTAGATAAATTTCAGAATACATTTTAGACATTTTGCTTTCTTACCATTGAAGTTAGCGTCTACAGGAGGTGAGGTCGTCGATTCCGTTGCCACCGGAACCTCCGAGTGGTCGCTGATGAAGACGTGCGGGAGCTGAGACGTCAGAACCGGCGGTGGCGACGGTGGTAGAACCGACGCTGGTGTCGTGCAGGGGATCGTTGTCGACCCGATAGCCCCGTGAATCAGAGGAACGTACGAGCTGGGGAGAGAAGGTGCGTGGTAAGGTTGCATCGGTGCCATAGGGCTGGGGAGAGGCTGTGCGTGGTAGGTGCCGAGTGTGAGCCCCGTGGAGTGGTCGCTAATGAGCACCTTGAATGATTGAATGAATTAATGAATGAACAAAAGATTTATTGGCATACAAATTATAAAAAAAAAATGAACTCATTACAAAAAATAGAAAATAAATTATCTCTGATTAGTAGAAGAATTGGTAAGAGAGAGCAACTCGGATGTGTGTGGAGAACCTTATGGTGACGCAGAGCATTTAATCCTGGCCTGCGAAGAGCACATAATAAGCAGATAAATCATGTTGCGAAATACCCACCGGAAGGAATCCAATCCTTTCAATTATGTCACATTATTAAGTGAAAAAGAATACCTATATGTTTGGGAGGAAACGTATGCGTTCATAAATAGGGATCATATGAATTTTGAAATAGTAACAGTTGCATTTATTTTGAACTGAAAATTCTTATCTTAACTAAGATTACATATTCACCTAGATTTTATTTTATGAATTACAATTGTTATACTGTATATCATGTACTGTGGTCTTACTGCATGTGGCATAATTAGAAATTTATTTATACCATAATCTGCTTTCCCGATGCAAAATGTATCATTTTATATACTATACGGCTAATTTTTATTTAAAACTATGCCAAATGAAAAATTAAAAAAAATGCATTATAGAGAAGGCTAGGCCATAATAGATTGTTTTCAAGTGATTCCTGGTTAAGGAATTCCTTGTTCTCTTGAAAGCGTGAAAATCTTCCTCACCTGCGGCGGACACAACGGCGGATTGGTTTGCGACGGGTAAACGTCTCCGTAGTTCATGTTCAACGCTCAATCAATCAGTCGATCTATCAATCAATATCCAGAAGTTCGATCGGTGATGGGAATCAAGTAGAATTCCACTAACTTCATACCAGAGAACTGTAAATTCTCATCCCGTGAAATAAACCTGAGAACAAAACGTGCAAATGTCTGGTTATCATAGTTGATCAATTAGTGCAACGATTACACTGGTCTACTAAATCACTGGGGTTTATTATTCAATTTGCTTCCGTTCATGATTTGAATTTCTACTAAGCTTTGGAGTGTGCGTGTTTCACAGGACAGAGCGATTATTGAATTTCAGGAGATATGCATAGAGCACGTAAATCTGTTCTCAACCAAAATACCTATTTGGATTGATCAGTTGATCATATTTGTGTGTCTCCTGAAATTCAATAATCGCTGTATCCTGTGAAACACACACACTCCAAAGCTTAGTAGATGGGAGTTTTCTTTACACTGAATTTTGCGGTAATCACCTCACTCAAATTTCTTCAAAATTGGACCTGAAATGAACTCCAGCTTACCAGTGTTGTATAAATTTCAAAGTCTTATCCCCAACTCTGTTGAAACCAGGGCTTTGAACCCAGTTGAAACTTGTGATGGATATGGTTAGTTGACCCCTCACGATTCTTGAATCCGTCGCCTTGAGAGATGAACAGACGCCTTCAAGCATCTAGGCCTCTGAGCGTGGCGGGCATTACCGCATTCAGCTCAATGGAAGGGGCAACTGTACCATTCCGTCACATCACAAACTCCTTATTTTTCGCTCATTGTTAGGTTTCCAATACTTACTAGAGTGAGAACTGGTACTGACCATACCTCCGATTTACTCTCTATTAGCAAATTTACCACCCATACCAACTCCTAATCCTATACTCGCGCATGACAACACAACTTGGAAATTCCTTGCATTCAGTCAAAGCTACGCCTTTCTCATTCATTCCATGGGAAACCGAAAGTCCAATGAATTCCGGGTTTTCCAATGTGAAAATTAGGTAGATCTTGCCATTGAACATCACGAGTTTCTATTGGCTTTTCAATTTTATCGTCAACTGCCCCTTCTCCGGTAGATTTTTGAAGCCGTTACCAATAGGGAAGTGATAGTTTGTGTGAAATATCTAGTTTAAGGGACTTACTTCCTCACTCTCCTTGTAAACTGATCTTCTTAGGTCAAACCTTTTTATATCCCTAGTTTCAATTCTATAAGTTAAGTTAATCGTGTGATAATTCAAATAAAGTAATAAATAAGTGGTGTTTTTCTACTGCAATCCCACTGACAGGGTGGTAGACTCCACCTCTAGAAATGACTAGGTACCTCTGTTCTCATTCGAAACCTTTTTTATGCGAGGTCGCAAATTTTAGAAAGCGATGGCTAAACCCCAAAAATAATGATTTTCTACGAAAAATCCTTCTTTTTTCTATTCAAATATCATTTTCTCCGCTAATTAACAAAGTAAAATCTAAATTGATTAGACCGCTCGAAAGCTAAGCTTCTGGGCTAGTTTTTCCCATTAAGTAACCGAAAATATAACTAATTATTCCAGGGGAGAAATGGGGGGAAAAAACCGCTGTAAATTCTTTTACTGGGGTTTATTATTCAATCTTGCGTTCATAATTTGAATTTCTACTAAGCTTTGGAGTGTGCGCGTTTCACAGGATAGGGCGATTATTGAATTTCAGGAGATATACATGGAGCACGTAAATCTGTTCTCAAGCAAAATACCTATTTGGATTGATCAGTTAATCATATTTGTGTGCCTCCTGAAATTCAATAATCGCTCTATTCTGTGAAACGCGCACATTCCAAAGCTTAGTAGAAATTCAAATTATGAACGCAAGCCAATTGAATAATAAACCCCAGTGAAAGAATTTGCAGCGTTTTTTTATTGAACCTACCCCCCCCCCCCCCCCAATAAAAACATTTAGGTAGTTTGGTTGAGAACAGATTTACGTGCTCTATGCATATCTCCTGAAATTCAATAATCGCTCTATCACCTGTGAAACACGCACACTCCGAAGCTTAGTACAGATTCAAATCATGAACGCAAGCCAATTGAATAGTAAACCCGAGTGAAAGAATACTTATTTACCCCAGTAATAATATTGAATAATAATCCCCAGTAATATTTACCTATATATTATCAGCGTTTCATACAAATCAGAATGCTTCAACCCGTGTATCGGCTATAAACTACAAGTATCCACGTCGGCTATCACTCCAGTAACCACATTCACAACAACTCGACGCTATCGGCATCAATAGGTTACAAACAAACAATAATAAACGAAAAAATGCAAATGTTGGCACCATAAATCGGGCCATACATCGGGAATGGTTTGACCTACGGACGTGGGGAAGGGCTTCGATTCCTCATGGTATGTTCTTCAAATAGGAAAATATTTAGGCCGATTCGACTTGTTTTGAGGTTTTCAGGGATTTTACAAAACTTTCACAGCCCTTAAAGGGCACTTTAAATTGAGTGAGAGAGCTGGCTCAAGAATTGGCGCGTTGTCTGACCAAGATGGATTTTTCCTGAAAATTTCAGATCTTTTGCTCCAGACGTTTCGGAGATATTGTGCGCAGGCGTACGGCGGGGACGGAAAATTTTTTATTGCAGATTCGGATTCTACACCCTTTGAAACGTAAACCATGAAATTTTCAGGGGGGGTTAGAATTTTTTTTTTCCAGAGCGATTACAATGGTTTATTATTGAATAATAAACCAAAAGAACGTTCTAACGGAATAAAAATTTTTCACTTTGGCCCTCTTCGTAACCTGTTGAAATTGCTATACAGAAATTCGTTTTCCTCTAAACGGATAGGAAGTTCTCCTCCTTTCCTAACGTTATTCTCAAATTTGAGTGTATTTGAAAAATTGAAGGAGTTATTGTTAAAAACAGGAACAAACACAGAACAAATATAGAAACAATTAGGAAGAAGGGCTGCTATGGATACGGCTTCGTCAGGCTTTGAGTGGTGTTACAACAAAACCGGTAAAAACACGTTTATTGGCATATTTTCGTCATTTAAAATAACATAATCCATTATATTTGAAAAACTGAGTTCTTGCTTTTACTCGTTGATCGATCGATAGTTTCTATCCTCATCATTCGCATTCTTATTCCCGCTATTTTATCATAAACCATTAGATGGCCTTTTGAGACACTTCTTAAATACTCCTCAACAAAGATGTACTGTTACGTAGATTCCACAAACAACTTTATTTAGTGCTTTCATAGCCAACCAAAAAGTTGCTCATAACTCTGTAATCACTTTGTGGAGTTGGAGGAGCTCGTTCTTCTCACTAACGCCAATTTTCTGAGACGGGTATATGTCATCGCGGTCAATGGTCAATTCAATCGATTAATATTTGGAAGTTCTATCGGTGATAAAGTATCAAATGGAATTCCATCACCTTCCAACCAGAGAGTAGTAAATTCTTACTCCGCCGATTGCACCTGATAACAAAATCAAAAGTAAGTCGTAAATCCGGTTAAAATGGGCGATCAACTAATTTAATCAATATATTGATCAATATATAATCAATATATTAATAATTCTATTAATAACAGTGGAAGAAGAATTTCAAGTAACCCAATTGTGGAATGATTTGCAAATTTTCATGATTTTAAAAACATTTGTTCGTATTTTTGAATTTCGATCGCTCATTATGGTTATAAAACTTGTCTCCCATGTGATAAGCTGCAGTGGCAACCCTGTCTACGGGCTTCTAAAATCCCTAGGCTCCCCTAGATACTATTTTGTTGTGTCGAGGATGGCTGCCAACAGTCAATTCAATTAAAAATGTGCTATTGCGGTGCTAGTTATCTGAAGACAATAATTATCCAAATATGGCGCATCGGCCATTTGTACGCCAGAAATCCCTAGGTTCGATGCTAACAAACATGGTGGGGATCCCCTATTTGAAGTTTACGTTCAAACGTTTATTATTGTCGAATCCCCTTCTGTAGTATATAAAGGATTAAAACTCGTTCACACTGGATAAAAACTGCTATTTTGTGCAGTTGAAAGAGCCACTCCACTGGAAAGACTGCATTTTCTACCATACGTATTAAGGTTACAATTGTTTGAAGAACAATCGAATCTTCCCCAAAATTTGTTGTTAGTTTACTTCAGATGGGTCCATAATAATGAACTGGGATTCGCCACAACTTCAACTTCTTTGGCAGTGCTCCCATAATTTCGATCAACAGAGTAACTATAGTGAGCAAAATAAAAGTTCTTCCATTGTCAGAATAAGACCCCTGCTACAAGAAACATCTATAAAACATTTTCCTCCTTTATTTTCAGCTTTCCAAAGAATCGATGACCTGCCATTGACTAGTTTGAGAGTCACCAATAAATAATAGATGAAATGCCATCTACTTAGAAAATGTAGGTATACTCCTGAGGATGAATATTTTATGTGGAGAGGGTGCCAATAACATCATCATTCCCACACTATTTATTATGACAAAACACATCCGAGTATAAAAAGCATACAAAAATATTAGTACAAATTTTTGATTAGCAACTATCATATCTGACTCGAAGTATGTAAGATAAACATTCAACTTCGCATCATACCAACGAGGACAAGCTTCACCGCGAGGAGTGCAAAGAAGAGGCCCATCATAACTCGGTTTCTTGACCATTTCGACTCTTCGGTTTTTTGAACGACGTGAGGGATCGGTGGTTGGTCGAGAAGCTGCTGTTGTTGCATGTACGTTGGAGGCGGTGGATGGTAGAACTGGTTTTCCTGGGGATGAGAGTTGTGCATCGTCATGTTCGGCACTTGGGGTATGACGTATGGCTGGGGGTAGGGGTTGTATGGCGGCGGCAGCTGATTGACTTCAGGGGCGGCGGGCCCGGGGTTTTTGAAGCTGTCCAGATGGGTAACGAATCCGATAGGAGGATTCACCGGGTAGTGGACACCGGGAACCGGTCCTGGATACTGCGGGGGCGGACCTGGGGTATTAGAAGGTGTTGGATTATCCATCGTTATCAGCCGTGGACACTCCGCTACCTCTTCTTCGTGTATCTATATGTTGCAACTTCCAAAACGTATCACAGGCTCACCTGGAATATGAAATGAAATGAATATGAAACAAATTGTGAATGGAATACGAACAAGTACTACTATATTTCAGTAATTATAATTTTCATCAACATGAATTTGACACAGGTAGCAACGTTTTTGAGCCATCGCAATTTTCGTAAAGAATTGCCTGAAGATAAGAAATTGTTTCTTTCTTGGTCTATTACAAAAGTTCATTATTGAACATAATAAACCAAAAACGGTTCAAATTTCTACACAAAGGTTCATTATTTCTGTATTCGATAGCCCTCCTTAGCGGAACAATGGACTACCAGAACTCCACATCCGAAGAAAAAGGCACATTCTTAGAAATAAAACTGAAACTCATCAATATAAAAGTAAAATAGAGGCAACTAGAATGCCTGTCGCATGTTCTACTCAACGTATTTCTGAGCGATGCAACTCATAGGGGACCATCTATAGAATAATCCGCACATTATTTGTAAAGTTCATCAAAATGGGACGAAAACTGGAGGAATTATGGTTGTAAAGATGATAATTTTTCGATTTTTTCTGTGCGCATGCGCACTGATATATTGATTTCTGAGAAATGGTACTTATAGGGGACTACTCAAAGCCCAACTCGAACGTTCACTGAACATTTCATCAAGAGGGAGTTGATGTCTGCGAAAACATGGACCTTGCCATTTGGTGTTTTGAATCGTTGTAACAATCTTATATTCAACATTTGGATCTATTATTTTCAATAATGAGCCTCTGTATCGTACAGCGAAAATGTTCTAAGACCCTCCCCCCTCCTCTGTCTATCAACCAAATGTGCCATAACAGGTCTTGGAATTTATGTAAAAAATATAAGATTGTTACAACACCAAATGGCTAGGGATATGATTTCGGAGACATCAACTCATTCAAATGGGTGAGTCGACATATATTGGGGTCTGTCGCTCTAACTGTCTTGCAAAGACAATAATGATATAGCCGAATAAAAATTGATATCAGTTGAATAAATCGGTTTCCTCAATTATGCTCCAGATTTTAGCGAGAAAGGGTGGTGAGAATCTGAGAAAATGATAATTTGTGAATGTTACGTGGTCCGCTGCGTTGAGTGAAGTGTTGATTTTTGAGCGATGAAATTCATGTGGAACTGCAACCTCTCCTACGAATTCCCCGGAAATTTCATCAAAATCGGATGAAACAGACGCGGAAGTATGTATATTGTTTATACTCCGTTTATAAAAATCAGAAAAAAAAACAGAATTACACCTCCATTGCGTCATAAAATTTGAAACTGAAATGAGTTCCACAAGTAGAGCAAGTTATTGATAAAATGGGAAAAAATAGCGAAAATGGCCCGTAACGTAGTGTAGATAAAATCTTCGTACGTTATAATGTGATAATATCGATCTACTACCACGATTTGCCGCTAGTACCCCCTCCATTCACTTCCTCCAATAATTAAACTTCAAAGTTCTGATATAAGTTTTACGCTTCGGCCGGTACATGAATGAAATTACGGTTCGGAGGGACCTGCCTCTATGGAATACAATAAACCTACACTCCAAGGGACATATGTATTTTAGGCATTCCTTCGTGATTTCGCTATGTACTTTCATAGGGATGTATGCCTTTCAAGCACGAATTAAAAAGGAGGAACCCATACCAAAAACGTCACCAAAATACCTGGCAGAGCCTTTATAAGTGATTCTCTAGTTCAGATAATGACCAAATGTCCAAACACTCTGACTGGAGATTTACCTGCAAATTGTGTGAAACCATGGTCTCTTCCGTATTATTATCTGGCGCCGAAATTTGGGCATTGAGATATGAAGAAGTATTAGAAAAGTCACAATGCCAATTCTTCAAATCTACACTTCACCTATACGTAGGTACCTAGACGTACCCCGGGATACATCGTAAGAAATGAAAGCCAAGTGTACAGCATGAGCAGCCGAATCCTCAAAAGAGCTCTAAATTGGTGGGTAGGTGTACTGAAAATGAACAACGAAAGATTCCCGAAACTTTGCTACAACAGTTTGCTCCAATCGTCATCTACTGCAACGGGGGATCAAAGATATAATTGGCCGCCCCAGTTAAGTGGTGTTTTGGGTTCCTTGGGCTTCGAAGATTTGTGGCATCACCAGGATATAAGGACCGTTTCTGATAGAATTGACGAGATAGTTGAGGCAAATTAAAAAAGAAAAAGAAACATAGATTTTTCTAGAATAAATAACTCGTCCTACTCAGATTTGTACAAGTCAATTGTAGAGTCCCCATGTCCCCCACAAGATGGGGAAATTCATGCAAAAAGGATTAAAAACTATGAAAAAAGATTACGTATATTTTTATATAAAGGGTATAAAATATTCATGGGACCCCGATGAAATGTGCTCTATCTGTAACTTGAAGGAAAAAGAAGATCGTTTCCACTTTTTAATGATATGCCCCCACTATTCCCAAGTACAGCATTCCTGTGCGGGGAACAGACGAATAACTTTCAACATGATTTTTGGAATTCATGTTGGTATCTTGAAACGTAAACCTTTTTTTTTCTTGGTATATTAAACAGGTTTATATGAAAGAATAAACCGAAACTTGATTGTTCTTTAACACAATTACGAATAAGGAAAAATAGGCTACGCTTTTTTATATGAAGTTACCCTACATTTATGTGAGTCCTTGAAAGTAAACCTTTTTTTCTTGATATATTAAAAATTTTCTTTATGAAGGAATAAACCAAAACTTTATTGCCCTTAGTTGTTAAGTTGCGATTCCTAAATGAACTTCAATGTTTCGCAATGTGATGAATAATTTTTAACTTGATTTCCGGAATTCGTGTATCTTGAAACGTAATCCATTTTTTCTTGATCACATAAGTTTATTTGGAAGCATGAACCAAAACTTACGTTTTCAAAACGTTCTCAAGACAATTACGAAAAGAAAAAATACGCTAATGCATGGAGTTAGCCAACATTTCATAATCGTTAATACCTAGGTAATTGTTGAAGCTGTGATTCCCAAAAGAACTTTAATGTTTCACAGTGTATCTACTTAGTAGACACTCCAGTATACTATTCTGACTCGTTCTGAAGGTTATTATTCAAATTCAAGTAACCTCAAATCAAATGTTGATCTGTACATATTTTAACCCGTATTATTTTGATTTAGTACCTGTCATTAAGAATTACTTCTCTGTTACTCATCTTACTGCTTGATCAGTAATAAAATAATGTATACAATCACTGTCCGATTTGTTTACTCCTTGAGGTCTACAGAGTAAACATTAGAGATTAAGACATCTCGAAAAACCCAAGGGATAAAGAATTTTGAGGTAAGACACAGACGGCTGACCACCACAGTCCCACCTACCAATATCATAATTTCCTCTTACGATGATCTCTGTATTTTAGATCCGTTTTTCCTGCTTGTTGACCTCTAAAATTTCCAACAGATTTACCTAGTTTGTTCTTGATATTTCTAAGATGGCAATTACGTGAAAGCGCACCTTGACATCAGTAATGAATGAAATCACACGACAACATTGATAAAAGAAAGTCGAACCGGTGGTTCACTTACCGAATCCGTGAGAGAGCTGGACCAGGGAAACGTAGAATAAAAATCTCACTGAGTTTTGCGTCTCGGTCGGAGGTTATCGAGGAAGGTTATAGGAAGGTTCGTTTCTCGGGACTGCACATTCCTTCTTCATGTGATAGTTCGGGAAGCCCGGGTACAGATAGCGCTAAGATTCACTTCTTTAGTAAGTTCATCGTCGCGAGTCTGATTCACCTCGAAAAAGACTACGTAGGTTTTCACGTTTGAATCTCCCCTGTAAGTACTATCAACTCAACTTTTTTCTCAATTATAACTTGGATAAGCTTTCACTTTTGTCTCTCATCAAAACTCTAAACAATGGTGATGCAATTTCTCTATTTGATAGCCCTTCTACGTACATCACTGGGCTGTAAATAATTGGAAACACAATCGGAAGAGGATCCTATGTTGCACAAACTAAAATTCTGACAAAATTGAAGTTATTTCGTGACCTTTTCTTTGGTTTACGTTAATTTTTCGTTTTTTCTTCTCCAAGGTGTAGACTAAGGATTTACTTCGCTACCCATGCAGTAAGTATGCCAATAAACCGTTTTTCGAAGTACAGCCCGGCTACCACAATGATAAAGGTGAAGTTCCATACATAAATGTCAAGTATTTGTTACATATCGTCATGTATCTTCTTATCTTATAATGGAAAAGATCAGTTACATAGCACCTTCTTCCGCGAACTGTCATCGAAACAGTTCATTTTAGAGGCTCGGGACCATCACCACGTGAAATAATGATGCCCTAAGCCTAAGAAACTGCAAATCTGATGAAATGCGTTTTAAAATGTATTTGTGCTCAGTAACAACCAACTACTTCTTTATATAATCGCCATTCTTTCCAAAAATTTTTCATAATCAACAGTTTTTAAATTCCGTAATAAAATCGTCCGCCAATCTAGACATACTTTTTTCCGACTCTACCTACCTTAAGTCAAATGTCATTGGAGAAGCATTTCCCGGCGAAATGTGGAACCCAACAGACCTCGCACCGTCTGATTTTCATTTTTTTTCCGGAGATGTACCCTAAGAAGTTGATGTCTGTTGTAGCAGGATCATGGAATACAGTTAAATCGTAATTCATTTTTTTTTTTTAATGGCGATTATATAGAGAAGTAGTTAAAAGTTACTGAGTACAAGCATATTTTACCTATACAAATTTCTGAAAGCTTTTTTAAATTTTTCACTACGTTGGGAAACATCCTTTTTGGATAAACCTCGTACCCACAGTGGTGCAATAAACTAGATGTTTACACCCTTGGAAATGAAGTTGTTTTTTCAATTTAAAGATTCTTCTCGTTTTTTCGATCTTACCGCATTTAAACGGCCATATCTCCCACATTTCAAATCTGATTCCACCATTGAAAAGAGGTAATGGGGAACCAACTTTTTTGAGCCGGCGAAACGGACACATTGTCAAATCGTGGAGATCTCGACTTTCTTTTAACGCTTATGAGTCCCTGTAATAAGACCTGTAAATTGTATCGTGAAGTGCTAAAAGATGGGCCGAAATCTAGGCTTTCCAGCGATATAACCCATTTTGAAATTCCGTGTAGTTTTTGGGAGAAAATTGCATTACAAGTAAGAAAAACGTGGTTTTTCACTGGATACTCCGGTTTTTCATCATGCGTTGATTCGTCTGGTAAAAACGCTGCAAATTCTTTCACTGGGGTTTATTATTCAATGATTCATGATTTGAATTTCTACTAAGCTTTGGAGTGTGCGTGTTTCACAGGTGATAAGCGATTACAGTAAACCGGGGCGGGAATGGTACGGTTTTTGAGGTTTTTTTTGAATTTTTCAACATTATAATAGTTAATATTCTTTCAAATATAATTTATTCAAATTCTCCATCTATCAACGAGTTTTTTCTTGTGGCTAATATTTTTTTTTTTTTTTGATAAGTTATAGGTGAGTATTTTTTTTTCTTCAAAAATGTACCATTCTCACCCCGTGTTGCGGGGTGACTATGGTACACTGACTTCACTGACTAATATATTTATTGAAAATGTCTTTGTACCAGTCTAACCCTTTGCATTCGTTACAAAAACATTCTATCATGTCTATCAATGGATTTCCTACCCAAAAAAAGTACCTAGACGAGCTATGTGTGCGGCACATGACATTATCATTTTCCATGCTCGATAAAATCGATGAAAGAACGGAAAAAATATCCCGGGGAACGGGGAGTAAAAGTATTTTTGAAATTTCCATCTTCCACGGGAACACACAAGCGGACGACCCCCACGGTGCGTTGCACGGGCGGTATTCTTAGAAAACGGGCATCAACTTCTGATGAACGCCGTTACACAAAGAACACTCAAGAACTGGTCGGTCGACGTGGGTACGAGTATCCATAGGTCGGATTTCCTGGGGAGATTTCCAACTTCGCCGGGAGTTCTGACAATTTATAACTTACATTGCCCATCCATCACCGTCTTTCTTTTCGCTGAGGCCGCCAGGGAGCTTGCCTTGCGTCTTCAGCAAAGAAGTGGAAGCAATAAGCCGACTCTCGACTCTCCAGAGTGCAATTTTCTAAATATACATATATACGGAGCTTCTCCAGTAAAATATTAAAGTATTTGTTTTTTAAACAAATTTGAGTTGTTCTAACCTACTTTGTACCGATGTACAGTACGTTACACCATTGTAGGTATTTTGATATCAGCTTTTGTTTCGTACAAAGTGACTAGTAAAGTTTGCTGTTGACAGAGGTATATTCAATACGAATTCCATTACAAGGTATGCAGGCACACTGATTAGCTGAAGCGTCCTTGTTGGAAGCACTCGTCCAAGCACTTATTGTATCATAATAATAAAAATTCACTAAACATACAACTACCAAAAAATCATGAAAATCGTTTAAGAATTCCTGGCTTGTTAGCTACGACAAAATGTGTCACAAGCACACACAAACTCCTGATAGTTGCTATCGCGGGTGGGAACAGTTTCGATTGATTTTTTGCCGATTCAGACGAACTCCATTTTGCTTATGGAGTGTTTCTTTTGCTGCTTCCCTGGATACTTTTTAAAAAATACATATTTCTGGGGTGTACGGAGACATTTTTTACTGAGTGTACGTGGAAAATGTTCTCCCTATCAACTTCTTTCCACTGCTGATGGTCCACTACTGAGCCTCTTTCAATATACATGGGTCCCTTACCGCCTTGGGTTCCCAGGTTCGGCAACAGAACTCAATAAATTCCTCTACTGGGTCTGAGAAACCCAGTTGGAACGGTACGGGTTAATGCATCACAAAACTATGTGTTAATGCATCACAAAAAGATGAATGGTTTACGTAGAGAGGTTATTTAATACAGAAATATTAAAGCTTTGTGTAATAGTTTACGGTGGTTTTAATAAGTAATTCATAAATGTGAGTATTGCTTGAAGTTTATGTATCCACTCCAACTGGAAAATATTTTAACCCCAAAGTATGCAGAAAACAGTTGTCAAAGTAAGTCGTAATTCTGGAAGAAATTTGCCGGCATCAGTCACACGACTTGCGTGTAATAAATTATATTGTAAATATGAATGAATAGGATGATTTTTTAGCTACGCATGAAATCTCCTCATTTCGTAAAAACGCGACACTATTTCATTTGAGCGAAATAAATTGTTTCTCTGGTTGGAGCCCGTCCAAAACCAATAAGCCTCGCCTCAAATAAATTAAAATTTTACCTTTCTCTCGAGGTTCCATTCAGTTTAAGTCGTTTCCAAGGCGCGTCAGTCCTCCGGAAATGTAGTAACACCGTCAGCAGTCACCGGGGGACGCCCTAAACGCATCACTTAGAGCTTGTGAGGTCTGTTGGAACAACTGGCGAAGCTCAACTTGGTCAAAGGAATCAAATCTTTCTGTTTACCTTTGTCTATTTCCAGACGCTCCTATTTTAAGTCCCCCTTCTTACGATCGAGTTGGGATCGGGTGGTAGGAGCGAACTATATGCGTTCTGAATGAATTGCTCCACACGGGGCGCTTTGTTTATCTGAAGACGAACAAATTGAGACTGATTTTTGTAGGAACGCAAGCTGTTAAAATGGTTCGACAAAATTTGGTAGTGTTCATGAACAATTTCAACGTTCACATTCCTATCGGCACTTTCTTAGGACTTGACCTACATATGAACAGTGTCTTCCTTATAGAATAGTGGTCCCTGAGGGAGCGTTCTGGTGACCAAAGCGGAACTAAAATAAAGTTCTTATCAGTCAAATGGTTTCCCTTTTTTCTTGCCTTCACTGCTTGCAAATTACATGTAGTAAAGTACAAATGGATCAGAACACACCTACACAAAATGTCATCAATCTTTTCTGTGGAGGTATTGAACTGCTTCTTCAAAATCAAAATTCTCGATCCTACTCTGCATTTAAGACCACTTTGAACAACTTTCGTTTGGTCCCTGTCAATGTGTCTGCAGACCAGGGGTTGAAATTGAGTGATTATTATTTTTGGAAAGCGCTCAACATCAACATTTGAGCATCATTTTTTTTCAGTTTTATTTTTTTAGTTTTATTTTTTCGATCAGAAAATAATGATTATTGTTTGAGCGATATTATTTCACTCAAAAATAAAACTCAAAATGCGCTAGATCCTAGGCTATTACACCTACGGATTTACCGTTGGTCTCGTTCGATTCGGCGTTCAAAATGCTACAAGTTTGACTTCGAAAAAATATTCTGTATGGTGTGCGTTCATATTATACTTTAATAGTGGAAGTATGAATCATGGACAATGACCACCAAGCACATTAGCAGGATCCAAGCTTCGGAGATGAGATACCTTCGGAGGGTGGAAGGTAAGACCACGAGAGACAGGGTCCGGAATCAAACGATTCGGAGAAACCTGCCTTGGATCCCTTGCTACGCCGATTAGATTTGGATGGAGGATCATATGTTGACTTTAGCAACTGCCAAAACAGAAGTGTTGTTTTTACTAGAAAGCGAATCCCCACTATTATCCTAGTACAAATCGAGGGCACAGAGGTCACTAGCAAACAAACTGTTACATATCTAGGAGTTACATTAGATACAAAAATTACATTCTGGGAACAAATTGAAAAAGCAACGGACAAAGCAGCGCAGAAAACAACAGCTCTCAGCCACCTTATGCGAAACATGAATGGGCCGAGACCATGCAAGCGTCGTCTGATGATGAGCATGGTCCAATCTATTCTCTTGTATGGTGTGGAGGGGTGGGCAGACGCCTTGAACGTCGGCTATTACTGCAAGAGAATGGTAGCAGTCCAACGAAGAGGAGCACTACGGATCACCTGTGCATACAGGACTGTATCGGAACCAGCCATACTTGTTATTGCGGTAGTCATCCAAATACAACTCATGGCAGCGTGAAAAATAGTACTCAAATGTTGATGTTGAGCGATTCCCAAAAATAATTATCACTTAATTTCAACCCTCGTTGCAGACATTTGTAACTAGCCTAATTACGGTACCGTTTTCATCCAATTTTGGTGATATCTTCAAAGAATGCCCGGGTTATGGTGCAGGTGGTTTCATTGCTCACAAACAATTATAACAGTCTGCTCGTGCACAAACGTAAAATCTGCCAAGTACGAGAATAATTCAGAAGTCTGAAGCTAATTCTTTGGTTTCGAATTATCAAATTTGGAATCAATAACAATGAACGATGAAAATAGTTTTTGTTTGATATCAATTGTCAGGTCGTGTCTGCTGCCAATTGCGCACGTAGGCTTCAACTTCGTAATTGTTGTGGAAGCCAAAGCTCCCAATTCTTCCTTAAGGGGACTAAACACGTAGAAGTCCCAGGAAGACGGCACAGGACTGTCTCTGGAACACCTGTGAAAGTAAGGCGTTCCATTGTCTTCCAACGCAGTTGCACAAATTTTTTTCGAGTCAGGATCGCTGTGTTTGGGCGAACATTGTCGTGGAGAAGAATCAATTATCTCATTGGTAGCTATCGCCTTTTGCGGTGATATGCTATTCTGAATTCACTCAAAATGTCACAATAATAAGCTGTGTTTATTATAGACACATGTAACTTTCAACGAGTTAATCACACAACAAGTTGAACACTCTTAATGTTGTCCGCAGAAGTGCTGGTGCGAGGTCCGGGGTCTTGGCTCTCATTTTCAACTCGTTCACGACCCCTCACAATAAAAACGGAATGAAGTAGAACTAGTCTATATTTCCACGAAAATAATGAGTACACAGTTAAATCGAATTCGACGGTTAGGTCATCATCAGTAACAAACATGAACCTGTTTGTGCCATGCAAACACTCTAGCTCTAGATTTCGGCTGGTTCAACTCCTTTTGTGGCTAGAAACTTGTTTAATTACCAGACTTAACTGACGTCCTTGTTATGAACGCATTAGGTATTTAATAATATGTTTTACAATGACCTATTTCTACATCTTTCATTCTAAATATCCTGTGCTTACAATGACTAAAGCAGCTGCATTGTTCAGCCAGCCGGGCTCCGTTCCTGTGTTTACCTTCTTTCGATTCTGTTCGAACTATCATCATGATTGGCACCAAACACAATCGCCCAAGGGCGTCGGAGCTGTTCGTTCCAATCTAAATTTCCCTTGAATCATCAACGTTGCGAAATCCTCGCGAATCATTCGACTCCCTCGAAAGATCCTTCGTGTTCCAACCTCTAATCAATAATCGTTACAATCTTGGATTTAGAACGTTAAATTCATCGCCGATGCGCTCGTTCGAGTAAAAAAACAAAAAACCCAACTCGACAAACGTGAGATTCCGCGCCATTACCTTCGTTGATTGATCGTTGGGAATGCCATTTCTGATTGTTTTAGTTCCCGCGAAGGTGAAGTCTATTAACCGCCGGTCGCAGTTCAATTCGGGTGTAAATTGGAAATTGTTTTTCTTTCTACGATCGGTTTCAGTATTCTTCGGAAGGCTAAGAGCTGGGATGCGCTTGAAAAGTAAATTTTGGATAACAAAATGTTATCAAATAAAATGTTTGGATAATAAAGAAATCTTTCTTTTTCTATTTTTTAGAATTCTGTGATGTTTTTAATATAGTACTCAAAAGTTTAGTAACAGTAGTTTGTTGAACCACTCCAGTATTGCCTATTACTGGTGGAATACGCAAAAATGACGTAGTGTAGTCAACTTTAGGTATTGGATAATGAGATGGTTGCCCAGCCCCAACTTTAGGAATCCATTACAACTATACAACATTAATCTCCAGAATTTCATAAAATCTGTTCCCTTCGAATACTGAGAGGTGAAAGGAGAGTGAGGGAGAGTTGATCACTAGTCCTTATCGAGGACAAAACCGAATGCACCCGAAGATAGAGGACCAACCCAACTCTTCATACTGATTAATTGAATCGAGTTTGGTGTACATGACAACGAAGCTTTCAATAGGGAAAACGAGTTAAGTGGAAGGAAGAGCTGAAGGAAGTTGTCACTAGTAGTAATACATTGGTAATACAAGGGCGCGTTTTGATAGAAAACCTTTCTCCCAAATAGGTTTGTGGACACGTTTAGCTTTGCAGTGCTATTACAATGGTACTTCTGAATGAAAAAGATCCAAAGGGGTTTGTGGAGTTCATCTTTCTGAACGAAAATCTGCAAGAAAGGAATTTCAGCCAAGGATGGGCATGTTCACTTTTGAAAGAGCCCTCCTCAAATAGCAATTAACAGTTACCTTTTGTCAGGACATGGTGCTGCCAGTTGGTCAATGAGTTAGTCCTTGTTTTGCTTCAATAAGAACTGGTCCTCATCAACCAACTGGCAACACTGTTTCCAAATAATAACTAGGTAATTGATTAATTACACTTTTCACTCTTTTGTTAGCAATGCACGACTGCAAGTGGCAACTTCCTTCAGCCCTTCACTCTCACTTAAGGGTGATTCTCAAACTACGAGCATATTGCTGTGCCGTTCAAAATCGTCTGACTTTCTACTTTTTCCCATTATCTGCATACATTTATTGAGTACTGCATTGACCAATAGAAAACCCTCGGAATCAAATTTCAAAAAGAGTTGAGTCCAAAAATCGAATTAAGAACACGAATCCGTCTGTCCGCCATATGCCTCCTGGAGCCTTTACCGAAACATCTAACCCAAAGTTAATGAAACTTGGGTCAAAAATCACATTTTGGGGTCCATCTTGTGCTCAATTCTCGGCATTGATTCCCCTTAGCAGTCATTCCCCAGGGTGAAATCAAACGGCTGAAATATTTTTTGAAAAAACCAGGATAAGGGTGATTCTCAAACTACAGGCAAGTTCGTGTAAATGGCACGCTGTGCCGTTCAAAATCGTCTGACTTTCAACTTTTCCCCCTTATCTGCATACATTTTGTGAGTACTGCAATGACCAATAGAAAACCGTCGGAAGTTACTATATGGGGGTGTGTAAACCCAGGTCACCTGAGGAAATAGACTCCCTGCAGGTCACTCAGTCCAAAGACAAGGTCAGTGGGAGGTACTCCTTACATGAGTACCCCTGAGTAAAACAATGAAGGTACCAAAACGAGGTCATTTTCCGAGTCCTCACGAATAAATTTTATTTTAATAGTAGAATCTGCTGTAAAGGAACAGCGACCTGCCCATGTTGTTAGGTGGGGAGAGTGAACGGTTATCTTGAGCCAAGACTCCTCAGCTAGAGACGTTTGCGACCTGCAGGTCTCGAACTTCACTTGCCACGAAAAGTTCGCGACCATCTGAGTAGTTTGACTGTCGGCCACGGGGAGCCATGCTGTCGCAAACGTCTTGTGATGAACTGGGTGTCTCCTTCCGCAGGTCATTTGGGACAAGTTCACTTGTAAGAGAAGTTCTTTGAGACAAGGTCACTCACTCACTGCCCACCTCTATTACTATAATTTCCATGTTTTTTAGGGTTGAGAAACCCTGATTTGCATTGTCTTCACCTGCTAGGTATCGAGGTTCCCAATTTCGGATTGGTTTTTCGAATATTCTACCTGATTTGAAACTAGAATTCTCTCGTCTTTAGTTACATCTGAAGAGCAGCTGTCAATGGTTTTTCAACCCCTACTTCAAGTTTTTAATGTCCTAACGCTGCACTTTATTCAGGTCACTTTAGTCTAGGGTCATTGTCAAGGCCCAAAAAGAATGTGTTCCTAAAGGCACAAAACGAGGATTTTCGAGGAAGTTCTTGTTTTGGTGGTAGCAGTGACTCACAAGCAAGCGGGTACCCCTCAGAGTCGCCCTAAACAGTAGGTGGTGTGTTTTCTGATCGAGCGGGAACATCTGAAAACAGGCTAGTATGTTTATTCAATGTAATTATAATGGCCCTAGTTGCTCACCTATCATGTTTGATCCCAAAATTTTCATTCTACCTACTTATTCTCTTGGAAGGCCGTATCACGTTGCATTTTTAAAACCCACTAAAAGTCTAGTAGTATTGGAAGAATCTCTGTTGAAAGTCCGAATTGTAATGGACATGTAGGTGAGAACATACCAAAATTGTCATTGTCGTGACCGAAACCGCCAAGCCATCATTGTGACTTCTATCGAATTTGAATTTCGAGGAGAATAATGGGATGTCTTGAATGACTGGGAATCAGAAAGACATCCAGGGAGGTCAATTAAGTGATAAACATCTAAAAACCTAGCAAAAGAAGCTTAAATTTTTCAAATGTCGGGACCAGAAAATTACCCATAATTTGAGAATCTCCCTTTACTCGTTTTCTCTTATTGAAAGGATCGCTGTCATGATCACCAAACTTGGGTTGTCCAACTGGTCAAGTCTCGTAGTTGAGCGACCCGTCACCGAATGGCCACGGTTCCCTTCAAGAGCCGATAACTATTCAGGGCGAGCTCCTTCCTCCTTCACACCTCCTGGAGAATCCACAATGAGGCCCCGCATCCCGTCTTACAATCGGTCCCGTCATCTGCCGACAGTATCAGTCCAGACTGTCGCCTGTCCCGTCCGCCGTTGGAGGTTTGAAAATACAATTCTGCGTCACAGTCCATCGGCTACTTCACACACACCGTACAACCTCACCGCTACTATTCTACTCTCCTCAACTTTTGCTTTGGCAGTATTGCTGAAATTAAAATTCATTCGTAAAAATCTATTGGAAAATGCCTTATGTATTTAGGAGAAAAGAGGCCCATCTTCTTATTCTGTGATTCATATAATTTTTCCCGCTGCAGGCCCACGCAATACGCCTAGCCGCACCTCAAAGGGTTAAGATAACCTAACTCCTTGATTTATCCGAGATCCCAACGGCACTCATTTCTGTGTCCTTCCCTTTACAGTCACGGTTTCGATATTCGATTACGACGTCTTATCATATCGATATATACAGGGTGTCCCATCTATATGGCCCCAATAAGGAAAGAAAGAATTCGTCGATTTTTGTTGTTCGCAAAAAGTGAAATAACTCCGAAACGAAGTCTCTAAAAAAATGTTCAACGATGCATTTTCTCTTCCAAATTCAACGTAGAATCGAAAACTAAAATATAAAAGGGGGGTTAAGAAGTAACCTCAAGTTCCAATCGAAGATTTGAGGCACTCAAATATCGAAAAATGAAAACGGGTTCCACCACCTTCAAGATGAGTGAAAATCCTATAGAAAAGGTCCAGTTCTATATTTTGATAGCTCGCACCGTATGGCAGTAATCCCTTAATGGGCCCATATGAATATATGGGCCCTGTATGTTGAAAGGAATATCGATATTTAGTAATGTCGCAACCTACTGTGTTGAGACGAATTAGGATCACAACATACTACGCTGATGATGTCTTAAAGAATCAGCCTTAATAGTCTTTGTTCGATTACCAAGGTTTGGTATTGAAAATTGGTTATAAAAGTTCACGGGTAAGCACTTTTTCCAAGTTTTTAATGAGTCAGTTGTCGAATAACTTATTACTCTATAATATCTATAACTCTGTCACCTTTTTTAGATCTTGCGATGTTTGCCATGATGTTTACATTGTTTTGTTGTTGAGATCGCTCTTTTTCCAGCTCGATTCATCGTGTTTGTCCAAGACAGTTTCTTTAACTGCCCCCACGTTCGATGCGCCCTTGAAGCCCCATTAACGTCCGCCGCAACTGTTTCGCGTGATGAAAAAACGTAAAATTCTACCCGTGAAATTGGCAAAACGAACGGATCGAAGCCGAAGGGGATGCGAAAGAACAGAAGAATGACCGTGAAAATGGGCAACTAATAAGAAAAGGGATAAGTGAACGAGGGGAGAGTCCGGATGTGGCGATGAGTGTGGATATCGAAGGAAAACGGAGCAGTGAGCGGTTCCCTTTCGGTCCCCTTTTGAAAATTTACCGTATTAACGTTCTGTTGGTGAAGAAAGAAACACGTAGACCAGATCATTCCATCGTTATGAAAAACCTTGTATGCAAGGGGAATAGGAAAACTGATTGAATACCGATTGCGGTACAACACTGCTAAGTGATGTCTGCAATTCCGTGGCCTGTGTTGGATGATCTACCAATCAGCTACTTTTGTTTCTTATTTGACTTTTTTCTGTCAAAAAAGCTGTATCTTGTCCGCTTGTAGCTATAACTAGTTGCAGCAGCTAGTCGTTACAACTTCACTTTTCACAACTATTATCTTGAGCTGTTAACTCAAGCTAGAGATCTCACAGCTTCCATCAATGTAGCTGGAGCAAACTGTTACAGCTAGCAGTTGGGGTTGTTGGTTGCAACTACTCAAGTTGTAGTTTGCAGTCGTCGTTAACTTTTTGGAATTACCACAAACAGGCTGCATGCTGTAGCTATCTCACTTTTCACCTGGTAGCTAGTGTTTCAGGTTAACAGCAAACTGGTTTCAGCGTTAACCGCCAAGCGAACTAATGTTGATTGATTCAAGTGTGATTATTTAATCACCAGAAGGAAGAGGTTAGGGCCAGGTGGCCCTCTCTTCCACCTCCTCTGGAGATTTATGTATAAATAATCTTCTTACAATCGTGATCATTACTTGATTGATTGCTTAAAACTCAATAACAGTAGAAATAAACAAGGTAAATATAAAATAAAATGAAGTAAAATCTGGATAAATAATTTTTTTACTTCTTAGTCCACGTATTGCGTTAATAATATCTTCTTGAAATGGTTTTTGAAAGTTACCACTGTCTGTTCTACTTTGGAAAGCTCTAGGTGCTTATTATAACTAGTTTTGATTCCTGGACTCCGAAGGTCTGCTCGAAAAGGTTCGTATGATGTGCCGGAACCAATAGCGTTCCATCACTGTTCCGAGGGTTTTTGGTGTAAATGTCCGCTATTAAGGCAAAGTCCTTGGCTAGGTCTGCCGAATTGAATTGTCCAGTAGACCATGGTAGCGAGATGCAGGTGTTTTTGACTCCCTAATCTTCAGAAAAGCCAAGCCTTTCAAAGGCTGGGGCAATGTGGAATCTGCTCTCAGTAGCTTATTGAAACGCACTGACGCGTTCTGGGCTCTCTGAAGCTTGTCTAAGTCTTGGCTTTTGAGATCTGTGAGAGCTGATGCAGCATAATCGAATGTCGGAAACACAAGCGACTGAACCAGCTGCTGCCTCACATGAATGGGAAAATTCACCAGCGCCTGTCGCAGCTGGTAGAGGCTTCGACACACATCGCTACACATGTTATCCAACTGCGCATTCCAGGAAACGGAGGATTGGCAGACATCCCTCAGGTTTTTGGCTTCATCTTCATCGACAATGCTGAAAGATGTTCAGCTGAGTTGCTGGACAATGCTATGCACCGATGTGGACAAGATTCTGCGGCTTCCTAAGATCACAGCTTTTATTTTTGGATGGTTGACACTCATTCCGTGTGCAGTACACCACTCTGCCAGTCTTTCCAATTCACTGTTGAGGGGGTCTACCGTTTTCTGGGTCATATAACCGTACATGCGTGCATCTTATAGACAAGGAGTACATCTATTCGCTATTCTCATTACAAGTCAACATGGATGTGTTCCAGTGAAATATTTTTTCCGCCTAATTCTAAATTTCCACTTTTTTTGCATTTTGCGTTTTGCTTTTTAGGCGATTCGGAACATCATTAGTTTGGTGTCTGCCTGTTTGAGCGTGAGAGAGAGTGTGTCTTCAGACCCTTGAGATAAACTTGTAGGAAGTGCCTGTCGATTCCATTTCTCAAAACCAAATAGGTCTGCACTTGTGGAAACGTCAAGTCCATCCAAAATCATTTTCTTTCGTCCTAAACATCCGATTTTTATCAAAATCGGAGGAATGCTTGATAAATATCAATACAACCCACCTGAAATCCTCGAAATGAAATAGAAATGCATCTTCTGAGCATGTTTTACAAGCAACATCGCGAAGAAGGTCAAGAAACTTGGGTTTTCATGTTTTATTGCCTGTAGCTCGAAACTGAATTTTGGGTGTTTCGACTGATCTTTTGTACTCAGTGTTTACCTTCTGATGAGATCTGGAAATTTGGCAGTATTGATTGGGGCCTCCTGGTATAGTAGACAGTAATCAACTGATCTCTCTGCAAATGCCTACAATTCGCGATCGAGTGTATCCTCACGCCAGTAGACCAGTGGTTTGAAAGGTTCTCCTATTCTCGACTGTGGCTTCGTATTCTCGGCGTACCGATTTTTTTATAAGTTACGTTGCATTGTTTAACAACAATACAATAAATGAATACAAATGAATTGGGCTCCAAGGTAGAAGCCTCATTTTCAGTACTGTGGTATTTCTTTTCGATTCGGACATTCGAAGAGCGTGGGATTTGTACAGTGATTTGTACTGTACTACTTAAGTCTTTAGCGGACTCCGTAAACAAGAAATTCCTTCTCGAAGATCGAATAACCTGAGAAGATGGGGTAAAGGTCGTTTGAAGGAAATCTCAAAAATGTTGAGGATCCCTAGGCAGGCACAGTTGGGAGAAGGCTGGGGAAGGAGCCTTCCTAGTAATTTCCACTCGTTACTCGCGACGTCCGCCGCCCTCGTAAGTGGTCGTTACGTTGTTATGCGGAACAGTTGACAGGTTCTCTTCTGTGATGGATCTCTTGGCAGGGAAACGACTCGCGGCAACCTGACGTGCCGGCGTTCGTGCTGCCGAGATGGTGGTGTCTTTCGTGCAAACTTTTGAGGCTGGACATCAGTTTATTACTGTGAGGTACAGTTGAAAAGTTCGGCGCCAAGGTGAAGGTTCCTGTAAAAATACAATTTCTTTCATATCCAGAGTCGTGCTCCTGAGAAGTTTTACGTAGGTATTTGCAGACCCATATCAAACTTTCCTATTAGCTCATCAAGGTGTTCTTGAGGTCTGTGAGCCAGCCAATACTACTTCCGTACTCCGCACTCCCAAATCCTCACTTATAGCTGTAAAGTTTCAAAATTGGATTCCGTTTTGTGTTAGTATCATGCAAAAAGTACGTTTTGTAAGTACTGTTTTCGGCTTATTAAAACTAATAATCATTTTAGGAAAAAAAAATCTTTCGTGTGTTTTATTAAACCCCTAGCGAGTGTGCTGGCGTTTTTGCTGCCAGGATGGTGTTTCCTTTTCTGCAAAATTTTGAGGCTGGACATCATTCCAATTTCATTTCCAAAGTCGTGCTCCTGAGAAGTTTTAGATAAATTTTGCAGCCCTGTATCATGCTTCCCTCTCAGCTCTTCACTTCACTGTCGGTAAGGGCTTCGAACCTGAACGGTACTAATTGTGTTGAAGTTCCCTATTCTTCGCTTTGATTGACAACTTTTACAAATTTGACAATTCGTGTCAATATTATGCCACAAATACTTTTCGTAAGTACCTACTATGTTCATTTAAATCTTTTAGCGTATTCATTTCATCGAAAAAACTCATTTTAATGGAGAAACCAAAATCAAAATGTTTTATGAATACAAAAAAAGGGAAAAACTGATTTTTTGAAGGAAACTGCTGGATCTTGATCACTGTTACACGTGAAAAGTCCTCATCAGAGATATTCCACATCATCATCCGATGTCCAGTAGTTGTTCTCAGAAATGAGAAATTTTCGGAAGAAATATTGAGCATTGTCATTCACCGAAGAAGAAAGGTGCTGCAAATTTCGAAGTTTCAGAGCCTCGATCGGTACTGGTCCAACATACAGTTTTTACTGTGGGGTGAGGATACATGCTTTCTTGATTTTCGACTATTTAGTCATATCAGAAAGAACAACGGCTTACGGCCGGTTCAACGGTACTGTAGAGAGTAGTGGGGATTTCGCAATAGGTAGATAGTTTATTTACATCGTTTTACATGTTACATTCTGCATTTCAACAGACAGCGAATACAGAACGCGATTCTCTCCTTTCTTCAATCTTCTCGCTTTCATCTATTTTAAGCATTCTGATAGACGAGTTGGCGTCGGACATTTCGAAACGTACGCGTCAGACAAAAAAGGAGTCAACGTCAGAAAATTACCTCATCAGCATAGTTTATCAAATTGAAAGAAGAAGGCTGATCTTGCTCTTTCTGAGGCCGTCTCGCCTTTCGTCAGTTAGTTCGGTATATGATTTCGCATGGAGCATCCTTTGCCACACTCAAGGTACGAATGTCCGGGTTTGGGTAAAACGGCTTTGGTACTGTCAAACGTGTTCAGTCGATGCGCCTTGAAATGTAGGAAATTAATGATTGTATAATATTGTCAGGCGCAAGAACCGAAGAACCTTGGTAGGAGACGTAATTTTGCCTCCAAATTATTGGTAAAAAAGTGGTACAGCATCAAATATCCCTAATTACGTTTGTAATATTAAATAGTGAAAAAAATGCTGTAAATTCTTTCACTGGGGTTTATTATTCAATTGGCTTGCGTTCATGATTTGAATTTCTACTAAGCTTTGGAGTGTCCCTTTTTCACAGGTGATAGAGCGATTATTGAATTTCAGGAGATATGCGTAGAGCACGTAAATCTGTCCTCAACCAATATACCTATTTGGATTGATCAGTTGATCATATTTGTGTGCCTCCTGAAATTCAATGATCGCTCTATCACTTGTGAAACACGAACACTCTAAAGCTTAGAAGAAATTCAACACATGAAAGCAAGAAAATTGAATAATAAACCCCAGTGAAAGATTTTGCAGCGGTTTTTTTTTTATGGTTATCAGAATACTTCAACCCGTGTATCGGCTATAAGCCCTTTTAGGAGTTCACTCCAGTATCCACGTTCAGTACATCACTAGGTTACTGTAATCAAAACAAAAACAATAATAAACCAAAAATTTTTGGCATATCAATTTATACTTTTCACAACCCCAACTATTCCAACATTCCATCCCATATAATGATCAATAAATGTTTTTTCTCTCTCTGAAAAAAAAAAAATAATAATAAACCAAAATAACGCAAATATTGGAACCATAAATCGGACCATACATCGGAAATGGTTTGAGCTACGGACCTGGGGAGGGGCTCATTCGATTCCTCATGGAAAGTTCTTAAAAAAAAAAAAATACAAATTTAGGCCGCCTAGACTTTTTTTTGAGGATTTTTAGAGATTTTACAAAACTTTTACAACCCTTAGAGGGCACCCTTAAAGGGCTTAAGTGAGAGAGCTGGCTAAAGAATTGGGGCGTTGTCGGACCAATATTGATTTTTCCTGACACTTTCAGATTTTTTGCCGTTAGGGAGAAATCGTGCGTACGGTGTACGGCAGACGGACGGAAAAATTTTTATTGCAGATTCGTATTCTACACCCTTTGAAACGTAAACCATGAAATTTTCAGGGGGTTACAATTTTTTTCAAGAGCGATTACAATGGTTTATTATTGAATAATAAACCAAAACTAAGAAAAGAATGGAATCGTTACTCGTATTGAGAGACAAACAACTCTTATCGTTTTAACCGTCACCGCAGGATTGAGATCGTTGTTTCGCGACACCTACTATCTTTTATTCTGTGTAATGACCCAAACCTCTACCGTTCATTCCCCAAGCGATACATGTTTCGATTCGGTTCTGTTAGGCCTGCCAGATGGTACCACTATCTCATTTCGGACCAAAAGTTGATTCTGACCTTTCTTTCGTGACCCTTCATGCATGTTGTGTGAAGAAGCCAGTACATATTATCTTCATCCTCAACCACGCAAAATAACTGCTTTATAGTTCGTGGTTGTTCACCGATTAGACACTGGGGGTAGTACTAAAGAACATCCTAACTGAGACAAAATGTATATGAAGTGTACGAAGGATGCTGCAATACGCTACGGGTTGTTGTTACATAAAAAATTATTCAGGCGACATTCTGATGATGGAATGTCCCATTGTTAATTATGAATTTTGTAGCAAGAAGTAAATCTTAGAAGCTGACTACCTCAGTAGGCGCGAAGTCTCCCTTCTGTGGACTTCCTAATTGGAATTTCCTAGACGCACTCGAGATTTACATTTTGTTGTGGGCACCGCCAGGATAATGTGCGAAGCGCTGATGACTAAATTAGCTTCGCTCCCCTCGGAGACATTCGTTTTTTCCTGGATCGTGACCAAAACGAGTTAATCACGGTTTCATTTTTTTCTATTTCCAACATTATTGTATTCAACGATTACCCACTAGGCAGATAATGATATGAAATAAGTAATAAAACAACGTTTCCTGTTGATGAATAAGATGAGAGAACGACTATTTTTACCTCAT
The DNA here is from genome assembly GCA_031894815.1 of Creontiades dilutus. NCBI lineage: Eukaryota > Metazoa > Arthropoda > Insecta > Hemiptera > Miridae > Creontiades > Creontiades dilutus. Next base: position 745,349 of record JAVIWC010008912.1, on the reverse strand, counting down.
TAGTTGCGGGAAGCACTTTAACTTGCTCTCGTCGCGTCTTTCATGAAGAGGTGAATTACAAAGTGGCAAGCGAACTTAGTATTCAGGAACGTTCTGTGTTTTCTGCAATATTGGCCGTCTTGCATTAAAATTTCGCATATGAACGGATCTTCCAACCTGAAATCGTACTGAATCGGTGCAGCTGTGGTGGCGGTCCACAGTACCTGCTTTAAGCTTGTGGACAAGTTGCCAAAAATAAAGACAGAACCGATTCTTATAAGACATTTCGCGCTGGTTACGAACATACCACATATGTAGGGTCGCAAATGAAGTCTTCTTAGTTATTGTTTAAAAAACTAGTCAAAATCGTTAATTTTGATGGTTTTTCGAATACCAGGACCTGAGTTTGTGATTGGTCATTTACAGTTTTTTTTTTTAAAGTAGAGTAATCTTATATTTTTGAAAGAAATCACCCGAGCAATAAATTGTAGGTCAGAATTAATAACTATTATAATATTAAAATTAAATTTTTCAGGAGAGCGTAAACGAAATTTGACTTCAAGTTAAAAATGTAATATTGAGCCTCCATATCATTTTTCAAGTCCCATAATGTCGAGAATAAATCGCAGATCCAAGCTCAATGATGATTTGCATGACTCGGTTGAGTTTAAATTCAGTCATCGCAACAATCATGTGTAAGAAGTCGTCGATTCGTCGGGAAAACTTGTAACGTAGGCCACGTCCTCACTACGCGTCGGCAGCGTAGCTCCCCGTTACTTAATCATTAGTCCATGCTCAATCAGATCCATATTCAATAGCCCAATCATTTAATATCCATACCATAACCTTTTCACATTAGTAACTTCATTAATTCAGAATCAAATAACCTCACTGATCTTTTTTCGTTCTCACCACGCGTGGCTCGTTAAATTAACCCCCTCCTTCTTTCTTTGGAAAATCTTTAAAAACCCAATCAATCGACTTTTGTCAAATTATTATTTCTATTTCTTTCGTCTTCTGACTTTTTCATTTTTTCCAGCTATCGCTCAGGTTTGTTTTTCTCTTTTTGCTGCTTTAGCACACGATTCTATTCTTTTCTCTTTTTCCCTCGAGGACGGGCGTTTTCTTTTATTATTTCGCATCATTATATTATTCTTTTCCTTTCAGTTGTTTTGTCTCATTTCGACCTTTGATTTTGACTTCTCTTTCGAGAAAAGAGAAGTACCTATATTGGTGTATTTCTCACTAGAATTGTGAGTGGTAGCAGAGTCTGCGTTGCGGCAATATTTTCTGTTACTTTCTTCCAGATTGTAATAGTGGATGTGGTGTTACAAACTAAGGATCTTGAATTGAATGATAAGACAAATACAGGGATAGGTACTTTTATTCAGATTTTAAATGAACTTTAAATAATTTAGTTGAATTATTAAGCAATAATCAAAATTAGTTGGAAATGAAAAATATTGTAAACCTCTCTGGGAACGTTCATATGAAGCATCTTCAGGTTCGTTGTTCAATTCATTGATGTCTGGTTCTGGAGGACAATCTCTGGTGTCTCGTCATGCAGGATGTCCCTGATGAAATTCGTTATAAGTTCTCGGTATTCACAAAAATTGTGTAAATCCTTCTTTTTAGCTAGTGAAATCGGTAATCTTGCGTCGTAGGATTTTCGAGGCTCTGGCGTTCTCAGAAGTCTCTTCTTTCTGGACGTATATGCGTAGAAGTTCTTCATCCATGCTTACAAGAAACAAACCAGGAGTACTTCTTGAGAATCGAAAACATCCAGTTTTCGAAATGGCTAGGGCTGTTTGATGTTTTCCACCGACGAAAATGCCACCGTCCGTGAATTAAAATCTATAGTTTTCAAACGCTATTTTAAAAAAATGTCTGATGAGACAGATCGAATTGAGTAGAAAATGTGGAACAGAACAAAATTTCCAGAAATGTTCATCGCGAGATCAAGTAGAACAGCTGCCCTTAATATTATAAACTATAATAATATCTTATAACTAAATCTAGTTATAACCAAACCGGGGAGTGCGAAATAGTTTGATCTAGTTAAGTAACAAAGTTGGTAGATTCGTTTGTTTTTCAGAGCAAACAATGACGAAATCACTTGTGGGACTCCTCACTGCCCACTGTCCTCTAACGTTCCACCTTAACAAAATGGGCAAGGCCAGGACAATAGAATGTTGTGGCTCTGCTGCGAAGAAGCGGAAACGACTGAACACGTACTCTGCGACTGTCCTGCTGTTTCATCAATGAGATTCCGGCATTTCGGAAAAGGTCATTAAAAAGATTCTGAAGTGAAACTGGGAAAGTGTCACGATAGATCACAACATTGCTCTCAGTGACCAGGGGTTCCTCCCATCGCATATCGGAAAAAAAGAATTGCAGATTCGTTTTACTTTGTGAAATTTTCCCCACGCACAGATAAGTGATCTTATAACTGATAGGAGAGGGAAATCGAGGTGACCTACTGACGCGCAATTTTGACAGATTATAAACATAACTTTAGTAAAGTGAATGATGACGTAAACGTAGATACGTTAGTTCTGCAGTTTCGCGAGTTTGTCAGAGTGGGGACGATACGCAGTGGAACTTTTGGGAACGATGGTCTTTTCGGATGATGGTTTATAACTTCTCCCAACGCCTGGAACATGGTAAAATAGAAATGAGTGTAAGGGGCTCCATACAATCTGTATTCTATAGGTTCAATAATTTAGGGCTTTGTATCATACAACGCGTCAGTAATGTCGATTGTTCACGTTATCGTTGTTGAAAAGATGAATAGCCGAACTAAAAAAGAAGTTGTTTTCGTAGCTTCGCAAGTTATTCTTGGAGACACCTACAGCAGTGGAATCACGAAGCTTAGATGATATCGCTCCGGCATTGCATACCAACCTCGCCGTGGTGGACTCAGCCGTTCAAACCGCGAACCTCAACCAACCAACTCCTGAACGTTTTCATTTTCTTTCTCCGTATCGTTCAACAAGTGGGGGTTTTCTTTTGACGGTTAGAAAGCATCTTGAATGTAGTAATACCCCGCAGATGCGCCCCATCGCTGGCTATTTCGACCTCAGCACCGCCATCTCCCCAGAGCCGTCCAAGCATATTAAATGCCTTTCCTTATCGCAGATAATGCTGTAGGTTGGAAAAAAGAAGTCCGTCGAGATTTACAGGCAGACGCTTGGGTGGGCGACGGCAGCCCAGCATCTCCTGTGTCAAACCTTTACCCATCTGTGGACAACATAAAAGCCGAAGGTTCCGAGAAGGCAACCGTCCCGTCTCCAAACGGAAAAGACTTGCATATTATATCAAACGGTTTTTATCGAGAGAGCTCTTGTCTTTTTGTTTTTTCACTTGAAGAGCTTTCGTGAATCGTGTACATTCACGCATATGGTGTGACGACGGTGTTCTTCAACCGTTGCAAGACGTGTTAGGAAGATCTTGTACAAGATGGATGGGGACAGCGTGACAAGCACCTTGTTGTGTTCGAGGAGCGTTGAAAAAGTTCAGCACTCGTCTTTGGTCAAGTGCAGATGATCGAAATGCGGATTAACCTGTTCAGAATTTTTAATGTTAATTATTCGGTCATTCAACTTTGGTATACACCAGTTTCTCGAGGGCTGTACTTCATATTTTTACTGTCTAAATCGTTGCTGATCGTTGTGGAGTCTGAAAGGAAAGCGTTATTTTCTCAAAAATCAAAATATTTCTCCTCGATATTCAAAAGTAAACTGGTGCCTCACATGGAATTCAAAGATTTTCAGTGCTGTGGCTAATCAAGTTTGAAAGAGACCTTTTGGAGTTGAACGCTCTTATGACACTGACAGCAGCCATAACTGCGGTATTGGATGTAGTGGAGTTATTCAGAACACTTTCGTTTTCAATGGTAAAAATAAAACATTATGTTTTGGAACTGCGTTGGTATGACTTTGTAGTTTCAACTGAAGTTCTTCTGAATTTAGATCGAATTACTGCATCAGAAGTACAATTTCAATAATGTATCAGGAGTCCAGTGTAAAATGAGTGCTAAATGTATACTTTGGGAGTACTGTATCAAGTTCTGTGGTAACTGGGAAGCTGTTCCTGTAAACATCCTGGGACATTTGGAGACGCAGAAGTCTAATTCATTGAAGAACGTTTTGGAAATTGGTTATGGTTCATAGATATTCCCCATTCGTACCATGAAAAACTAAGATCTAAAGCAGGAAAGATTTGCTCTCTTGTTTGCAATCTCCGTCTCTATTGAGTAACATAGGCTATATTATATTTTCAAAATAATTCACAGATCCCAATCTAAAAGGGAATCATGTAACACAAGGTTTCAAAACCTTTCCTATAAGAGTCATTGTTTCATGTGCCCTTCGAGAAATAATGACGACATATAAAATGATGTTCTCAAAAAAGGCCTGGATGGTATCTGCCTAACCGTTGTAGTTTGGAAACATTTAAGTTTTTGTTTAGATTCTAAGATTTAGTGAGGGCAGAATCGAATGTTGGTGATATTAGCTCACTGAGATTAATCGTTATACATTTAAATTGATTGATAATTATGATTGATCATGTATCTACGTCTAAATTCCTCTTTGATAAGATCGGACTTTTCGCTCATAAGTTATGACAAGTTCACAAATTCTCCAAAAAAAAGTCAGAATTCGTATAAACTGTACTGCGTTTAGATTTGTTAGATTAATAACAAATACTTGGTAATATGAACCAATATGGACCCTGAAATTTCAAAATCGGTCTATTATACAGTCTGAAAATGAAGCCTGTTATATGTTATCTTTGTTCTTTGGGTACTAAACGTTTTTGCAAGCTCTATGAAAACGAATAATTTTTACGTTTACGGAACTAATAAAAACCCATTTTCAAACTTAATTAACATATTTTCAGAAAATTTCATCGAAATCGTAACAATTTTCCGAAATACGGACATACAGACGGATAGCAATGGGTCGAAATTTGAATAGAATGGTCGAAAAATGTAGTACTAAAAACAGTAATTAGCAAAACGTAATATTTCAATACATCTCAGTCCGTTAAATATTTTCATTTTTGATAGTTTACTTTTTTTCACCTGTAATTATTGAATGTATGATTGACAAATTGCTTGGCTTCTTCTTTCTTCCTCTAAGGGTGCGTACAGACTGGAGCTGCGATAAGAGCGAGGAAGGAGAGCAAAGAGAGGAGCGAAGAGAGCAGAGAGTTAGCCAATTCAGAGTGGAGCGATACTGCGGAGAGTCAGTGCGGTTCAAATCCTTCTCGACGATGACAATTTCTTTGCGGGAAACCCGTCATTGAGAATCTGGTATTCACTTCGGGGGCGAAAACTAGAAAGGATTCATGCAATTAATCGATCGCGATGTTCTAGGGGAATTTCATCATTTGTACGATGAACTTCGAGAAGATTCCAACATGTTTTACGAGTATTTTCGGATGAAAATGACGTCATTCGACTACTTGCTGGATAAAGTACTGCGCAAATTGCTGAAGAGGCGATCAAATTGCATTTCAAACCCAATTTTGGCTGTTGAACGTCTGGCTGTTACCTTCAGATAAGTACGTGCACATTTGTAAATGTAATAAATGTTTTATTAATAAACGTTGAATTGATAACGTCAATATTCAGTTCAATTACTTCAACATTAAATGAGCCTACTTCGGTTTATACGGGAATAAAACACGGTAAATACAGTATATTTTTATGAACACTACACCAATTCAATCGTCAGGATTAATATTTCACATGAGCGATAAGAGCGACGAAAACAAACTGGCTTGGTTTCTTCGCTCTTAGCTTCGCTCGCAGCGCCGCTCGACCTTGAAGTGCTGTTCCACTCTGCACCCCCTCACCTGCCTCCCTGTGTTTGTTTTCTTTGCTCTCTTTCCTCGCTCTTATCGCTCCTCCAGTCTGTAAGCGCCCTAATGCAACCACAATGATTCCTTTTTCACCCAAGAAGTACGAATCCTAAAGTTAAGTTCCGAATCTTGTCGGAATCGCACTAACCTCTTCCTCCATCTAGGGCAAAATCTCGGGTTCTGGAAGTCGTATATGTCTTGAGGCGATCCAACGGTTACTTGACACTGTTTCGAGGCTCTTTTACAACGACAGCCAATGACAGCGCCCGTTTCCCGTCCAATGTAAACAGCCTCGCTGTAGAATTCCGCGAGTCAACGGAGAACGGAGGACGTAGAAGAAACTTTTGGATTTAACGCTAATGCGGATGTTGGCCATGCTAGGCAATATAAAATCACCCTCCTTTTTGGTGTTTGCGAACGCGCTTGCCCCTTGCTTGTTTGCCAACTCTTGCTAACGGTTATCGCTGAGTGTAAATGGGCCTTTATGGTATTGAGGACCTATCTCATCTTCCTAGTGAGCCCACTTCGGCGAACTCCTTGATCTTTGGTTGTTGTTTTATTCGTCTTCCGATCCATATTGTTTTCCAGCTCTTTCCGAACTACCTCCTTCCTTCTCTGTTTCGTTTATCCATTAAGTGAGCCTAAGTCCACAACTGTCACCATAAACAGTACTCCTTATCCGGAAATGAAACACCTGTTCACGTAATGTGACAAAACTACAATCATTTCATTGTTTACTAAAATTCTCATAAAATACTGCAACCAGTTGACAGTGGTATTATAGTATTCAGGCAACGGTCGAATTCTATAACACACTGTCATAACGACCTATCGAATGCACAATGAACAGTTTCAAAATTCACGAAGGTCGCGATGCCTTAAGGTGCGAATCGATGGTTTAATATAGACTTGGACAGCATTTGGTGTTTCGCTTATGATTCGCCATGAAAGTTGAGTGTTAGAGACATATAAAAAATATGATACTGAAATGGTTATAGAAAGGTTTGTCGTATGTTAAGATCGTGAATAGCAGTTACATATAGGCGATAGCAAAACATTTAACCACATTTTACATGAATGGACAGTTTATTGATTAATTCTTCTGGGAAACATCCAGGAAATTGTGTTTTACAAAGTAGTGCTTCAAAACCACTCTCAGTACAGCTTGATGGAACGATCTATGAATAGTACTGAAATAACCGGCACCAGACCAAACTGCGCACACAAGAATGTGAAAACCAAGGACGGAGTACTTGAAACGCCAGACTAGTTGTAAACAAGCTGTTTGATAAAAGAAAAAGAGAGGGGGAAAACAGGTATCATCTTCAACCTTGCAAGGCCATTTCTATAGGGATTCCGCCTTGAAAAGTTCCTGTATATTCGGCGGCCGGTCAGATGCCGGAGTTGATGAGGTCAGAAAGGTCCATCTGATTGCGAATTCAGCTGCGCGCTCCACCAGAAAATAAACGTCCTCGGAAACGTAATAGTTGGTTGCTCGATTGGGTTAAAAATCCGCGGGGGTCTTGTCTTGCCAAACATCTTCGCCTTGACGCCCTCTGAACAATTCTCCTCAAAATGAGAATCAATTAGAACGAGGGGATCCGAGCCTCGTTTCTCAGTTGGGGAGTACGTTAGAACTCAATGTCAAGAAGCGAGATCATCCAGGTGCTTCTGTTATACAATCAGATTCGGTTGGTTGGGACTGAAAAATGCCTGAAATGGCTTCCGAAAAAGAAGTAGTGAGAAGCACTGGACGGTACTAGTTTTGTGATGCAGGAAGGCGTGAACAATTGAACGTGGTACGTGATTTTAACGAAAAGTGGCATCTAGATTTAATGTAAGGCTCAACGCGTCATTGGCGGGTGCCTATGTTAAATCCCAATGCCACAAAGCTAATTCATCTCTATGCTTCCATTGTACAATCAGCACGGGTGGGTGGGAGCGTATTGCTGAAATATTTTCCAATAGAAAAAGTTTAAATCTCTTGATGCAGTTTTTGTGATTGAAAATCAATCAAACTTCGAACATATGGGACAATGCGAAGACTCTAGATATACCACCAACCTCCTCCAAATCGTTGGTGCTGAAAACTACATGGGCTTTCTGAAATTACTTTTGAAATATCATAAGGTAATGTCTACATTTGTGCAACTTTTGTTCATCACAGGCATGCGTCACTGCGCAAGGTGTGACGCACGTTGTCATGAAGCACATTCCTCCATGCATTCCTTCACCAACACATATTATGTCGGAGAGATGATATTAATTCTTCAAGCCTCCGTCAGAGCACAGCTGGGGAGAGCAACCTTTTTTCCAGACTCGACTTCACTTGCGATTTAGCTCTTCTAGCTATCATTTTTCCTCCTGCGATTTTTCACAGCGATTTTCAGATTTTCAATCAAAGGCGTTTCCTTTTTCATTTCTTTCATTTCATATCCAGTTCAGTTTATTTTCTACTCCCAGTGGCGATCATTCTTTCATTTCAGCATTTTATTCAGGTCAGATTTTTCCTTTTATACTTTATCATTTTAGCTTAAACAAAAGCAGCATCATTTCATTTTCTTTTTTCCTATTTTTAGAGAGGACGAGGTGTTTAGTTTCCTATTTCATTTTCTAATTCATTTTATTACAGCGTTTAATTTCCTTTCAAACGGTTTTATTATTTATTTTTCCCTTGTATTCTACAAGATAGTAAATTTTTTCCTGGGTAAACCCAGGTGGTAGCAGAGAGATCTGTTTTGAGATATTCCTCTCACAGGGAATATTACAACGTGATGAATCCGAAGAGGCGTGCCTCATCCGAGTTGAACTGGAGTGTTGAACGGTAGGGGAAGGGGTAGCGCACTCCGAACCACAAGGGTTGGATTCCTGTGCTTCACACCGTTCATCTCGCTTGAATTTTCCATTCAAGAAGTGCCGTCTTCAATTTTTTATTGTTTATAAAATATCTGATGCGAAGGAAACTCGTGAATTCATCGAGGGTTACAGTAAATTATCTGTTCTCTGGAATGTAAATGATAAAATGTACACTAACAAAATCTGGCGGAAAGATGCGTTGGCCATGCAAAGTACAAGTTGGACACCAAAAGTGTTAATGATGAAATTAAAAGCTTGAGGACCTACTTTTCCAAAGAACATACAAAAAGTCAGTTTACTCCATCGCGAGTATAGAAAGAAACCTGACGGGCAAATGTGGGCAGGATTCGCTTACTTCTAGGGTATGCGTCAGAGGCAATCTTCATGAGGTAACTTGAAAGACGCAGATTGAAAGTTGAAAGACGGAAACGCACAAGTGTAGACGAACCTATACGCAGATACACTTCTCTGAAATTGTGATGGGGGAGGTTTTGTTCAATGAAATAATGAACTTGGCATTCACTGCAAATTGCATCCTGACAACCTTTAGCTATTCAACGAACTTCAACTCAATTCAAATCATTCCAATTCGATTTCAACATAGGACAAGCAACAGATCAGTTCGATCAAGTAGTACATGTTTTTTATCAAGTACAGAAGGCAAAAGTATAAATGGTGAACCGAAAGAAACATATTGGTGAGTAATGCATGTTTTACAGGGACTTCCCTATTTCTGAGTTTTATGTGATCACACTTGAAAACATAATTATAAAAACCAGCGTACAATGTATAAATACTTGATCGAATTATTAATCGAATAAAAGAAAGAACGAAATCGACTGTGAATTCTAGTGGGTATGAGGAGTGCTCGCATGAATTGCCTATAACACCCAATATTCCCCATCCCAACAGGAAAGTTCAAATTTCCGAAATTTGTTGCACATACCAGACACTAGAATTAGAGTCAAACAAAGTAGTGAAGAATCTGAAAATGATTTTGTAGAAAAAAAAGGAACATTTTTTATTTTGGTTTATTATTCAATAATAAACCATTGTAATCGCTCTTGAAAAAAAAAAAAAAATCTAACCCCCCTGAAAATTTCATGGTTTACGTTTCAAAGGGTGTAGAATCCGAATCTGCAATAAAAATTTTTCCGTCCGTCCGCCGTACGACAATTTCTCCCAAAGACTGAAGCGAAAAAGTTGAAATTTTCAGGAAAAATCCATGTTGGTCCGGTGACGCCCCAATTCTTGATCCAGCTCTCTCTCACCTAATTTAAAGTGCCCTTTAAGGGTTGTCAAAGTTTTGTCAAATCCCTAAAAACCTCAAGAAAAGCCAAGGCGGCCTAAATTTGTACTCTTTTTGAGTATCGTAGGTGAGTACCAATTTGGTACACATGGCCTGTGGGTAACCCTTTCGGAGTACCAAGTTGGTACTCACTGGCAGTCAACGTGTTACAAAAATGGAACGTTTAGGTACCATACATTGAAAAATGACCAGTTTTGAAGCGATGTAAAAATATTCTATTTGAGACGTTTTTTCCGCCTCAGCCACTTTATATGGCTCAACAGTTACTCTCTGAAATAAGTCGAGCGAGTTGACTGTCACGATTGTGTTTTGACTTGAATGTGTGGGGATTTGAAAGATGCCAAGTAAGGGGATGTGACGTTTACAATCTTTTGGATCGAAGGAAATTTTATTAATTTTTGTTTCTTATCATTTCGGGTACTACCGCCTGCGCCAACATACTGCTTGCGAATAAATGTGATTGGTTTCGAAAGTTGAACAATCTTCTCGACAGTATGATTAGAATTCAATTCGTTGAGTAATTTGAGGTAGTTATGGCCCATTTCATTGAAATAAGGGTGAAAATACGAAAAAAACCATTGATGTAGAATAGGCAGAAAATTGCTACTAGGTAGAAATTCTTGCAAATTAGTTGTAGCTAAATCGATACCTTATACAAAACACCCTGTACAGCTTGAGTTGGGATATTACGTGTCGCTTGGGGAAATCCGATGACAGGTGCTATCATCGCTAATGATGATTCAGCTCATCTTTGTTTCAAACAACGTCGGAGGACCTCGGAGCTACCGAATAAATTCCTCGGCACCGTGAAGCCCAACCGGTGCGGGGAGCGGATCATTGGTCGAGAGAGAGGCTCCCGTGTGTACGTAGATGACTTGGGAAGAACATTGTATCAATTCAAGTGGCGACGGGATGACGTCAGAGCGGCGAACGGTCGTATTGTCGAAGATGATGAAGGCTCCACGGTAAAGTCCTGGCGTGGGCGCGGCCGTTAGTCTTGGGTTCCCCTGCGACTCCGAGCCCGCGAAAGACCGCTAACCTGAGAGAACGGGCTCACCTGAAGAGATCAGTGAAGCTTTTTAGCTCCAGTTGGTGTGTTACGGCCCAAAAATACTGATACCTTTGGCTGAGTTCGCTCACATCCTTCTAAGGAGAAATTTCTCATCAGTTGCAACACCCTAACGGGCTGATCTATGAGGCCGATTTAATCAATCCCCTTCGACTGGGAGTCATACTTCTTGAACATAAATTTCCCCTGAGTCAAAGACCAGTAATTCCCTCTGATTTGAGGTCGTACGCAATGACGAAGTGAAACTGCAAGCCGCTGGCTTAGCAGATGCTCGCTGAAATAAGTCAGCAGCCGAGCGAGGTCATTGTCACGATTGTGTTTTGACACAAGTGAGTGGGGAAGTTAAACATGCTACGTTAGGGAATTTGATGTTTACAGCCTGTTGGATCGAAGAAATTTAATAAATTTTTGTTTCTTATCATTTCGGAAACTACTGCCTGCGCCAACTGTTGCGGCCCAAAAATATTTATATATCTGAGTGAGTTCGAATTTGTGTTCCCACTACTTAGTTGAAATTCACCTTTTGATGTAACACCACAGGGCTGATCTACGAGGCCAATTTAATCAAACATCTTCGACTGTGGGTTGCACCCACTGAACATAATAGGTGCTTCTCGCAAATCGCCTGAACTCTTGGTAGAACCGACTAGTTCTATCCATCATTCCTGTTGATGCTGGAATTTGCTCAGGAACCTGGCAAAACTCCCTAACCCTCCATCGCAATACGCAAGAGGGACGGAAGAGTGAAGCTGAAATTTTGAAATTTTAAATGAAGCCTCAAGGATTTGAAAAGGAGTTTACGGACGGAGCCTCAAGTCCTTATGCACTCGCCAAAGGGCTCCTTTGGCAATTCGAGACAATGCTGTCAAGCCTTTCTTAGCAGTTTGCGGTTAAAAGAGCTACATCATGGGTGGATCAAGTGCTCTAGTAACAGGTCGAGGACCGTTCACTTATCCATAAAACTTACGATCTACCGAACATGAAATCAAGAAAAATACACTGCCAACAAGATGGCACTGCAGCTTCTTCGTTACAATCAAAGTGACGCCATTATAAAATTGAAAATAAAGAAATCTTCAGATGAAAGATGTTGAGGTAATTGGTCAAACTTTAATATGAGACGCTGAGGGGGTATAATCCTTTATCATATGAGCTAAATTGAATCAAAATTGTTAAATTTCTACCTGTTTCAAGAATGCGTTAGCGCATGCGTAGAGCTTACCGCTGATTATATTGATATGAAATTCGTTTGGGACCTCAAGAGGTATTATCCGCATAGTTCCCCAAAATATGAGATGAATTCATTCAAAATTGTGGAAGTTATGGCTGCAACAACGAAATGCGGACAGACATACAGACACGGATTTGTTCAGTGTTCTATGAAACGCTACAAGCGAATGGAAATTTTGAATTCGGACAACAAAAATTGGTTGGCTCTCGAAAATGAACACAAGACTTCCGCTGCTTTGCAGACTCAATTAATTTGATTATTAAGAATTAATATACCTGTGTGGGTTGGATTCGAGGACTTCTGCTGTTCTCTCATGGGGTTGCTCAAGGCGTAGGTTAGGATCGCCCCGCTGTCACCATGTAATAATTATTACAAATAACGCAATGAACTCTTGACACATTATATTATAGTGAATCAGATAAAGAAGCAGCAAAGAATAAAACGGTTTTCCGCCTCTCTCGTTCCCTCGGTTAATCATCTGTTCCAACATTAGTAACGTAACCGTAGTAGGCTTCTACACAAATGTATTCCTCTATGAACTCAGAAATCTGCAATTTGAAATAGGTGGGGACTGCTGGATTCCACCAAGAAAGGATCAATCGTCCTAACGCCTTGATTAGCTGACGAAGCTCTGAGGAGAACATACCTGGGAGAAAACCGACTTCATTCGATGCCCCATCCCTTTTGGTTTATTATCTATTCAATAATAAACCATTCTAACGCTTTTGAAAAAAAAATTCTAACCCCCCTGAAAATTTCATGGTTTACGTTTCAAAGGGTTTGGAATCCGAATCTGCAATAAAAATGTTTCCGTCCGTCCGCCGTAGGCCCTTAAGGGTTGCCCTTTAAGGGTTGTCATAGTTTTGTAAAATCCCTAAAAACCTCAAATAAAGTCAAGGCGGCCTAAATTTGGACTCTCTTTGAAGAACACTCCACGAGGAATCGAATGAGCCCCTCCCCAGGTCCGTAGGTCAAACCATGCGCGATCTATGGCCCGATTTATGGTGCCAACATTAGCGTTATTTTGGTTTATTATTGTTTTTGTGTTGATATCAGTAACCTAGTGACGTAGTGATGTAGTAATGTGGATACTGGTGTGAACTTCTAAAAGGCTTTGTAGCCGATATACGGGTTGAAGCATTCTGATAACCATAAAAAACGCTGCAAATTCTCTCAAAGGGGGTTTATTATTCAATTGGCTTGCGTTCATGATTTGAATTTATACTAAGCTCTTTAGTATGCGTGTTTCATAGACGATAGAGCGATTATTGAATTTCAAGGAGCCACGCAAATTTGATCAACTGAACAATCCAAATAGGTATTTTGGTTGAGAACAGATTTACGTGCTCTATGCATATCTCCTGAAATTCTATAATCGCTCTATCACCTGTGAAACACGCACACTCCAAAGCTTAGTATAATTTCAAATCATGAACGCAAGCCAATTGAATGATAAACCCCAGTGAGAGAATTTGCAGCGTTTCGGATAAGAGCGTCAACTCATTTCTAACTAATGAAATAAAATAGGTAACCAAGACAATAAATATAAAATTGTTTAATGAAAATCCTTTGAAATGTGATTATGGAGTAAACAATAATAAGCCTTAGGACTTAATTACAAAATTAAGTTGGTATATTAAATTATTGATGGTTGAGGTGTTGCGTTGACCATCTCGTCTGATGTCACACTTATTTCTCTTCATGACCAAGGACTTATTTTTTTTCATTAAGGCGTCCTGACTCACCAAAAATAGATTCGTCCGCTCGAAGGATCACGACCGGATCGTCGGTTATTTGGCTTATCTCTCATCTTCTATCCTCTTCCTTTTCTTATTGCGTCGATATGATCCGGGTTTCGGCTAACTTGCAAGGTATTGAGCGTTTTGGCTTTGTGAAGGTTCCCCTTGAACCATAACATTATCAGGTTCGATTACACACCGAAATAATACGAGACGCTTTCAACGCAAATCGTTGTTAGTCGAGAGTGGTAGGGCTCAGGGAATCGCATATGAAATTGAGACGACTGGAATTTGTCAGAATATTGGATTGGAAGGTTTGCCTGAAGTCTTAATTGAAGGCAGCACAGCTTCTCTGATAACCTCTGAATCCTTGAAACCTGAATTATACAGACAAAACATGAAAATACCTTTTAATACGTACCTACGTAATTATTTCTACCTTTACCTGGAAACGAATTGTATTCCTACTTGAGCCCCAGGTTAACATGCTACGCCTGCCTTGAACTTTCTCATTATTTATTTTCTTTTCCTTATTATTTCGTAATAAAACTATTACAGTTTTGAACGTCACATTGAATATTCACATGTTATTACAATGTCCAACATCAAATGCCAGGCGATATGAAATGTTGGGGGAGATCAATGGACCTAATTTTTATGACGAAATCCATTCGTAATATTACAACATTTGTAATTTCTTTATTATTATTACATAATGATGAAATTTAATTCGTATTCGCGAAAACCTAAATATCACTAAATTTTCACTGATCACGTATATATCTATAAATTTTATAGATTTGATTCTTTCTGCCCAATGAAAATCTGTTGTGGTAGTCACGTGAACTCGAACAACTAAATAAATTACGATAGATAAAGATGCGAAATTGACCATACCAATAAAAGGTTATTCAATTTGCAAGTTTTTCTGAAATTTGACAGCTTCCAGCACTGTGTAGTGGTGATAGATGTGTATGTGATCGACTTCTTTGCAAGTTATTCCTCAGTTATCCCACTATTCTCAATATATAGTAACATCAGAAAGTTGTATTCCGAAGAGTTTTCATGTGAGTTGGTTATCCTTTCCGTTCCTTGATGACAGGTGGCCAACTCACAACGTATGAAACACCTCAAAATCGTTCGAAAACTATCCTAAAATTTCCTTATTAGAAAAATGAATGATTTAAACCTAAAGTGGTAGACCATCATGAGAGGCTTAAGGGTCATTTTCACTAGGAGGTTGTTGAGTTGCAGGACTTTTGTGCTAAGTTCAGGCGATTAAACAAAGAAGACCTCACGACGCGCGGTAGT
This sequence comes from Creontiades dilutus, assembly GCA_031894815.1. Classification (NCBI taxonomy): domain Eukaryota; kingdom Metazoa; phylum Arthropoda; class Insecta; order Hemiptera; family Miridae; genus Creontiades; species Creontiades dilutus. Next base: position 729,987 of record JAVIWC010008912.1, on the reverse strand, counting down.
GGGGAGTGTTGTTTGTATGTTAGTTGGAGTGAATTTCGAGTGAAGGAGAGCGCAATTTAGTTAGGTTAGTTTCGTTAGAGACGATTTTTGTTGGTCTTGAAGTAGTGTAGATGTGTTCCATTACATTTCCAATGGACTTTTGCAAAGGCAACCATCTCATGAAATGTATCAATGGAGGACCGAATTCGGGGAAATTCTGACTCTTCAGCCTATTCTTGATGTACGGATTTGTTTTTAACCCCATGAAGACGGTCGTGTTCTTATTTCGTTGATAGGTTGCTACATCGTTCTGACCAACTTTGCAAACACTCGAGGAACGATTTTGATGCCTGCAGATTTGAACAACTCCAATAATCTTGCCCACAGATGTAAGCAATCGCCCGTTTGTAGCGGGAGAAGCTGGAAAAGATCAAACCGATCTGATCTCTTGTAGCGTGTAGTTCTCAGCGGTTTGCGACAGAGCGTGTGCACGCAGGACGCACAACTCAATTGTCATCGTTTGATCGGAAAATCCCCCGCCCCTCAATAAACGCTGAGCCCTCCCGACCCGCCAGTATCGCTTAGTTCCCGCTTACAAACGGCGTAATTCTGAAATTGAAGACACTAAATAGCTGAAATGAAGTATGGAGTGTGTTATGTGTCACAGAATTATTTCAGCCAAAGTGTGAAGTCTGATTAATCATTGCCAAAGATATTTTGCTAATAGGTGAGTTGTACTACTTAGTGCAATAAATATTGAGGAAAACGAATGAAAAAATGCCAAGTTCAGAATGACTTTTCCAACGAAGATGAGACATGAAACCTCAATAGCGCTTGGGAGTCGTGACTAATGGTATATTTTTAGAAGGAAGAGGACCTCATCTCAAGCTCAAACACTGGACCATCATCTGGCAATAATGGGGGAGCTCATCTCACCCGCCCTGAAGGGCATATCATCATTGGAGCCAATCCGCCAACAATGAGATTGGACCCGAGAGCAAACAAGATCTGGTTTGCCATCTCTGCCGTGCGCCTCCCGTTGGACGTCACTTACGACCCGGACTGACTTCATTTTCTCTCCCGAGTTCCCTTCCAACGTTCCCGGGAGAGTCCGAGCCCGTTGACAATGGTCGGCGAGATCTTTTTGTTCTGTCCGGACCCCGTCACGCCTCCGCCATTGTCCGGCTTTTTCGTCATTTTCTCCCGGGGGGCTAATCAAAGGCCCTTCGCGTACCACCTAATTATCGGACCTTCCTCTTTTTTCGGTCGTGAGCTTCGGTTTTTTGTTAATGCCCTCACCCCGCTGACACCCAGCTCAAACTTATTTCTGAGATGTCCTACCCAGAGTTACGAGGCCACGTTCAAATTTTTACAACGTAATGAGCCTCATCCGCCCATTCAGTTTACATTTGAGTTACGTCAGAACGAAATTCTGGCAAGATGTCTTGGAAAAATCAAAGGTTTTAAATTACAGCACGGTGACCTCATTCCCAGACGGTATTAGACTATTACATGCCTAGTCAGCAGCTTGGCGTCAGATGGGTAGATATGAAATGTCACAGACTTTCCCCTACTGCATCACGATGTAAATGAATTTCGGGGGATTAATTAGGAACCCCGAAAGCACACGCCCTCCTGGAGAGCCAATAGGATTTCGGAAAACTTCGAAACGACGCCCAGAAGGACTGGAGCGATTCAGCATTGAGCGGTCCCCAAATTTATGAATTATCCGAAGATTCGTAACGCCCCAACCGATGAAGCCCACAAAGCCAAATGCCAAAAGGCCAAAGCCAAATCTATACCGTCTTTCTTGAAGCTATTTCCCTTCAAAGCTTTCGATTTTAATGACATTTTCTTTAAACATGCAAATGATCTTATGTCAGTTCCGTTGTTCACGAATCAACATTTCATTCTGCACTTGCACAAACTCCAAATCCTTCTAACCAGCATGACTCAACAGTTTCCTTTTTTTTTCTTCAATTTTGATGAATTTTTCAGAGCTTGTAGGTATGGTTTATTCTGCAGAAAATCCAGTGGTACGACCAATGATAGATGTCAAGCATCACTTTATCATGCCTAATTGATCGATTTCATTATTTCATGCTGAGTCTTAATTTACTATTTCCTTAAATTTCAATGTTCTCATTCAATATTCGGATATGACATGTTTTGTATCCGAGTATTGAATGGGAATATTATGTCAGAGAGATAACTGTGTCATTAGTGGTAGCCATGTGCCATGTAGACAGGCTATTTTGGTTTATTATTCAATAATAAACTATTGTAATCGGACTTGAAAAAAACGCTGCAAATTCTTTCACTGGGGTTTATTATTGAATGATTCATGATTTGAATTTCTACTAAGCCTCGGAGTGTGCGTTTGTTTCACAGGTGATGGAGCGATTATTGAATTTCAGGAGATATGCATAGAGCACGTAAATCGGTTCTCAACCAAAATACCTATTTGGATTGATCAGTTGATCATATTTGTGTGCCTCCTGAAATTCAATAATCGCTCTATCACCTGTGGAACACGCACACTCCAAAGCTTAGTAGAAATTCAAATCATGAACGCAAGCCAAATGAACGAAATTGAATAATAAACCCCAGTGAAAGAATTTGCAGCGTTTTTTACAGTTGTTAGGCTCATGAGATCGAAGCTTTGAATTAATCACGTTCGGTAGCGAATAAAACATGAACGAGGTGCCGAGAATTTGATAGCTTTCCGATGCTCATCAAATCAGATGCGGTTTTATAGTTTATACTCGAGATGCCAAACTTATGGTTGTTTTATGGTGTTGAGTTTACGACGTGTGAACGATAACAGGGGAGTAGGATCACATCAGTGTTTCGTAAAAAAAAGAAAAAGACTTTGATTAATATCGCATCTTCTAAATTGGCAATCTTAAGACAACGTACTGAAATTAAACCTCAAAGGTCGCCATGATGCTCGTTCTCAGGTGCGTCATTTTCACTGCGTGAGAACCGAATGGTTTCAATCAGATTGAATTCAACTGAATGACCGTTAAAAGCCCATCTCCACCGCTCCACCCAACTGTACTATTATTGTACGAAGTTCCCCATACTCCAGAATTCGGTCCACTAATTGGTACCTCGACTCAATTCTGACCTCATACTCCTTGGATTTCAAGTTTCCCCTGAAGTAGAAATCCAATTATGTTAGGTCAGGACTGCGTGGTGGCCACCGGACTGGTCCGATTTGGACGATCCACCTAAAAGTGAACCACATGCCTGTCTGCTCAACAAAATTAGATAAATGAGAAAATAGGATGAAGAGTATGGATTTTTTTTTATCAAATATTTTTCGAAATATTCATCATTCTATTGGTTCTTGGTTGATTTATGCATGTGGATGGTGAAACAAACACATTTGTTACCGATTCTCAAAGTTGGAGTTCATCCACTCTGTGGCCGTACGACCTTGTGAGCTGGGAACCCATCCTTTTGGAACCTTCCAGACAATAAAATATTTATTGTCTCGGAGCTGAAATATCAAATCTGTAACAAGTCCATAAATCAAAAACACCTTCAAACCGTTGGAATTTGGAAATTTTTATATCAGCCACGAATACTCAACATGCGCTTATTTGATCCGCCAAAACCACCGTGACCTTCATTGTGCAGCCAACTCCATTCGCAAACGAGCGACCCTCTGCATCAGCGAGAACGGGGGGTATTTTGAACAATTCGTGCTAATTAAAAAAAAATAAATAGGGTAAAATACCCGAATACCGACACTTCAAGTAATTTTTGTCATATATTTCAAGACGTTTTGGTTATTTTCCAACAAAACGACATCTTAATTACCTAAAATCTTCATCAAGATCATCTCTACAAAATGCACTAGTTAACCATTGAAAATTGATTGCGTTTTAAATTTTAATATTTAAATTTCAAAATTGTGTTTGTGCTCCTAATTCCGACACCTTCAGATGGAATGTTCCTAATGCCGGCACTCTACGTACCTAATACCGACACTCGAAAGAAATGCACCAAACAATTATCGAAACTTCATAAAAAATGCTTTATTAACAAATATTTGACACATTACATGTGTAGTAAAGCCATCGTTGTCTAAAAACTATCAGTAACCAGGAGGTGGAACAGCAACAGTAAGTAAAGCGACTAACTTGGAATCGCAGTTGTGATATTGCCATCAGTCTCAAGAACCTAAAATAGGTAGGTTTAGGAACGTAGAACGGTATAGGAACAAATGAAAGTTAAAATAACAATTAGTATACTTGGTAATCAATAAGTTAAATCATGAAAGAATGAGATCAAAAGTTTGAATAACTACAAAATAACAATAAAATGACCACGTTTCAGTCCACAGACAATGAGTTCGGAAACTGATACCTCTTCGTACTACCCCCAAAAGCAAGAGGAGGGGTGAGTTTACTCATTATTTCATCAGTGCAGATTGTGACCGGAGTTTTCCTTTCAATCGAAAACACAGTTTTAAGTGTGTTGCGGGCAATTAAGGGAAGAAGTTCTGCTTCATGATCTGAAATTATTTTCAAGATTTGACATGCTTGCTTCCTGGTCGTATTATCTGATTTCCTCCTATTACTGCTAATCACAAAATCACCAACTTTAATCAAATCAACATCAGAAATATCTTGCTCAAAAGGGGCTTCTTCCAGAATAGAGGCTTCTTCCAAAACAGCTGCTGCGTCCAAAACAAAGGGCTTCTCCCGAAATAGGGGCATCGTGCAAATCAGAAGAATCTTTCAAAGACTCTTCAACCACAGGGGTTTCATCAAAAATAAGAATTGCTTCTTCATTTGGGTTACCTAAGTTATTATCCTCCCCATCGCCGCCCTCCCCTTCAGAGTCTATGGATAAATTCAAACTGACATCATCACAGCTATCACCTGATGGAACCCACTCCTGCTCATCTTCTTCGTCAGAATCATAACGAGAGACTGGAATAACCTTCTTTCTGCTTGACTTTCGAGATTTCTGAATAATTCGATCTCTCCTAGCGTTTTCTCGCTCTTCTTTCTTCATTCTCATTTCTTCAGCTTTTTCTTCTCTCTTTCTCTTTCTAGCAGCTGCCCTCTCCTTCTTTTCTTCCTCAGCTGCCCGTTTCTTTTGTTGTTTTTGTTCATGGTATAGAACAAATTGGTCTGATTCATTGATACTACTACTGCAGGAAGTAAGGCCTTACCACTGCAAACCCCGCACGTGTTAATCTTCCGCCCTAGTCCCGTCTATCTCGACACTGATCACCGGACTGTAAATCATATTTGCAAATTTCATGTGCTACGAAACCCACTATTCCCTTACTAGAAAACCTAGATCACCAAAATACCGGAGGAAAACCTTATTTTTCGGTTCTGAAATTTGAGCACTATCCGGCTTTTATTTTGCGTGCCAGAAAAACGTTGATTGATCCCCCTCAAGTTTGTATCACTGAAAAAGCATGATTTCTTAAAATATGTTTCTCCACAATTTCTTCGCACCTTCCACTAACTTCATCTTCACTTCCATAAGCTACCCTCAAAACACACAATTTATGCTTACGTTTTCAGATGGAAGCTACTAATTTTTCGATCATCTGCTTCACTTTCTTCATTGAAGGTTCCCATTACTATTTATGCATTAACATCTACGGATTAGCTTTTATTCTTCATACCTAAGCACATCCAACAACGAAAAAGGTGCTTACTTAAAAAAGAGTAAAAGCCAATCGTTCGGTGCGTAGCATTTACTGTTAACAATTTTGACTTATCGATATTTCTACTTTCTTTACTTGACCAGCAAGAACTAATGAAAGTACATCATTCAGTAAATGGCCTCCCATACTACTCCATTGTGACGACCTTGGCGTATTGCATTTCATGAATTCCACGTTCAGCTGTTGCCACTTCCTCATTATCAGACCCTACCTTACTTGATATCTGGTTCATGGACGAGAAAAACTATTCATGGATGAAGGCTTTTCTAACGTTCTTGCCCTCTCCTTCATGTAAATTGATACAACTCGAGGTAATGCTATCCAACGTCTAGACAGAACATTCTAATTCGATTCAAACCAGTACGTCGACCATTTAAGAGGCACGGACCGCATCGATATGTTAGCTTTGATGAAGGATCCCCCACTTTTCTTAGGGATTTGGTTTTCGTAGACCTCGTATGCGACTACAAACAAAATAAAGGTTCTTGTGTGATGATATAAAGTCTCCAAGGGCCCCAAAAAAAGAGATTGGATTTTTCGGTATACTGGATTCAGGCAATGGAAATCGTATATTGTCCTTGATTTTGATACAGAAGATAGTTTCACACGTCCTTGGCCCACGGGATAACAATCATTGATACGTCCGCCCCAGACAATTGCTGGACTTTACCGTACCGGATTAGAAGCGACCCGACTTATAATATTTAGAGAAAATTGTCCTCTATAGGACCTTCAAGAATCCTCGACGTGGAGAGCGCGTGCTCGACGGATGCCACAGAACGTGATGGCAGTCGGTAAAGACTTTGTGAAAAGTCCACCAGAATCCCCCCTCCCCGGGACGAGACTTCTTTGTTATTTCGGAAACCTCTGTTTAGCGAAGGAACAACGGCCCCGGCTTGTTACCCGTCGTTCCGAACCTCCGGACCTGATGGGGGCCTATTTCGCACAGATTATCCTCCCTGAAGACGGGTCCTTTTGTTTCTTTTCCGCTCGGCAAAAAAACACAAAAAATAAAACCGCCTCGACTGTCTCAAACGCTTCGAAACGATCTGGGGTACAAATCGTTGCTGTCAAAATTAAATCCACCCCAGATCCTAACAGCGGTGATTATCTTCGGCGGTAACAGTACCAGGGTAAGTAGACGGGTCGGCGGCGAAGCTGCCAAAGGGAGTCCGGAGTTGGCAGAGTTGACATCGTAATCGGCAGCCGCTTCTGAGAAATGTTGAGGTGTCATTCTTCTACGGTGGGAAGTATCTAATCAAATTTGTCACTATTCTGAGTCAAGAAACGGCTCATGCATCGGTGTTTGATAAATTATACAACATCAGTCAGGAGAGTTCCTCTTTGATTTTGACGCGTAAAAACGTTGCGAATTGTTACACAATGGTATATTCCGAAAGAGTGGAAAACTGGTTTCCAACGAAGTGTGGACCAATAAGATGCAACCGATTGTGTAGGTCAATAGTTTTACTTACCTTGCAGTTTTGCTGGCTCCAAGCTTGACGTACACTCCTTACATACGGAATGAAGTTGCTGTGGCAAAATACAGTTTGAATTTAGTTTGACCGGAGTTGGTTGCTAATGATGCACTGGCTCTCTCCTTCAAATGGTCCGTGTTTCTTTCAGTAACGAGGGTTGTCCCTACGTATTGTGCTCAGGTATGGAGAATCATTGAAAGCGAGGATTTGGATAAGCTCTTGAGGTATTAGGGTATTTTTTGAGGTTTTTAAGGTTTTTAGGGATTTTACAAAACTTTGACAACCCTTAAGTGGGACTTCAAATTAAGTGAGAGAGCTGGCTAAAGAATTGGGGCATTGTCGGACCAACATGGATTTTTCCTGAAAATTTCAGATTCTTTGCTCCAGCCGTTTTGGGAGAAAACGTGCGTACGGCGGACGAACGGAAAAATGTTTATTGCAGATTTGGATTCTACACCCTTTGAAACGTAAACCATGAAATTTTTGTTTTCAAGAGCTATTACAATGGTTTATCATTGAATAATGAACCAATAGTAAACCCATATGTTGGAATTGATGGATTTTTAGTCATGCGAGGGGTTTTGAGAATAGTAAACCCTTATGAACTAATTCGCAGCGAATTCTAGTTTTCAAGTTTTGAGTGTAGATAAAGGAAGAATTGACTATGTCTTTGAATTGACTAGGTTCGATCGAAATGCATTTAGATGCACCTTCAGTCGAGTGGGCGGTCTGGGCGTTTGCTCCACCGGTCCAGCTTCGCTGACCTCAATACAGAGCTGTTTTAGCCGATTGGATTTAAACCTCGAAATGTGTTGCAACGCAATTTTTTCTTTCAAGAGCCCCACGAGCTTTCCCGTCGATCGCTTATTAGGAATGAGAAAGCTGGATTTGGCCGAGCTCCAACCCAAGTCGGTTCCGATTCTGTTTATTTCCTCAAGTATGTTTGCCGAATACCCGACGCCCATTCCACGAGCATCGTTCAGGTCCGGGGTTTTTCAAGTCATAAACTCGGCAAGTGGAAACGCGAGAATCCGTTTGGAACATCTGGAGATTACGTTTGGGAGTTTTCCATTTAAAACAATCAAAGCTGAAGATGCCTTGCGATATTTTATGTACATGAAAAATCGTTCTGCCTCTAAAAATCAAAATTATTGCTTCCCTTTTGAAAATTCGAATTTTTTAAACAAAACCTTACTTAAAGCGGTACGTTTGGTTGTTATTCTTTTTGTCTTTGCGTTCCCAAATCCTTACACCTTAACTCTCACAATCTTCAATAGAGTGCAGGGTAATCGAGGGAGGAACCTTGGAACCAGCTGTATCCTCTTTCATAAGTTAGCTTGGTGATATGGGTGATTCTCATTTAACGGGACAATCGCTGTCCTTCGTTGATAAATAATTTTCTGTTCAACTTTTGCCAAAAATTATTTTTGTAGATTTTATGTGGTAACTAGGCCTAATTATGGCTGTCATAAAGTTCGGCTACTCTTCATTGTACATCCTGGTAATCGATCGAAGTGTACCTCTAATCTCATTGTCATGGTCTGTCCGTGAGTCAGAAGTTGAATTTAATCAGAAATTTTATCCGCTCAAAGTGCGTTTTACCGGAAATATTTTAACTAGTATTTTTTTAGAATTAGTTGCTGGATGATAGTGCGCTTACAAGTGGGACTAACTTTTAGAGAGTCTGTAAGAATCAAGTGCTCAAAGTTTGTCCCAAACCTTCTGTCTCATTGTCATGGGTTTGAAGGAAATCATCGTAGCTCTCTCAAATGAGGGCATTTTTTGGCAATTCAATGTTTTTTCAGCGTTGGTAACCCTGCCCTTTAAGGAAACACCATGCTTCCGCCATTTCTGTACAGTTGGGGCTCAAAAATGAAGTTAGCCGTTTGTAAAACAGGTGTGTACGTTTCATACTTCTCATTGTTATGGGTTTGAAAATCACTCTTAATCAATCTTATTGATTCATTTAGCATTCATTTTGGGATAGAGATGTAGAAACTCCATTTAATGCAAGTTTCAATTTCTATAAGTGTTCATTACACTCCTAATTGCAGAAGGTTAACGTTGAATTCTCATTGTCGTGGGGATTTTAAACTTCATTGTTGTGGCTACACAAAAGCCGTCATAGCTGTTTGAAACAATTTTTTTTTCAAGTTTGGTATTTGATACTAAATAAATACTAATATTAAAATGTGATACTTGTTCCAGCACAAAATCAGCAAAACTGAAATCAGATATCTATCTCATTCAACCTTACCTACACATCGTTTACGTAATTCTATCGTTTTTTGGTTGACAAAGCTCATTGTCATGGATACATACCATTCGTAACTTATAAAAATTTTAAACCTTAATTTTGAGGAAACAAACCGAAAATCATGCGTGCTTGTACATCACTGTACCATTAGAGTAACATCTAGATTGTATAATAAAAAAATCATAAATTTAGGAGAACAAAATTTTTTAGTCAGAATCAAAACTTCGATTGTCCCGTAGAATGAGAATCACCCATGTGAATCACCAAGGGGAACGATATTATCAGTTCTAGCTTTCCCGATTGCCTCACACGCATAGATGCTATGGGCTCAAAACGTTTTAAAACGAGGTTTTTCGGGATTTTTACCGCCTTAGGGAAGTGTGGTATCCTTTTTAAGTAATTTTGGATGAAACATCAACTGGGATAGGCTTCAGATTCATAGAAAATCGACCATGGCAAATAATCACAATTTCTGAACGTAACAGTGGCAACCCTGGCAATGACACGAACAATCACTCATCAATCAAAAATAAATGACCAATATGTAAGAATTTGCAGCGCTTTTCGCTGACTACCTCATGTTGTTTCTGAAGTTTTGGAAGTCGCAGAAACCATTCTAACCATTTCAACGAGCTGATTTGGAGTTTTGATAAATTTTTTTTTAGATAGATTAAGGATATATTCAAAATTCGAACAAATTTCAAGTTGAGAAGAATTTATGGAAAGGAAAACAAGTTTTGAGTGAGAAAGCATGAGTATTACAAAAAAGCTTATTCATTCTAAAAATTATTTCGCTGCAATGAACGGCGGGGGCCACTGCCTTTTCAAGTTTTAGAATTCCCAATTTGGTTTATCACTTGGTATTCGTATATATATAAAAAAATGTGTCGAACAATATTTAGAAGCTATTCGACATGGATAGGGACAGAACCTTCAGAAATTCAAGCGTAGCAAATATTTGCTGTTTTCACCATTTTAGTTCTCTCCTTTGGTACCTACAACTTGTTGAATTACGATTAATCAGTTATTTGCTCAGAGATCAAGCTTTTAATTGGAAAAAGTAATAAACCTATGAGTGATAATTTGCAGGAAGTTTTAGAACATCCCCCTTTAGGATCAAGGTGAGAAATCTGTTCATTCCAATCACCGTTTGAACACAATTAATTGAACAATTTACAAAATTCGTCAATTAATCGATGATTAAATCGTCCTTCTGAACTGTCGTGCAAATTTGATCAAGATGAGTCAATTCGGAAATGGGAAAATGGTGCTCGATTGAATTTCGCATCAGGATTCAAATGAACATCACTCGTGGGTATAGCTTTATTCGATGAAGATAAAATCATTGCTATCGCCAGTTTCCTTTGAACAAAACTTGTAAAATAGTGATTTGTGAGCAATGCACCTTGTAGGAGGCTTACTTTCACTAGTACAGTTGAACCAGTTCGATCTCGGAAAATGTCATCAAGATCTGGTGAAAACTTTGGAAATTAAGCTTGTTACTAGAGTTTTCGCATGAAACACGCATGAACACGAGCAAATAATGATAGGACCTAGTTGAAGGTGATTTGATTCCCAAATACCCTCCAAAATTCAAGCAAAATTGGAAGATTAGGAAGTGAGAAGTTGATGCTTGTTGGATCGGTGAATCCATGGATGCTATGGGTCAATAACTGGTGAACATCTTGAGAAACGTGGTTTTTGTGGTATTTACTGACATAGGCATGTGGGGAGTCGTTTTCTAGTCACTTTGGAGGAAAAATGGACTGGAACAGGTTTTACATTGGTAGAAATTCGCTCGTCGCAAATAATCGAAAATGCTGAACCTGGAAGTCACACCTCACAATGATCTGAACAATCAGGCTTTATTCAAAAGATAATCAAACCATGTGTTAGAATCGGCAGCGTTTTTTCGTCGCACAGGAGTTTCCGGTGGACTGCAAAGAGTACGAGTATCTAGAAGAAGGAGAAGAAGAAGGAACAAAAACTGCCTTCCCTTCTTCACCAGCAGACACAACTTAATTGCACTATCACGGCCTGAAAAGAATATTAACTGCGTCAGAAAGTGGAGAAGGGACGTCCGAGAGGTTGAAGAAAAAGGACCAGATCCCGCAGGAAGTGGAGGAAGCAGGGCGGGGATAGTCCTGCGGATAGTTGCCAGGGCCTTGAACCTGCGGGGTTGAGGTCGCCCGCCTCCCCCTGCGAGTCTTTGTGCAGCCTTGATCCCATAAACTGTCCCTTACTCCGGGCTCCGCCCGTGCAATGCACCTTAGGATCGGACTGGAGGCGCCTAGACGATCAGTTTTAAACTCACTCACCAACATGGTTTATGGGGAGAATTCTGGTCTTGCGAAAACGGCGTTCGCATGCGAATCGGAAATGTAGGTCGGTTAAAGTTGGAGAAACACAACACCGACACTTGATATTGGCTTTCTACGCTTTGCAAAACCAAGTTTGGGAAGTGTTGAGAACTCGGTGCTATTGCAGACTATCTGTTAGATCTTCCTTGAAGTTTGTACGTAATAAATATTGTGGCTTGAACACTTACTCATTAGAAAGCAGGCAAGATGAGTAATTCAATCGTTAGCTTAATTCTACGTTTGGAGTAATTTAAAATATAACAGAAGGATTGCTGTCAAAGTTGAATCTCGCTTCAGGATCCTCCAGATCCTATACCACAATTATCACATACTAATGTCAACGCGATACGCAATAAAAAATATCAAGATGGTAGAATTATTCAATTGGGAAGTAGTGAAATGTTCGATAAAGCAACAAATTCCTTGAACTGAAGAGGCGTCAGAGATTAACATATCAAACTTCATTAGTTTTAGTAAAAAAGCGAGATCTTTTTGAAATCTACCTACTTACTTTGGGAACTGGATTAGATGAAACGCGTTAATTGTGAGACAATTCAGACTCATATTGATGTTCTTTTTTCTTCTGATGTTCTTTGGGGAGAGCGAAATCTGGGTGGCTTCACTCAATTGTTGGTTTTATTATTTTCTGAGTCGCACATTATTACACAGTGGTTTATTATTTTTTTAATAGATAGCCTTCTACGTATCTTCTATGATCATTGAACGTTAGTCTGAGGTGCATTATCCAAGTCTCCACACTTTGTAATTGCGTTGAAGATTTAAATATTTGGGCAGCCGCCAGCCACGCCGTGCTGCTCAGATCTCTGGTAGAATGATTCCTGCAGCGTGGCACTCCTGGTCGACCGTCTACGTGATCGTCAATGACCGAGTTTCATTACACGAATATGAGGTTTTTCAAATGGTAAACCCAAGTGGTCTTATTCGATTCAGGGAACTAATTTCCATCCTAATCCAACGAAAAAACTACCTTTTACATCAAGTTTTTCCAAGATTTCTATTTTTTGATTGAATAATCTTTAAATATAATTCCTTCGGGTTGATTCCGTTTACTTTGGTCCAATAGTTTCGATGAAAAGCTTCAGACGGCGTATGGCGGGCGGACGGATTTTGGTTTATTATTCAATAATAAACCATTGTAATCGCTCTGGAAAAAAAAATTCTAACCCCCCTGAAAATTTCATGGTTTACGTTTCAAAGGGTGTAGAATCCGAATCTGCAATAACAAATTTTCCGTCCGTCCGCCGTACGCCGTACGCACGATATCTCCGAAACGGCTGGAGCAAAAAATCTGAAATTTTCAGGAAAAATCCATCTTGGTCCGACGACGCCCCAATTCTTGAGCCAGCTCCCTCACTCAATTTAAAGTGCCCTTTAAGGGCTGTAAAAGTTTTGTAAAATCCCTGAAAACCTCAAAACTAGTCGAATCGGCCTAAATATTTTCCGATTTGAAGAACATACCATTAGGAATCGAATGAGCCCTTCCCCACGTCCGTAGGTCAAACCATTCCCGATGTATGGCCCGATTTATGGTGCCAACATTTGCGTTTTTTCGTTTATTATTGTTTGTTTGTAACCTAGTGTAGTCCGGCCGATAGCGTCGAGTTGTAGTGAATGTGGATACTGGAGTGATAGCCGATGTGAATACTTGTAGTGTAGTTAGTAGCCGATACACGGGTTGAAGCATTCTGATAATATATAGGTGAATATTATTCAATATTATTACTGGGGTTTATTATTCAATATTATTACTGGGGTAAATAAGTATTCTTTCTCACGAATCACAACTAGTCTGTTTGAACTCATGATAAAACGTATTTTTTAAAAGGTTATATGTGAATAAAGCACAATTTTCAATGTAAACGATTATATTATAACTTAACAAGAATCTATATACTTAAAAAAGAAAGTTTCGATTTAGTTTTACATTTTGGGTTTAGAAAGATACTCCTGATACGAATTATTAAGATACGGAGAACCGTGGATGTTCATCTGGGGTCATGGTGAGATCTACTCGTATTATTGTTACTCTACTACGTCACTAGGTTACTGATATCAACACAAAACGCTGCAAATTCTTTCACTGGGGTTTATTATTCAATTGGCTTGCGTTCATGATTTGAATTTCTACTAAGCTTTGGAGTGTGCGTGTTTCACAGGATAGAGCGATTATTGCATTTCAGAAGATATGCATGGAGCACGTAAATCTGTTCTCAACCAAAATACCTATTTGGATTGATCAGTTGATCATATTTGTGTGCCTCCTGAAATTCAATAATCGCCCTATCCTGTGAAACACGCAGACTCCAAAGCTCAGTAGAAATTCAAATCATGAACGCAAGCCGATTGAATAATAAACCCCAGTGAAAGAATTTGCAGCGTTTTTTTTTTAAATTCAATTTTTGAAAATGATAAACCAAAAAAGGAAAAATATGCGCCTTAAAAGTGTTTGAGCCACTAACATTTTTAGGGTGCCTCAGAGCAGATTCCCGAAGAAAATATTATTTGAAATATTTGGCATCATTGCGACAGTTTCATGTTCTACAAAATCTGTTAAGAGCTCGATTTAAAGAAAAGCTATGTTATTCGAATTGCTTGCGACGTGAATTGTTGAGACTCTATCAATAACTTGTTGGAGAAAAGGATTCAAGACGGTTTAAACGTTAAACTACTCAATTTACCACATGTCAGTGGGCTGACACTCTTAACACGAACCTATTGGAATCTCACATTTGGGTTCTGTTACTAAACATCAGTAATGACTGGGTATTTCGCGTGTCTATCCATCACCGCCTGCGAATCATCATGATTACAAACACAATGACGTACTCGATCCGAGGCGCGCGCGTCACGACCTCAACGAAATTTCACGGAAAATCCCCCTACTCCTCACATGAATTTGACGTAGACAAAGAACTGCGGTCCTCGGTGTAAGATATGTTGTAATTATTATAGCGTCTCATCGTGACCGGTTGGGATTCACGAAGTCCGTTAACGGTCGGTCTGTTGGTCACGACGCAATGAGTATTCCTAATTGACTCTATCGATTTCACGGAGAAAACACAATATTGTCACCCTGCTGACAATGGGATAGCCACTCAGTATCGACATCGTTATTCCCTAGCCTAGTTGAACAGACTTCCAGCGAAACTGTTTTGGTTCAAGTCTTGTTTTCAGACACCGAGTTTTGATGTATCACAGACTAGCACTGATGTACAATTTTGATAATTAATTAGTAATTATAGAAGGTCTTTAGACCTAATCAACATGTAATGTGATTGTAGGTTTCCAATCCATTGATTGTCCTACAACAAAAATTCCAGTTAAATAACAGATAACATAAATTCAGCCCTCAGTGAGGAAGTCTTGTGGTCTCTTTCGTTTTAAACGTCGTTCATTTCGCGGAAGAGGAGTGCCATTGGAGAGATCAACTAGTAGCTCGTTGGGGTGGTTTCTCATTGACGCATGTAGGTTTGTGTACGACTCGCGGAGAATTGAGTGTTTTTCTGGGATATCCATATCTTGGTTTAAGGTGGAGTTACGGACGAACCATGGTGCGCCCGTGAACAGTCGTAGGACCCGGTTTTGTAACGTTTGAAGACGTTTAACGTGCGTGTACATCAGTGATTTAGAAGGGATATTTTCGTACAGAAATTATGTTTGTGTCATGATTTCCAGCGTTTTATTACAATTGAACTTTTGTTTTTAGTAGAATGTAACTACACAAAACGATGGTTAATTATTCGTCATAATCAGCCATCCGTAGTAATGATATGAGGGAGGAACTCGCATGACGGTATAAAGTTAGCTTTTAAAGCCGTGATCGTGCTGGGGTTTATTGCATCCATTACGGAAACTGCTGGTTGGCAAATTTAGACAACGTGTAATGGCGAACGCTCCCATCAGCGGCTGAAGGTTTGAACGTCTTGCGTTCATTATCAGGCGTTGCCTCGATAGCAGGTAGATTTTAATACCTAGCGCTCGGTGGGTTGGAAATAGAACGTGAAGTCATCCGAACCTCCCCAGCAAGACCTGGGATCGTCAGGAGCTTGGACTTTTATCGTTCAACTTTCCTGTAATATCAACTCGCTCGTTGAGGCAACAAATATTATGATGCTGCACACTCCCATGTCTCATTACTTGAAGTTGAGCTCCTACTGCCTAAAGCGTTAACTTTACACTCAACAATTGCCTCCTATTACTTTCCTGAACTATTAACATTAGTGCTCGATAACTCACTCACTTTATAAAGGAACTAAAATAGGATCCCAATAAAATCACTGCACATTTCAACATAAAGGTTTATTATTTCTCCCAAACGGCTGAAGCGAAAGAGCTGAAATTTTCAGGTAAAATCCATGTAGTTCCGGTGACGATCCAATTTTTGAACCAGCTCTCTCACTTAATTTAAAGTGGCCTTTAAGGGTTGTCAAAGTTTTTTAAAACCCTAAAAACCTCAAAAGAAGTCAAGACGGCTTAAATTTGTACTCTTTTTGAAGAACACTCCGCGAGGAATCGAATGAGCCCATCCCCAGGTCCGTAGGTCAAACCATTCTCGATCTATGGCCCGATTTATGGTGCCAACATTCGCGTTATTTTGGTTTATTATTGTTTTTGTGTTGATATCAGTAATCTAGTGACGTAGTGATGTAGTAATGTGGATACTGGAGTGAACTCCTTAAAGGCTTTGTAACCGATACACGGGTTGATGCATTCTGATAACCATTAAAAAAATTGAAAAAAAAAAAACGCTGCAAATTCTTTCACTGGGGTTTATTGTTCTATTGGCTTGCGTTCATGATTTGAATCTGTACTAAGCTTCGGAGTGTGCGTGTTTCACAGGTGATGGAGCGATTATTGAATTTCAGGAGATATGTATAGAGCACGTAAATCTGTTCTCGACCTAAATACCTATTTGGATTGATCAGTTGATCATATGTGTGTGCCTCCTGAAATTCAATAATCGCTGTATCACCTGTGAAACACGCACACTCCAAAGCTTAGTATAAATCAAATCATGAACGCAAGCCAATTGAATAATAAACCCCAGTGAAAGAATTTGCAGCGTTTCTTGTGGTGGTTTGGTACTGTTGTTGAAATTTTACCGATTTAATGTGCTCAAAAAGCATTGTCCAACGAATTCATAATTTTGGTTGGCATGCTTGATTTTTTGGCCTTTGAACCAAGTTTTTACTGCAGTCGTATGGAGAGTTATCGCCTAGAATGACACTAATAATGCAGGCATCATTTCAAAATGGCTTAAAGTGGATTTCGATTAAGAAATTTTTAGGAAACGTTTGTTTAAAATCCGCCGAAAACGTGTCTCTTACACTCATTCAAGAAATACGTTGAAAAAACGAGTTGTCAAAAAAAGTCTCGAAGTCAATTTTTTTTGTACATGAAACTTGGAGTTAGCTGTTTTCAATGACATTTTGTCACCATTCGTTCCAGTTTTAATTCTCAAGTTACCTAGTTCAAAGTTAATAAACTTATTTTTTTGAAGAACTAAAAATTTAACGATTTTTAGTAGTTTTTTAATATTTTTTCAATGTGAATTCATCTAAGTTTGGTAATTTTTCTGTTCTTCTAAATCGTTGTCCATCGTACTCACCCTTTCTTTTGAAATGTTTGATTTTTCCCTCGAAGGAACGAAGTTCATATCCAATCGGTAGTTATTGTCTGGAATGACAAACAAAATCATATAAATATAGCATGTACGCTTAATTTTTGAGATCATTGTAGAAAATATAATTGTCAACAAATTTCAAATAGTAAAATGAATTTTACAAACCATCAATAGAATCTGGTATGAAAAATGGTACTAGCTGAATACGATCAAAAAATGGTAGAGTCGTAGGAAACGTTGACTTATCGTATTTTGAGCTGTAATTCGTCGATTTTAATTTTTCCTGTGATGAATTAAAACTAATTCACTCCTTTAAGCATGGTAGAAATGTCTGAACTTCGGAATTTTAAGATGAACACAATGTACCCATATTTGGTTGAGTAAAGAAGTCAGTTAAACTTGAAGAAATGTTCCAAACGTTCGCGCTCTTATTTCTCCATTGTCAAGGGGATTGAGAGGATTTCACATCAAGTCATCAGTGTGGACTGTAACTGAAATGGAATTGGGCTGTGAACTCTTCTTAGCAATGCGATCGGCTTCCCCGTTACTCTTTATTCCTCCATGATCCTGAACACAGTTTAACGTTAGTTTGTTGCTAATGACATAGTTATATCTTAATAACCTTGTATCTTGATAACGTGCAGTAGGTTCATTTGTGGTGATGTCCAATGTGTTGGCACGAGCTGTTGATTCGTACATAATCTCTGCGTTCAGCCTTGGGATTCTAAGATGAATCAAGTGGTCTTAGATCAGCTCCAAAGAAACTATTTTAGATTCGTTGATGTTATGCATTTAATGATGTACCTAACAAGTCATTAAGTAGATAGTCTGTAGATCTGTTAGCAGTTGTATGCGGTACTTAGCAGATAGTTACGTACCCCTTAATTGAATAACTGACAACTGACTGATAGTCACTGTGCCGAGGAAGGAATGGAAATAAAAGGAGATGATACGACCATTTATCGAAGGTGAGGCAGAGTTTATTTTAATTTTCCACCTAACGTCCCGGAGGGAGTTGAGAATAGGGTGTGACGTCATCCGACTCATCCCGGGTCGCAGGAACCTAAGATGCCGCAGTGAGCTCATGACCGGTGGATCGAAAAATCTTCCCTTCGCGCGCCACATTCATCACCGCTCAGAAGGCTAAACACACAAGGTGGAAGCAGGCAGAACACACAGGCTTACAAGTACGTCGACCAACAACAGTGATGTCATGTATGTCACACGGTGAAGTCACCAGGAAGCTTCAAGGAGTTCTTATCCCCCCTTGTTGAATGAGTTGAACACTCTGCGACCTCACGATATTCTGCGATGCAAATTTCCCTTTGCAAGAGTCCAACATTAACATTCACACTTCACGCAAATTCATGCGACTTCTCACCCATGAAGTACATTACCTTCGTGTACACACCTGCTGCATCGTCAAATTACTTCCCTCTTATTTATACAGCTTTTGGTTTACTATTTTCAATAATGAACGTTTGTAGTACACCAAAGAAAACAAAATGTTAACCCACCTCAAAATGTGTAGTTTTTGCGTTCCAGGATGTGTAGAATCCGAAAATCCCGAAAATCGAGAATTACGAAAACCCTTCCGTTGCCTCAATTAGTCCAAAATCTCAATCCAGCTACACAAAATTAAAATTCCTAGTTGCAAAAGAAAGAACACTGGTTTTAGGGTTTTTCTAGGATGCTGAATCAAATTCTGAAACCGGTTTTCCAGGATCATCCGTAGTTTTTGAGATATACCTACTTCTTGGAATTGTGAGAAAATTAATGATGCATTTCCCATCTTTTTAGTTTTAAAAAAATTTTATTATATCGGATATTTACCTACTGCTGAATATTCGGCAGCTATTCTTCAAAGAATATTTAATTTTAACAAATTCGTAGTTAGTGTATGTGGTGCCTTAGCAAGCATTCATTATTGTCTTAATAAACAATATAAATTTAATGTTTTGTGACAGTTTTGGCTGTTGGTTGGGTGTTTTAGATGTTAGTAAAAAAATGCGGCTTATTTTCTGTGCTCAAAAAAGTACTGTTAAACGAGCTCATATCTTTTGGAATGCTTGATTTTTAGGGAAAAGAAAGAAGTTTTTATCTCAATCCTAAGGAGAACTAACTCCTAGAATCACACACCGTTGTTATACGAGTAAATATGCATATTACTTTTATTTTTTATTAATATCGTTATTGTGTTTTATTTAAAATTTATCAGGGCCTACTACATCAGCTCTCTTTTATTTTGAATTGATAATTTATAAAACTTGGATTATTAGAAATGGAGCTTCTAGAGCCAAATGGAGATGCCGCGGCAGGAGAGGTTGTAGGATGTGCGGAAAGATGTCTAATGATTTAAAAGATGTTTATAAGTCTGGTAGAAGACAAGTGAAAGTCTGAAGATGGCTGTAGTCCCGCTTAGGGACTGCGGGCAGCGGAAATCCAGGAAGCGTCACCCACCAAAGGCAACTACCAGGGAGGAGGTCGGACGCCGTCCGGTGCCGAGTTCCGTATCGTCTTGAGCGCAACTTGACATAAAACGAGTAACTTTAGTGGTTCATCTATAGAGCGAATCTTCACATAAAATCTTGTCTTATCGTTTAGGAATCTCCCACCCAGCAAACTTGACATACAACCTGCCTTACTCGTGCTGCACTACCTCGTCACATAAAAATTACCATATTTGAGCAGGCTCACCTTTAGAAAATATTGTTAGCTATCGCTTAGCTGTGCAGCATCACCTCACTTGCAAATTCGGGATAAATACAAAATTCTGTCTTGGCAGTGTACAATTACCTCGTGAGTGAAATTGGTCTTAGTTGCAAAATCAGTTCGTGATCAAATTGTTGCAAAAGTCTGCAATGAATTTTCTTTTAGTGGTGCTGTAGGACCTGGAGAGCGAGTATTGATATGAAAACTATCGATCAACCATGTACTGAGTGTATTGACATGATATATATTTTAGCGGAGTAGAACAATCGAATTGAGGGAATCTCGATGTAAAATTCTGTATTAGCTGTTCAAAATCATCTAGTGATCTTCAAGTTTAACCATGTCTTCGGTTCAAAATGTCCTATTGATCGAATTTTGGCTTAAAATCATGTCAAGTTTGATGTAAAACCTGTATTATTCGTGCTGCGCTGAATCATCACATGAAAATCCCAATAATTGAGCAGCAACACGTTTAGAAAATTTTGTCAGTTATAGCTCACCAATGTAGAATCACATAATGACCAAAATTTATTCTTAGCGGCGCAAAATCAGCTCGTGATAAAATATTTCCGAAGATTCAATGAATCTTCTTTTAGTGGTGCGGTATGACCTATAGAGCGAATATTGGAATAAAAACAATCCTCGCGGCGTTGAATCATATAGTGAGTGTATATTGTCGTGACATGTATCAGCGGAGTAGAAAAACCGAATAGAGTAAATCTTGGCCTGAAAATATGGTTTATCAGTTCGAAATCACCTGATGAGCAAATCACGAATCAACACCTAATGTTATTAAAAATGAAATTATGAAAATCTGATTTCCCACTTTTCTGTTTTAAATGAACCTCTGTGACGACTTCGGTCAAATTTAGTCACAAATTGTTTATTACTCTTTCGATTTTTATGTAAATCGATGTTACATTTTCTGATTGAAACATAATGTCGCGATTGACTCTCTTTTAATACTCGGCCAACCCCAGCTTCCGATACAGAATCTGGGAAACTAACCCGCATCACCCACAGGTTGTGCGTTATCGTCTAACCTGTTTCAATTATTCGGCTTCCAGTGGCTTATCCATATAGCGTCACTTGAATATTCTTCACCTTTTGTATTGGGTAGTGTTTGAATAACGTTCGAATAATGGTCCCTTGACCGATTCGAATTCTTGTTCAAAATCCAAAATATGTGTAACATGATATGTCAGTGTGTTCGTTTTTAAGATAATGATCTGAGGAGTGGTCATAAATCAGTAGGCACGTGGTTTGAATGTCAACCAGAAAATCTGAACTTGTGAAAGATGCTGATAAATTTATCGGTCAGAATAATAGACAAAATTATCCAAAAACTGTACTTTACTACGAATTTGCTCGAAATCAATAGAATATTTTAATGAATGGCACTACGTTAAAAAAAATTCTAGAGGAAGGCTTCGCCAATGTTTTCCGACACACGAAGGCATTTTGTTGACAATTCAAAAAACGCTGCAAATTCTTTCACTGGGGTTTATTATTCAATTGGCTTGCGTTCATGATTTGAATTTCTACTAAGCTTTGGAGTGTGCGTGTTTCACAGGTGATAGAGCGATTATTGAATTTCAGGAGATATGCATAGAGCACGTAAATCTGTTCTCGACCAAAATACCTATTTGGATTGATCAGTTGATCATATTTGTGTGCCTCCTGAAATTCAATAACCGCTCTATCACCTGTGAAACATGCACACTCCAAAGATTAGTAGAAATTCAAATCATGAACGCAAGCCAATTGAATAATAAACCCCAGTGAATGAATTTGCAGCGTTTCATGCATATCAGAATTCTTCAACCCGTGTATCGGCTACAAAGCCTTTTAGGAGTTCACTCCAGTATCCACATTACGACATCCCTACATCACTACGTCACTAGGTTACTGATATCAACACAAAAACAAATAAACCAAAATAACGCGAATGTTGGCACCATAAATCGGGCCATAGACCTGCGGAGGGGATCATTCGATTCCTCGTGGAGTGTTCTTCAAAAAGAGTACAAATTTAGGCCGCCTTGACTTGTTTTGAGGTTTTTAGGGATTTTACAAAACTTTGACAGCCCTTAAAGGGCACTTTAAATTTAGTGAGAGAGCTGGCTCAACTATTGGGGTGTTGTCGGACCAACATGGATTTTTCCTGAAAATTTCAGATCTTTCGCTCCAGCCGTTTGGGAGAAATCTGTTTACGGCGTACGGCGGACGGACGGAAAATTTTTTATTGCAGATTTGGATTCTACACCCTTTGAAACGTAAACCATGAAATTTTCAGGGGGGTTAGAATTTTTTTTTTCAAGAGCGATTACAATGGTTTATTATTGAATAATAAACCAGAAACTGTTATCATTTTAACAGATAATGGAGGAAATGGGAGGAATCAGGTGAATTCAGATCCAATGGAGTAATTCCGAGCGTGAATTTAAACACGTCCATTTAGGATTTTCGAGAGTAAAATGCTAAACATAGATTTCGAAAACCTAATTTTAAAAAATCATTAAATAAAATCCCTCCCTCCGCCGTATGTTGTCCGCCGTCCAGTACTTTTCTTCGGAACTGCTCGGCAAAAAATTAAACTTGTGTCAAAAATCACATTTGTGGTCGAGTTTGCACTAAGTTTTCTGCATTACTCCTAAGCTATAAAGTATTGAAATAGTATTAATATTAAAATGCTGGAATATCTGAAAATTTCGAAATAACGCGATTTTTTCAATGTTCGTTATTGATAGATGTCCCTTCAATGAGTCGAATCAGACCACCCGGACCGCTTTACGTTCTTGACAGAAATGAAAGACACACGCGCGTGAACGTGTTTGGTCATTGTGAAAATCGCCTAACATCACGCGAAGATAGAATCAGTTGACGTACTTGCAATTGCATTATGTTTTCAAGAAATCCTCTTGAAATTGAGTTTTTCAAAACTTATATATTTATGAACAGATGAAGAGTAATTTCAGTCGTGCTATTCGTGGATTTCTGCTTCGTGTCCATGATTAGTATATTGCCATGTGTGGTATTCTTCAGTCGAAGTTATCCAACCGTCTTTGGGACCTTCAGAAGTCAGTTACAAGGTATGGAGACTCAGTGATCAGATGAAGGAACCTTGTGGCTGATTTTGTTCGTGATCGATCTACCGTGCTAAAATATATTTCCGAAGAAGTACTGAGTTGGTAGGTGTTTTATTTTATCTCGTTGAATTTTAGTTGTTTTAATCGTGTATTTCTACTTTGTGTCCATGTATAGCACACTGCTCCATTGTAGGTATTTAGAAATCAGTTTGGGTTTTGTACAAAGGGACTAGTAAAGGTAGAGATTCATGGAGTTGTATTTAAGACGAATTCAACCGAATGTCTGAATGATACCTTGAAGTCAATTACGAGGTATGGAGACACGTTGATCAGCTGGGCGGCCCTTACGGCTAGCTTCATTCCAAATTTTTTTCTAAATATTTTCATTTTATTTTTTTTATTATTATTAAGGGATGGGAGGAGCCCCTGGTCACTGAGACCGCTAGGATCTATTGTGACGCTGTCCCCATTTTTAATTCAAAACCTTATTAATAACCTCTTCGTTCACAAAGTGTTTTTTTTCCAAGGCAATAAATATTTGCATTTATTTACAGCGGATGTGTTCTGCTGTTTCCGCCTCTTCGCAGCAGAGCCGGCATTCTATTGTCCTGGCCTTACCCATTTTGTTTAGGTGGTACCTTCTAAATATTTGCATTTATTTGTAATAATCCAAAAAAAAAATACAGAGAATTATTGACGTGATAAATGCTACTCCCCACTAAGACTTGTGCTGTGGGGAGGAGTTGCGCTTCCATAATTTTGACGAATCGCGCTTCCACGATTGTGTATAATAAATCATCACATTGTTATCCATTTGAATATTCCTCTTCTTCCTTAATGTATGCTATTATTTGAATGTATTCTTCAACATATCATTGATTAACTTAGATGCCTAGGTTTACAAAAATATGAAGGGGAAAAAAAACAATAAAAAATGACAGAAATTCCTTCTTAAGTTATGCATTGTTGACTGAAGTAATTTTTTAGTTTCTTCTTAAATAGAGGCAAAGAAGAAACAATACGTAGGTGTTGGGGTAAAGCATTGAACATTTTAACGCCTCTATAGTCCCACGCTAATTGGCCGCGATAGGTTCTTCGAAACGGCAGTGATAAAAATGAATTAATCCTGCTGAAATGTAAATTAAGCTCTTTTTGTGGCTCCTTGATTGTAATTAAAGATAACTAGGCGCGTTTAGGTAATGTACCACAGGCTATGTCTCAATCTTTAATACAGATCTATCCTGTAGAAATGTAAATTGAGCTATTTTTGTGGCACCTTGAATGTAATTAAAGATTACTAGGCGGGTCTCTGTCCTTAATGTACACATATCAGTGATTCACAAGAAGGGTTTTTCTAGTACAGAACTGATAAACCTCTGTAAAATAATTCGCAAAGTTTTGTAGTATAAATTTTCTTACTCACGTACCCCAGGCAATATGCATATCTAGGTCTAAATGGTGCCCCTTGCAGATTCATATTGATTATTGAAGCAGGAAAAACACTGATTCCAAGGTGCTGAATGATAAATGGACCTTTCTGTGGTATCTAGAATACAGATATAAAATATGGAGGCGCAAATGCCAAGTTCAAACAATGTACCAGATACTGCTAATGATATATATGAATGAAGGGCTATCTCGAACAGAAATAAGAAACCTGTATGTAATCATTTTCAGCCCTTGAAAACAAATTTTCTGTTTACTTAAACTCAAATTTTTTCTACTCATTACTTTCAAGTGGATTCTTCATCTGATTTCCTTATATCTTAAACTATTTCACCATTTGCCTGCCCTGAGGCAGAGGTTGCCCTTTTTATAATATAAACGAGCAAATAGTTACTTGGAAGGAAGATTCTGTTCAAAGTGGTGACCACTTCACGCTCTCAAGTTTCGTGAAAAGTTGAGGACTTTCAAGGTCTTCAATAACAAAATAAGAAGAACATTTTCACCGACTCCAAAAGCAATTTCGCAACCCGACTGTCGGTTTTCAGGGATACCTCGACCGCAGGAATTCATCATTCGTCCTTTAAGGAAACGGTCATCCCTATAAAACCCGAGGAAATACGTGTAATTACAGTCCAGCTCGCCGCCGCAAAATCGCGAACCCTTTGGATCTCATCCTTAGCAACCTTGGGACTCCTGCAGGGGCATTACATGGGTCCCTTCCTTTTCAAATAATTGCAGGCTGGCTCATTTTCGTGATTAAAAACTGCATGCTGCTTCTAAAGGTTCTCAATCTTCCAGCTCATTTAGCTCCCGGCTTGGGAGTCGTTTATCCCACCTGTTCGAGTTATGTTCATCCAATTTGACACGTTAGTGTTTTTGGAAAAACAAGGAGTTTCCTCTGGTATGAAAAAAAGGTGCTCATTAAACGTAACTAGCTTTCTGGCATTTTACTGCTTATCGTTGAAACGCCTATATGGATTCTTGAATATCAATTTTAGTATTTTCAACCATAGGAGATGACTAAGCAACTTAGAAGTTTACTCCATTACTGCAGGAAGATGGAAAGCAAGGTATTCTTCAAGAAGGTGATTGTTTAATAATATAAAATTGACGTTTCCACTTCGCTTTTCGCTGTTTGAATTTCACTGCTTACAGAGCAGTTTCGGTCCGGTGTGTACGTCGGAACGTCAACCAGTCGCAGGCAGAACTATACAGAAACAATTGTACACATTTTTCAAATACAATTGTACAAAGAAACATGTACAAATTTTTCGAATTTTGGTAGATTGATTTCTAGGGTCCTTATATATTTCATTGGACTGCATATGATGAGAGTTTTGAGTCATCAGAAACACCTATTTCTTATGGGGTGATTTCTCAGCAAGAAACTTCTAAGATGTCTAGATTCAATAATTCAATGTCCGTAACTGCCTCAAAAGATTTTGAACTTATGACAAAAATTTCGATTCGTTAGCACTATTGATACGGCTCAAGAGCCAACATGGTGCCCGCAAGGTTTTCAGCTCGATCGGACAAAAGCTGGTGGTTGATTACCTTAGTTTTTTCGTCAAAATCGGTAATCAAGTAAATTTCTCAAAAGTACCGTAAAATTGGGAGTAAAACCTGAAATTATGTAAGGGTAAAGTTCGAATATCATCAAATTCGGGCGATAATTGTCGCCTGCGCATGCGCAAATATGATATATTTGAAACACCTATAGCTTCTCTAAAAATTCGTCCGAATGATTCAAAATTTTTATGAGTACCTATACAAGAATATCGTTGTAAAGAATATAAATGAATTTCTAGAAAAATCAGAAGCCCAATCCTTTCTGTGCAAACCGTTCCAAATTTCCCATAACTACCGTGAAATTAGGAATAGAAACCAAAATGCCCTGAAAATCGTCCGAATGATTCGAAATTTAGCGAAATATTCCTCTGTAGAGAAAAATAGGCCCTCTTTTCATGTATGTCTACATTATAGACACTTATTATGTCCAAAAGAGTAATCAATCCATGATTCAAGGACTTCGCAGCTTTACTTGAAAAGACATACACATTGAGAACTTAAAAATTAAAAAGGACGTGCTATATGTGTGTGGGGGACCCATCCACAAGTTATTGTGTCAGCCGTTCAACAAGCCAATCACGTAGTGCCACGCTGTTAACAGATTAGATTTTCCTATTTGAGGTTTGTGGTTCCTGTTGCTAACGTCGTTCTAATTCTCCAATAAAAATTCCTTCCTACCACAAATCGTATCGTACACGTAATTTACCACATCGGCTCCAGTGCTACATCCGACGTGAACATGTAGTTCATGTCACAGATGTTTTGCTCCCGATGTTGCTAACATTCCTCAACCTGCCGTTCATAAAAATCGATTTAACCTCCCGTTCATGAAAATCGATTTAACCTCCCAAAAAATCTATCAATCGTTGACAAAAATCGACAGTCGATTAAAATAGACCTATGAAAAACGATTGTGAAAAATCGAAAATCGGTGGTTAAACGTCGGTTTTATGCGAAAATATAAAATTGATTGCCAACCTCACTAAGGCACTACTCACTCGGGGATACTCAAATCGCGAAACGACTGGGATACGTAGCGACTCCTACACCCAGCACGTGTTTTTGGATGTTACCGCTCAGATGGGGTGATTCCAGTATCTGAAGCTAAGCAACGTCGCTACGCAGAAACTCGGAGACTCGGCTTGCCAGTCCCTCAGTTGCCTGATCGCGATGAACGAGCAAGCTTTCAACATGAAATTTGTCGGGGAAGAAGAGAAATTTCCAGTGTTATGCAATTATAAACTCGAAGAATATTCCAGGAAAGATGTGACGGAAAAGGCGTGGAATGAAGTAGCCAAGTTAGTTAATCTCAATTGATGTCCTCTCTATGTAGGGGTGTAACCACATCTGTCTCATTTTCCTTTTGCTGCATCGGTTGTAATAATAATATTGGATGATGATGTCCTCATCACCACTAGAATCACTAGTCATATTATAAAAAATGAACAACGCAGCAAAAACAACAACCCTCTCCTACAGCTTGATGGAAACTGAGTCCTAGCAACCCGATTAGCAGCTGTGTGAAGATGAGAGGTTACTGAACTCTCCCAGTTTTAGAGTATCGAAGTCTCTGAGTATCCAAATCTCTAGTGTCGCAGGATTTCAGTATCCCCGTGTTAGCAGTGCCTTAATGTACTAGTAGACATAAGCCAGATGCTGGATGCCCAATCCAAATAGGCGTATTATAGCAGATTCGTGGTACTGTCAATCATTATATGCTCTAGTAAACGATATTCTCCAAGCTGCTAGTTCTGAGTGAGCAACATTGAAAGAAATCATAAGTTATGGCAGGATGAGGATGCCACGCAAAATCTACGCAATGTGCTGCCCCGTTCTAACCTAATTTACTCTAATTTGTCAAGGAATGTCAAAACACGAACGCTCAATCCCCAATAATTCCGGAATTTTCTCAGTATTCTTTCTCTTACATCCCATTTTTTCATTTTCTCGAGAACTTATTTGACAAGTAATTATCCTCCGTCCCCCCGTCTTAGTTCAGTCGCCGGGCATCGTTTGTCAGGAATTTGTTAAACCAGCGTCGCGATAGGAGATCCGGGAGAATATGTCCCTTCGGAGTCCACTCCGTTCCCGGTAAAGGCGTTTCCAGTCGTCGGTAACTGCTTTTCAGGTGAGGAAAATGAAGATGAGCGAACCATTATCAGCTCATAAAGAAGTTCTTCAAAGTTACTGTTCAACTACAACTCAAAAGAAGTTCTTTCCCCAAATGGGAGAGCAAGGTTTTATCTTTCTTTTCTCCGCAGTTTTTGCTTGTGGGTACATCCTGTAAGCTACCATCTTCCATTTTGCACAAGTGCACCACTCACCTTCAACTGTTTACTTGTTTGTAGAGTTTCTTTGGTACCTGCTCGGTCTCTTCTTTCTCAAACTGGCGTCTCGTAGAAATCTGAAATTCAATGACAAGCGTTGGGTCATTCTGAATTAAGCTATTACCCAATTCTTATTTATTCCGTACCAACGTACTCTTCGTTGAGGTAAAGACTTCCAATCTTTTTACAGACTTAATAAGGAAGGTATTCATTACGGACTTCGAAAAGAAGTACGTTCTAATTGTTATGCAATTCGATTCGTACTTTCCACGTTGCTCTATTATTTTCAAGTCGTCAGCCTTACTCCGTGCAAACCTTTTATCCAAAAATACCTACTTAACCAAATTCTACGAAATTTGATTAAAAAATCCAACATTGATCCGGGGTGTGTCATTAATGTCGGCAACTGTATCAACTAACCCTTGGAGATTACAATTAAGGATTAACTTTTTTTATACGAAATCTAAAGAACTTTTGATGTACGAGGGTAGTTTTTTAATGCAATTCAGACAGGAATTAGTTCCTTGTCATTGTATATTTCGGTTCGTTCGCCTCTCAAGTCCTTGAATTCATAACCCTACAATGGCACCCCTTTCTCGGCAGCTTAATTTGGCACCCTGGGGTCTATAGGACCCCACACTCGCTTTTTCCCCAATTTCAAACAAATAAGTACATTGTCAGTCGAACAAAACTTATATTTTCCTGAACTATAGTAGGTATCTCAGAAGAAAATATAAACAAAAAAAGCTTTTTAATCGATTTTTATTGTGAAAAAAATAATAATGTATTATACTGTATTGAAAGTAAAAACTCAAGATCTCTTCATGTAATAAAATGGTAACGGAAAATTCCACTTCCCTTCAAACATGGAAAGACATACTTGTATTAAAAGATCAGTTCTTGGTAAATTGAAATATTAAGTCAAAACGTAAAAATGATAAAAATTGTCCAGCCTTCGCATTCAAAGCATTTTGAGGAGTGATGATCATCACAGATGGCACGTCTGCAGGCTTGGCACAACCTTTTGGTCTTTCTATCTGCATCCCGTTTGCAGAAGAAACATCTTACTTTCTCATCAAGCACGACAACAGTGCCAGAAGGTGATGCTGGAGTAGAAGGTTCGTTTGTAATTTGCTGAATCGTTCCCTGCAGTGGCCTTCAGAACTATTGTTGCCTCTAAATTTTTTTTCTTCCAGATCTTCTAAAATGGTCTTAATCTCCTCTGGACTTGTGAATACTTTTTTGGACTCCATGCTTGATAGGAAACGTGGAGAATTTTACTTGAAAAAGGCGGGCTGACTGACCGAGCAAGGTGACTTTCTGGAAGAAGAAGCCGTCTGGGTGTATTTAGAGGGCGAAGAGATGGGAGGTGGTTTCTTGGAAAAGCCTAGTCGCATTGAAACGCAGAGCGTTGGGGTCCTTTGGACCCCAGGTGCCATTCTAGGGTAAACCGATTTTGCTCGGGCTGGTCTCAAAATGTTCGTTATGTCCAAATTGTCCAAAATGTTCATTGGTATGATTGAAAATAAAGTGGAGAAAGCTCGATCACAGCAATGGAAAATGTCAAACGAAGTTGGTTTTTCTCGGTGTTTATAGGCAGAGCTCTTGATCTTTAATCGGCTACCACATTTAAATATTAGACAGACCCGCCATAGATGTCGACTCACCCAATTGAAGGCGTTGATGTCTACATGTTCGTGGCCATTTCATGCCGTTAGTCGATGTAACATGTTGACATCTAAGATCAAGAATCTTCAAACTTCTTAGGTGAGGACCTTCCTTCAGTTACAGTATTTTTTTAGGAAGACAGATTTGGTCCGTAGTTTTTTCAAAACTGTTTATTTCGTTAAAGCTTTCTCCAATCTTCTTAAAAAAATTTTGGTTTTTTTTGGTTGGCGATCAACTAGACCATCTTGTTGCTGTTGATATAGCTGACGATGACAATTAGAAGATTTCAGAAAGCTTCAACGAAATAAACAGTTTTGAAGAAGCTACGGACCAAATCTATCTTCCTAGAAAATCAAGAATCTTTCAAGAATATTTTCAACTTTTCAATGATCTATGCTTTCCTGTTACCGATACGGGAAGCTAAGTACCTCAGCTAAATTGGCTAAATTTGTTCGCTCTTAAAAACCAATTTCTAAGCTATTTACACTTTGAAGCTGCGATTTCGTGATTTCGTATGTGACTTTGAACGAGACGATGAATATGCTCCAGATCGAATGAGTGGCTCCTAAAAGTGATAATCTCGAGCTGCAATTCAGAATTTTGACTTTCACTTGACAATGCAAGGATTACGGATCAACTAATTTCAACTCAGGAGCAGTAATTATTTATGTGGTCTCCATAGAAACAACTGAACAACCAACTTGAGTCCAATTTCTTTCATATTTACACTCTCAAGCTGCAGTACAGTGTGTCGATTCCCTTTGGCTTTTACTTGACGATGCAAAGACTCGGTCCATAGGGCCGGGATAAGCTGAATGGGTTTTAAACCTAATTTCTAAACTCTTTGCACTTTCAAGCTGCACTTCAGTATGTTTTTTTTTCTTTTAGCATAAACCCTTATGTTGGGTTGGTGAAATCTTTCAAAGACGTCAATGAGGAGGTGGCGATTCTCTCTCATTAGTGTCTGATTCTCCTGAAGGGATACCGACTAAAACAACCTTCCCTTGTTTTCTTCTACAGGTTGGCTGTCCCGGAAGGACTTTTCCAGTATTACTTCGGGACAGTCCCTCGGATTTGCCGTTACGGCCTGCCTCCTTCGCCATTCTTCTTCTTCTTCATCCCTCCCATTCCCGGTTTCTCTCCTTCACTTTGAGTATGGCCGTCACATAATCGTGATTGCTCCCCATGTCTCTTTTTCCTGTATCATCTTGCTGACAATTGTTTCTGAGCTAGTTGCCCCGATCTCCATGGTCAGGTCTGCTCGTAATAGCTCCCATCTTTTACAAACGAAAAACGTGTGGTGGACGTCATATTCTTCCGATTTGCAGTATCTGCATTCACTGCCCGTGCTCTTTCCAATTTTCTTCAGGAAGGAGCGGAAGTAGCCGTGACCAGTGAGGAACTGCGTCAGGTAGTACCCCACATCTCCGTTCTTCCGCTCAGTCCATTCCTTCACAGAGCCATTAAGGTTCAGTATGTTGACTCCCTAATAATTATGCTTGATAAGCTGGGTGGCTCCTGAAGCTGAAATATAGTATGTAGACTCCTTCGGACATTACATTATACTAACATTACGACAGGAGAAAGCATTTTCAAATTCGTTTAGTCACTCGTTCAACTGAAACATTCGTTCAATGGGATTCGTTGACTCACGGGCGCTACATCCCTCTTTCCGGTGGAACTGTGAGAAAATTCCACCTTCATTGTCGACCACATAAGTCAAAGGTCACATAGTTTCGTCATTACGCCGTGTCGTGTTGCCGATGATCGCGGTGTACCCTCAAAACTATCAATCTTCTCTAAGAACGGAACCTTTAAATGTTATATCGTGATTCCGTCATTCCATTCTCCCAAAGTTACTACAGTTCCTTTTTTTTCTTCGTCTTCTCCTCCACAATATCCAAAGGAGAAGAAATAATAGACGGGCACATTCAGTCGGCGAACCACCCGTCTCTATTTAAGGCGTTAAAAGCGAAAAGTATTTGATGGGCGTGTGGGGAGCTGAGATGAGAGTGTTTCGCCTTTGATAGGTCTAATGACCCTCGTCGTTTAGCTATCAGAGAGGCCGTTCGGAACGTGATTTTCATCTTACGAAGCTCATTGGTTTGAAACTCACTGATTTCGGGAGTCGAATATCGATTTTTGGGAGTGAAATAGAAATAAAAAAGCTGTCTACATCGAGGGTCTTATCTGAACATATCCCACACTAACCTCTAGGTACTTCTTGACTGATGAAACTGCTGCCATTGGTTCCTCAAAATAACTGAAATATGATCTTTCAATCGATTGATTTTCTACGACATTCAATTTTGAATTTGAAATTCCCATTAGTCTCACTTTGTTGTATCCTGTTGGAGATCTTCCCGTGATCTCACCGTTCACCACTTTGTGTAACTTTGATTTAATAAATACTTATTTGTAGGTATATACTGGGAGTACCACAATACTATCTGCAAAAACATGTAAGTTATACTTACTATTGTTTTACAAATTAATAGTCATGTAATGTGACTTTTTTGACCAATTAAGGTCGGTAACGAAATTGCCTGCATCTGAAAGTGATCTCAAGTGTTTAAAAACTAATATACAATTCTATACAACCTCCGTTACACTTTTTTGATCTGAGAAAAAGTTACAAGTTTTTTTCTAAAAATCCGGCTTTAAACAAAAGTCCATGACTGAAATATCTATATTTTACGTATTCGGTGGTACATTATCTAAACTCAGGGATTAGAGCCTTCATATCTGGTCTTGTTCACTCTAGATGACGTAAAAAAGCGCCATTTACATTTCAGCACGTTGGATCTCTTAGGAACGAAGTTAGCCACGAGGGCCCTCAGCTGATGACTGATCTTCATACCTTGTGATTGACTTCTAGATGCCCAAAGAGAGTTGGATGACTTCGTCTTGAGAATAACTCCGTGAACACCAACCTTTACTAGTTCAATACATATGCGACATAAGACTTGAAAAAGTCGATTTCAAAAGGAACTCTCGAAACCAAATTTCACAGCAATTGCATCAGCTGTTGCGATGCTGACCGTTGATCTTTACATGATACAAGGCGGACTTTTACTACTCCCAAATCACATTCGTATTAGTTTTTCCGATCCGCATTTGTCAAAGATCTCTTAGGGAGAGCGAATGGATGAACATAAAGAAGTTCAGATGTGTTCATTCGATACATTG
Source organism: Creontiades dilutus (assembly GCA_031894815.1). Classification (NCBI taxonomy): domain Eukaryota; kingdom Metazoa; phylum Arthropoda; class Insecta; order Hemiptera; family Miridae; genus Creontiades; species Creontiades dilutus. The sequence continues at coordinate 696,568 of JAVIWC010008912.1, read as the reverse complement.
AAGGCACTTCAATTAATAACGAACATAAAAACAATGGAGTTATTTCGAGGTTGTCGACATTCAGCTATTCTCAATATCAGCCATGATTTCACTCCTTACTTTTTTGATTTTTTATGATCGAAGCCGACCAATTAGTTGAAATTCCCTAAATATTTTATATACACAGATTAGAATAACGTTCGTTCAGTAGTTTTGGAAAAAGGCTCCGAACGAAGAAAGAACGGAATTTTTTGGAACGTAAAACATGAAATTTTGAGAGGCCAACATTTTTTTCTTGGTCGATTACAAAGGTTCATTATTAAAAATAATAAACTGAACCTGTTTAGAAACTTCCGTTATACTTTTTCAAGCTGAAAAAAAGTAACAAAGACTGTTATTTTTTCTTAAAATGCCGAGCTATAAAAGACATAAAATTTATAAATCTTTAAATTTGAAATGGTAAGTTCTTGGAACATTCCTTGTCCTTGCTAACTCACGAAGTTCTGCACGTGAGTTCATGGGTCATTCCATATTCCTTAACATGTTGCGAGTCCAATTTCAGTGTTTTATGTCGATTAGGGTAGAAAATAGCTTCTGGGCTCACTCGATTGATGAGGATCCCCTTCATCAGATTTCAGAGAGATTTCGATAAACTGATGCTATCGATCAGAGACACTTGTCAGGGACAAACGAAGAAAAGAAGGAATTGAGGGGAGCAGAAGAAGAAGAAAGTAGGAGTGGGAGTACAGTAAAATTACCATCATCAAAATATACCGCAACCTCCGAAGTGACGACCTACCCTATCAAAATGAGGGGGTCACAAAAACCCGAGGTCGATTCGTCGCCGAGATTCCGTTCCGTAACACGAACCACGAGCAGTAGTCATATTAGCAGTAGTTTTTAAACTATTCAACGCCCTTGGAGTTTATTTATTTAATCAATCAAATGAACGGCAAAAGATAATATAAATGGAAAATACAAAACGAGTTAATAAATGACAACATGGAACTACAATAGTATCAGAAGTAGATAAACAAAATGGTAAGACAAGAAAGGATGCACAAATATAAATGGGAACAAATCACTAATAGAAAGATCTCAGCCAGCAGATGCTTCAGGGTGTACGAAGAGTCGCTATAATTGTCACAATCTCTCGGACTCCAGGAAAGTATTGCCTTACGAGACAAACGTCACAATGGTCGGTATAGAAGGTACATCAGTATCAAGTTCTCTCGATAGCCAAGTTGGAATCTTTCAAGGAAGAATTCTAGAAATACCCTACTGTTCAATCATAAGTGAAATAGCTGTCTGGATCATAAGTGATCTGCAACGGTGTTAAACTAAATCAGTCAGACTCAGTCAATGGAGTAACTCCCTACAATTTTCAATTCGATTTACCTACTATTGTTCAATATTCAACTCCTCCCCGTAGCACAAGCTTATAGCGGAGACCATAAGATTCTACAACTCTACGATTACAATGCAATAAATAAATTTTGTTCTTATTAAATACAAGCGAAAAATGGGTATTTAAAAAGTTATCTGCTTGTAATAACCATGAACACGAATTCCCAGTTCGTACATCCTTCGATTGTTATCTAAGGACGGGAAATCGATACAAAAAATAAATTTTTGAATCGATTCAAAATTGAATAAAAAAGATCAATTTACAAAAGCATCGATTTTTTGTAAAATCGATTTAAAAAGCATTGATTTTTGAAAAGTTAATATTTTCCTAATGAGATAGAATTTTCTTTAAATGATTACCGTAATGATATTAATGATAGTACCATGTTCAAGTTAAATAGGTTGTACAAATGGAAAATCAGTGCAAGTGTCAATTAATTTTTATTTTTTATTCAAAATCGACACCTAAATCAATTTCTTCCTAAATAAACTCGATTTTTCATAAAATTGATCTTTATTATTATTATTTTTTTTTTTTTTTTACTTATTAATTTTTTTCCATTGGTTTGAAAAAATTGAAAGTGAAAAAGGTGTCTTATTTCTATGAAAAACAACATTTATTGTCTCGGTAAAAAATATGTATTTAAAAAACATCAGGTCAAACAATTTGAATTTATATCGAAATATTCCTCCTTTGTTCTTCTACGTTCTGATTCATCAATGGATGCATCGATGAATCGAATGAAAGTTCCTGCTTCCATGGATTCATCCTTGTCCAAATCCATTCATCTATACAGATGTTTCCAATATCCTATTTTACGATGGAGAACCAAAAATAAATTTTCTTTTGAGAAAATCCGCTGATTTTTTAAAAAATCGTTACTAAAAAATCGATTCACATAAAAATTGACCACAAGAGTATCGATTAAAAAATCGGTAAATCATTCCTCATCCTAGCCCCTTGATAAATGTGCGATTTTATATTTGTGTTTTGTGTGACTCTAGTGTAAATTGGGGTTTTAATTAAATTCTTAGCTCGCTATCCCATTATGTGGGAAATGGTCGAAAACTATGTGGCCTCCTTTATCCAGTTCACTAAGTAGTAAAATTTTCAAATGGGATTAACTGGTTAGCACTAGTGCGATGTATTGTTAACGGTGTGAGATTTAGAGTTGGTGTTGTCCGAAAACTAGACGGTTTAACAATAAATATGGAAATGTATCATGGTAATTCCTGCTCTCTTCATCATTGAAATATTCTTTCTGCAAAAAGAAAAAAGTAGCGAAACTGGACTGAGTAGAACGAAAGGTTAAGCGATTACATTAGGCTTTGGTTGTGGGCGACCAAGGACAGTCGCTCCGCATAAAAAATAAAGTAAATGAAATAAAACTTGAACGTTTCGCGGGGTAAACTCCCAATACATGAGAACTGGGAAACGAAACGGTGGACGGCGAATGGTTGGTGAAGAGTGTGCGCATGTAAATACAGTGGGGAGGTGCGAGTGAGCGTGTTGTGTAAGGCCGGTCGCCCACATCACGCGACCTCTTCTGGTGCCTCGACCCCCTGCATGGGCGGGCGCCACGCCCCGCAGATCCGGGTAACGAAGGATTTCCCTATTTCAACTGTTGGTAACGCAGCTTGTAAGAGGTTTGTAGAAATCGGTTCATTGGCTTCAGCTGGATATGCTCACTTGTGGTGAGAACTGGGAAATGCTATTTGGGAACGGCTCCTTGCGGGAAACTAGGTACACGGACTGGGAAGTGAGAAAAAAGAACTATTGATTGAGATTTGAATACCTACTGACTAGAGATAGGGTAGAGCTTTGGAAGGACCAAGTACTGAACAAAAGGCCGCTGTTATTTGATATCTGTAGACAGCAGATTGTCTTGAACTGGGAAGTGCTCATTGTGAACTCCTCATTGAGATGATTTGCCCAAATTGGGAACTGCGAAGAAAGAACGGTCATTTAGTGCAAGAACTAGGATTGTTCTTTGCGAAGAGCAAGTACCGAACAAACTGTTATTGGTGTCGTTATTCCAGAAAGATGGAGAACTTCTCAAACGGAGGTGAAGCTGGCGTTGTGAACGGTGTCATGACTACAGCTTTAGGTGGGTTTTAATTGTATCTGGCAGTGTAGCTGGTCGTACGGATCGAAGTGCTCTCTCTACACTGATCCTTGAGTTAACTTACTACTCAACTACGATAGTTCAGGTGTTACATACGAAATCACAGGAAGTCGAATGGAGCTGTATAAGCACTAAATACCAAACAAACCGTCTTAATTCTAGAACTAAGGAGAGGTTCTTGAACCAATCAGAAGCTGACGTTACGATCGGCGACGTGATCATAGTTCTCATCGTTGTGTTCCAATTGCAACGTGTCATGCACTTGTGCTTATCAGCGATGCGGTCTAGAAAGTGCCATGTGAACTGCTCCCTGAGGTGAACTAGGAAGGTACACGGACTAGGAAGTGAGAAAAAAAGAACTATTGATTGAGATGTATATGCCTACTGTCTAAAGATAGGGTTGAGCTTTGCATGGAGAGTACTGAACAAATGGTCGACAGTAGGTTATCTTGAACCAATCAGAAGCAGACGTCGAAACGGCAAAGTGACTACAGTTCCCACCGGTGATACCAACAATGGTTCAATTGAGCTGGTAAGTTTTCTTTTTGAGCTGCTGATTGAGTTGATTCGGTTAGCTGGGAACTGCGAAGAAAGAACGGTCATTCAGCACAACGTTCAGGAGTTGTACTCAAACAATCAAGAACAGGGATTGTTCTTTGTGCGAAGCAGGTACCGAAAGAACTGTATTTCTGTGTGTGCATTCCACAATGATGGAGAACTTCTTGAAACAAGCTGACGCTGTCGTGGAGAACGGAGTCATGATTACTGCTCTCGTAGTGGCTTCCATTTGTATCAGGTGGTGCATCAAATGGTGAATATTAGTAATGGGTTGGGAAATAATCATTTTACACTGCTCCTTGGGTTTAAATCAATACTCAAACAGAGAACTGAAAAACCGTTGAGTTACATACGTAATGGCAGGAACTCGGGTTGAGATATGTAAGCAGCAAGTAACAAACTGTCATTGCCGTCTTTACTTTAGAACTAAGGGAGGCTTCTTCGACCAATCAGAAACTGACTGCCACATGATAGCAGTTCTCATCGGTGGGCTCTAATTGCACCGGGTGGTGTGCTTTTTAGTAATGTGGTCTAGGAATTGGTATTTGTGAACAGCTTTTTTAGCTGATCTATTAGACTGAAAACTGAAAGGAAAGAACGATTGTTCAGTGAACAGTGAGTTCAAGTGGTACATGCGCGATGACAAAGCGTTGAGCTTTGTAGCATCAAGGACCGATAGTAACCAACTGTACAAACTGTTGTTACCTGCGTTGGGCCCTTCGGGGATAATTTATTCTTGAATACGAAGAAGCACCATTGAGCTGCAGTTCTCATAGATGATCCTAATTGTATCAGATGGTGCAGTTGATCGTGCTCGTTACTGATGGACCGAATGGGCTAATAGTGAACTGCTGAACTAATCACATTGAGAACTTCGAGGAAAGAGCAATCGAGAAATACTTTAGTGTCAGTTGAGGAAAATTAAGTTAACTCCAAGATCAAAAGCCTCAGCACTGCCTCGATTCAAACAGATAGCATCATATGAATGAACTCATCACCAATCTTGACAGTACAAGCTAATAAATCGGGGTGAATTATGTCAAAAATGCCATCCATTCTGTCATTGACTCATTGTAGCCGAGAGTGAGAATAACTGGCTTGAGATTTCTCGTAGGTCAAGCGTTTTGTAGAGAAATTGAAATAGTAACTAACCACTTTCTGCTAACATCGCATATGTTGGAACACATTTGATAATTAATACTTATTTGAACCCGAAAATACCTGATTCGCTTTTTCAAAAATACTTCCTTGAAAACAGAAATTGATGGTGACTTTACAATCAGCAGATCGTTCAGATTGTTCAGTATTTTCAGAAATTGAGGGTGTGCTTTGACAATGAGGAAGTATCGGTCATTACGGCTGTTTTTCGAAAGTTTTGGGGTGTTGTTCTTCTTGATACAACCAGAAACCGATGTTGAGAAGGTTGGCATATCAACAATTGTTTCCTATGGATTTTGTTGAGTAAGAAAGAAACTGGGAGTCAAAATTCCTGTACGGCATTCATAGTTTCTCTGGAAGAAATTACATCTTCTCAGATTAGCAGTTCCCCTAAATTACTGCAGGAGGCAGCAGAATGAAAACCGCACTTCAGTAGTCCTGAATAGTGACGGAACAGATTATTCTGAATTAATCACGTAAACTAAACTTCTCAACACTTGTACCTACGTACCTCGCTGACCAAATATTTAATTTTCACAATATTATACATTCACAGTTATTTCCATAAATCAACAATACTCAAGAACAACAAATTGCAGCAAAGCTTATTGTAATAATTTTGATTTCCGCATGTTTGCGCAAAGAGCAATAAGTTTGTTTTTTCAAATGGATATTTACATTTTTATGGCACGTATTTACAAGTTCATGGAAAATTGATCCGCTATTCAAATAGGACCAGAATCACCATTTCGCTTCCAGTGTGATGGGTATCTGATATCAAATGTTGAACTCTAATTCGTAATACGTGGTAGGAAGTTCATATAATGGGACTTGTGAAGTTTCGTACGGTAATAGGACTTCCTTAAGAAGCCGAACAGTTTTACGAATCTTACAAAAACACAATGGGATAGTAAAAATCCTCCTCTGGCATTTCCGTTGACTGATTGATTTACGACATCGGCTTATTATTCAAATAACTCGGTGTGGCTGAGACCGCTGCCCACCGATCGTCCTTGAGCAACTGAAAAGTTCCATCATCATGCAAATCCTCCCAAGTTTCAAAAGAAGTCGCAGCTATAGAAAAGTTTTCTGTGGGGTGGGCGTGCCAAGTTTGGACAGACCGTATGGGGGCTGCATTGAGCTCTATTCAGTGATAGGGTTTTCCTTTCTCTTTGTTGGTTCTTGAGAGCTATAGATTTGCACGTCAACACTTACTGATAGTGATGCAGATAGCCGTAGGCTTTTAGAGGCTTGAATACTATACCTTGGTACATTCACCGCAATGTTTGACCTCATGGAATAAAAACCTGAGCAAGTTTTGTTGCTTGGTTTTACCCTACTTCCAAGTATTAGAGCCGGTCATCTGAAGTGATGCAGTATGAGGCGCTTTAGCCTGAAAGATGACTCAGCTGGTAAGATTGACCACGTACTTTCCCACACACCTATTCACAAGTAAATCTAGTTTTGAAATTGAGACTCTTGCAACTTGGATAGCCACAAATGAAACTCATGCATTCTAGCCACATCTTAGGTACGTACCTACAAGTTCTAAAATCATAATAAAAACTACTCAGTCATACGTCGTTTACATACAATTAACTCAATACTGAATGCTTTGATTACATCTAAAGAAAATTTCACTTTTATTCGAGATTCGAAAATTTTTGAAGAAAACTGGCCCTGTCTTGTTGGTATTCTGTATTCTCCCTTGGCTCTCCAGTTCTAGGGCTTGGTTCTAAAGCAGCTGACCATTATTAAGATCTTCCAAATCTAGACAGAAAACTGAAAAATCTTCATAATTACAAACTGTTACCTTGCAAAAATCATAACAGCAACAGATTCTGTTCTGCGTTGTGTCTCAATTCATCATCCTCGGCTATGTTATGGGGTAGTAGGAATGACTAGCCATTCGTTAGTACATTTACAACGGAATCGTCGGTGATTTCAAATTTTAGTTTGACTTTTGAAGTTCCGATTCTTCTCTGGATTCACTTTCAGAACGGAAAACTTGATGGCTTTTTCCTTAAAAATTATAAGCAAGTCACCGGAACCTATTTCATCCGTTGCGAGCTCCAGTTGTTTTCTAAGAATCTTTTATTGTGTGACTTTATTAATTATGTACCATTTTTTAAGAAAACCAAAAGTAGAAAGAATCTATTATCCTGGTCACTTGCTTAGTATGAAAATGTCAAGTTGTTTACGCTGAAGGAGAGTTCAGATACGACTCAAAGCTTCGGAAATGCAATTAAATTGAAGGATTGCAAATATTTACAAAGTATTAAGGCTTGTAATCAATTCTACAGAACTGAGATGTTTTATGAAACAAAGACCACAGACTAACAAGTAAGTTTTACCGACCTGCTTGTTCAGAAACATGGTCAGTCAGACCAATGGGAGCATCTGAATGTGTTCAGATGACTCAGTGACCGTTATAATGACATACCTATAGTGACTACCTACCACGATCAACTGGACTGTAGGATTGAACAAAAACAGACTAGTCACCAATAGCTTGATCGAAACCCTACAAAACCATCGCGTAAATCTTATCTCCTCCCTTATTAAGTCTCAGCAGTCAAAACTAATTCTTTTTAATGAGTATAAAGTCATTTTGTATTGAAACATATCCCTCACAAGTGAATCGGAGTAAAGGGCCTAAGCCAACGATCGCTAGTGTAATAGCACTAATTTAGAGTACCTTGGATTCGAAATAGTAAATTGTTCATCATCAATCATTTCACCAATTTCCTTTGTCATTTAGATTGGTTTTTAGCATGTAGTTGCTAAAATCGCTGCAAACTCTTTCACTGGGGTTTATTATTCATTTGGCTTTCGTTCATGATTTGAATTTCACTCCAGTATCCACATTACATCACTACATCACTACGTCACTAGGTTACTGATATCAAAACAAAAACAATAATAAACCAAAATAACGCGAATGTTGGCACCATAAATCGGGCCATAGATCGGGAATGGTTTGACCTACGGACCTGGGGAAGGGCTCATTCGATTCCTCGTGGAGTGTTCTTCAAAAGAGTACAAATTTAGGCCGCCTTGATTTTTTTTGAGGTTTTTAGGGATTTTTCAAAACTTTGACAACCCTTAAAGGGCACTTCAAATTGAGTGAGATAGCTGGCTCAAGAATCGGGGCGTCGTCGGACCACTATGGATTTTTCCAGAAAATTTCAGATCTTTTGCTCATGCCGTTTGGGAGAAATCGTGCGTACGGCGTACGACGTATGGCAGACGGACGGAAAATGTTTTATTGCAGATTCGGATTCTACACCCTTTGAAACGTAAACCATGAAATTTTCAGGGGGGTTAGAGTTTTTTTTTTCAAGAGCGATTACAATGGTTTATTATTGAATAATAAACCAAAACTGATCCATGTCCCATAGAGCCTACCATTCAAATTTCAGCTGAAGGTATGGACATTGAATGTCAACACCTGCAGTGGTGCAACGTACTGAATATGGACATGACGTTGAAATCCACAAGTAGAATAAATTAAAATCAGTTTGGTAAGATAAAACACTTTCATTTGTACCACAATTTTAGTACATAAGCCATGATACTAGGCGATTTTAACTATTTCCTAGCACGTTCGTACTTGCAATCATGTTTGCTTTTTTGTTCTGTCAAAGTTCTAGCCCTTAGGGAGAACGAACGGATGATCGTAGAGCGGTTCGGGTGGGATCGTTCGATTCGGTAAAGGCATTTCTATCAATAACGAGCATAACAGCAATGGTTTTATTTTGTAAGTTTTCGATATTCAGATTTTTGAAATCTATGCCCTTCGAGTTCACCCTTCACAATTGACTTAAATGAATGCCGAAATATCGCCGGGATGGCGATCGCACCGATATTTTAAATTCAATTTTCGGATTCTACTCTTCTCAAAATGTAGAACCGCAAATTTTGAAGGGCGGTAACTTTTTTTTCCTACGTCGATTACAAAGGTTCATTAATAATCCTATTGAAATTAATAAACCAAAACCAGCAATGAATATATCAACAAAAGCACGATGATTAGTTTATTACCACTGCGAGAATTCGATGCTGCTAAAGGTCAGAATCCGTTCAGCCGTTCTGGAGAACATCGTGGACATAACACTGAAGCTGCTGCTATTGTTACGAGGCGGACAATCAATTACTTTACAGTGCGGTGAATAAAATCGTTCAATACCTCGCTCCAGGCCGCATAACAAGCATAATAACCGGGGAAAACGATCGATCTCGTTTCCCGTTCACCATCGTCGTATCAATTCTCCTTGCATACAGCTCGGCCGTTCCCATCTCTAGCTACACAACGTCTCCAGATCGTTGCGCCTTGGTGGGAACGTGCCGCGAATCTACCGCAGACCTCATCCGACCTTCCATTTCCCTTGGGATGAGCCTCTTCCGAACCCATAATCACAGAGGTCAATTCCTCCAACTGGGCTCCGCTCGTAACAAAACAAATCGGATTTCCTTTCTTCTTTCCTGGTTCTCCGCGCATAATAACGTGGAAGGAACAAGACGAGAAATAAGAAAGAAGAAGGCGCAAGTGAACCGAAAAGGCATCCCTCTTCTAAGAAAGTTCCAAGAGGCCAAGAGTCTGCTATTTCTCGCCTTTCCTTCGGCCGAGAAGCTATAATTTAAGGTTAGGTTCGTATTTTTCTGATATTAAACCACCAGTATAATTAAGGTGTCATGTTTGCCCCAAAGGTACCTACTTTGCCAAAACCGACCTCGTGTGTGCCACACCCAACGGGGCAGAATTTTTCCTTCGAGTATAAAAGTAGTTGTTATGATTACGAGTATTAGGTATTTGCCTGAAATTTTCGAAACAATCTTGAGGTATTTCTGTAACTTTTATCATTGGCCCACTGTGGCGAGTGATAATCAAAGAAAGTGGAAGACGTTGATCAGGGACGTATTTCGCACTTATTCAAAACACTGAAGGAACTGAAATTAGCGAAGGGCTGCTACAGTATGTTCAGAATTTAAATATATAATCCTTTCTCATGCTTAAAAAGTCTTCTGAAGAAAAAGAAAAAGTTTAGAAGGTAGGACTTTTTGTGCACAGCCTTGTACTCGGAAAATCGCATATGTTTGCCAAATCAAAACCTGAAAAATGCAGGAAAAGCAAGGATGATGTCAAGATTTGACAACAAAATTATTTGAAAAAAATTCTGACCTTGTACAGAATTATGGTCGTGCACAAGACTGGGAAGTTGGAAAACATAAATTATTCTTCAGTTTTGGGCAACTAGGAGTTAAGGAAGATAACTATTGCGTTCAACGAAAATCGTGTGGAATTCAGGTGCAATGGATTCATGAGCAAATGTGGTGTTAAAACTAACTGGGGTCGTTGATCAGGAAAATCTTGTTGTGATGACGCAGAGTTTCAGGTACCCTACTGCTTGAAAAAATATTAATTTACAAGGAATAGTCATAAGAGGCCCAATTCTCACGCTAAAATTTACTCTCCCAAGTGTATGGTAGTAATCTATACTCTAACAGATATATAAACTACGGTATATAGTGGTGATGGAGCCGTGAAGTTTGGGTGTTACTGTTGAACTGTTTCTTATGCGATTTGTGCGATTAAGCAACGTCGAGCGTGGTGAGCAGTTTAGTGGGTGGCCCCCTCCAAACTCGAAGGAACCAGAGAGCCGTGTGATTTATACAGTCAACTGAACTGTTTGATAGTACAAGTAGTAGTCAGAACACAAAATATTTGATGTGTTCAAGTTTTGATATATCTGCTAACAAGTGTTCAATATGTCCTCTTCGAACCGCATGACAAACATCTAGTGGGAAGACGAACGCTTCCCATACGTACTAAACGGTATCACCAAGAATTGCAACTGTTGTGTGAAGTTGGTGGCCAGCTTTGGAATGCTAAACCGATGGTCCCTTGACGCCCTATAGACCGCTGAGGGAGCTGCTAGTTCAAGAACCTTCTCACCGCCAAATGTCATTATGGTGAGTCCCCCTCTTGTTGGAACAAGAAATCTTTATTTTCTTCAACTTGGACTTCAGGGAAAAGCCAGTTCTACCATATTTGCCAGTTACGAATGACCTGCACAGAGATTTCACCAAAGAAAAAGGGGCTCTACAATTTTTGTCTGGAAACTGAACAAAACACGTTATTTCAGGAATGTTACTCATGTGCTTCACAATGACCTGCGGGTTTCCCGATCCCCAGAGTTTGGAGTTGAATCATCTGTCCTTTCCATTCACGGATAAAGTCGCTTTATCCGAAAATACAGCGCAAAATTATCAGACCGAATTCTGATCCTTCTTCAAGAGGACACAAGATGCAGTCGGCGAGGCCAGTGGCATTCGGATGAAAGGCCTGGAATGGTTTACCTAACTTACTTTTTTCATGTGGATTAGTTCTAGATCTTTGCCATTACCTCTGGCACCCAAATATCTTCAATATATTGTAAGAATAGTATTTATTTCAAATTATGGACTCAAAACTGGTGAGGGCCTTCCACCCAGCCTCGACGGCCAGTGACCTTCACAGAGCAGAATTCAATCCAGATGACAATAGTAAAAAACTAAGGGCGTTTCGTTGGGCTACGTTGGAAAGCTAATTATACGGCCAGTTGAGCTCACATCTTTTATTACGAGTATCAGGACCATTACAAAGCGAGCAGCCTTCCATACCGTTCCGAGGTTCGTGCCCCTTTCCTTCATTTCACACTACCTTCCACCGCGCCGAAACTAATGGAAAAAGGGAGCCTCCACCGACCTCTGTTCCCTGGGAGAATATCGTCAGTCATTTCCTCCGTAGTCAACTCGGCGGAAAATGGGGTGTGGGGAGAACACGCACGCCCATCACGTATGAGCGAGAACCCCGGACGTATTACAATCAGATCAAAACACGTGTAGGATGGTAAATGTTGCAAGAAAACTCTTAGCGAGTTCAGTTTTCGTCCGGCTGCCAACTCGCCGTCGCGAACCTCTTCGGCGGTCTTCCTGAGAGATGATCGGAAGTTGGTCTTGGGGGTTCGTTCTGGTTTACCCATTTCTACTGTAACGTGAATATTTGAATCGCTGAGGTGTTGGCGTAAACGATAAGCCGAATCACATCTGAGATGAAACGCGAGATGGGACCTCAGGCGTACCCGCTTAGCATTTCTTCATAATTAAATTGCACCAGTATATTTTGAATATTGAATAGTGTTGTGGATTTATAGTGGACTGTATTAATAGATGGTTACTAGGTAGTTCGGACTTTTGAATTTTGTAGGGAATTCCCAGGGCTCAACAGGTGAGTTGGAATGGGCCCCCAATAAATATCCCCCGAGAATAAATGAATGAAGGCCCCGAAATGTGGAACTTTGGAGAGGCTTTGCATGTACAGATATTACTTATCCATCAGATATCGCTTGCCGCAGGTCATTCCTATCATATTTACTTTTCTTAGCCCTCCAGGTCTGCTCCATTTCCACGCTGCCACTGACAACTTGGATATCCAGGATTATGGCAGACCCATTGGGCTTAGTGGCAACTATATCTGGCTTCTTGCCCTGGTCTATAACCGGTAGAGACATAGTCTGTGATACATTACTTAAATGCGCTATAGTTATCTTGTACTCAAGGTTCAAGGAGCTCAAAAGAGCTCTATTTACATTTCAGCGGGATTGATCTATTTGGAATGAGTCAGCCGCAAGGGCCGTCCAGCTGATCACCATGCCTCCTTACCTTTTAATTGACTTCGAGATATCCCAAAGACAGTCGGATGCCTTTGAGAAGAATGAAGGGAGTAAATAGGGATTCTGACCTGATTCACGTGCACGTAGTCTTCTTTGTTTCTGGGAGTCCCCGAAGACACCCAGCAGGCAATTCGCCCTGGGAAAGAAAAATAATGGAAAAGACTTCTCCACGAATCGGTGGTTGGGAAACGTCGGACAACGTGAACTTTTAAAATAGAAACATGGGATGGGCAAGATAGGGGTTGATGGCGTAGGGACGAGAGTAGGAAAAGAGTGAACTTTTTTTCTGGCCTGTAACTGTTCAACACATTACTTCAGGCCAAGTCCTTAGGAGGTATTTATTCCTCTTGGTCCGTTTGTTGCAACATCGTATAAGCTCAAAATTAAATTCAGTTCTCTAGTCAAGAAGATGTAATCGGCACCTCTGTATCATGATCGTAGAAGCTCCAGAAAAGCACATTTTCCCGTTTGCTGCTCACTCCTACTGTTTTGTCCCGCTTAATTATTTCTGTTACAAATTGTCCTACCAGGCTTGGAAGGTTTCAAGGAACTGAAGCAGCATGGAATTGAGTAGAACAGGTAGAAATGCAATTGAGTTGTGCTTAAAAAGTAAGTCCAAACAGATGGTGTTATGTATATACTTCCAAAATATAATGGATGAATCATTCTGTAAGGCGAGATATGGCCTTTATTTTGTTAGCATGGGTAGTGTGGATTGGGTTTCTTCGCTATCAAAAAAGGAATTTTATCAATTCAATTTATCAATTAGTGTTCTTTTATTCCTAGTGCGACTTTTGAGGCAATAAACATTGGAATTTCATGGGGATTCGTAGGCTACGAAAAGAACGGGAACGAATTTTATTGGTACCTAAGCTTTGATTTACTGTCCAGTATAAGACGCCGACTCTAATGGCCGTCACGACATCTGACTAAACTCGTAGGATCGACGGGGAAGGTCGTGTTGGGAGAAGGACGAATGACATCGGCTCGGGATTTCTCGTCGGCCCGCCAATCAGCCAAGTTTTTGGTAGATAGTTGTGTTGATATGAAGAATGATGATACCCGCGACCGGGTCAAGCCCGTGCCAAGGTGAGCCTTGGCCTTAGTGAGATTTCGGCTGCCCTTCGTCGGTGTATTTTTTCGTATACGCTCACGTACAAATTATGAAATTGTTTCCTGGACCCCCCAATCCCTCCGGTCTTTCGACGAGAGCCGAACTTGACGGTTTGAATCGTGCTTACAACACTGCAAGAGTGCAGAACCCAAGAAATTTTCCACTGCTGCTCTACCCGTCGTCACAGGGGTGAAGGAGAAGCTGAAGCAGTGGTACGGATCTGCTAATGTCCAATAAAAGCTGAAAATTTGATCATTCGTTCCTTTATGTCACGTATTCGTTACTCATTGGTGGGCTGAGTTTTTCATTTGCTATTATCTCATAATCAGCTTCTTTTACAAGGAGGCCAAGTTTGCTACCGTCCTATAGGGGCAACCCAATTATTTCAGAATATCTAACGATGCATTGAATTCACCGTCAAAATCAACGATTCCAGTTCCTCTTCTATTGAATCGATTCGCTTCGAAAACTGTATCAATTTATTCAACTTCTCAAAAACTCCAAAACTCCACATATGACATGTCATTTGTGAGGCTTTTCATTCGACTTTGTACAGCATATATTCCCTGAATATATATTCCCTGCCGTATTTATGGGTGTAGGGTATAGACACCAAATTCTAAATCGATTGTCCTGAAGTGCGTATCAGACAGACAGACTCAAGCGTACTTATGCAGGTCATGTTGAAGTTGAGGCTCCCCTCAGTCGTCGAATATTGGTTATCTACTAACGCATCATGATTTCTTTGTTGAGCAGGATGTGCTTGATACAGCGAAAGTCTGCATATCAGGATAGAAAATTTAAGGTAAAAGCAACATTAGCAATACCAGAACTTTAAATAAATTTGCCATAAAAAGATGTTGAAAACAGGTTCAATTTTGAAAATTGGCCTGTAGTGATGAATATTACTTAGAAATAATTGCCCATAAACCTGACGCTGTGAACGGTGTCTACACAATATTACGCTAAAAAACCGCAAAAACTGATAAAATCATAATTTATAGTTTTTGTTGAAATTGAAAGTTTTCGGTTTTTGTACTGTCCACGAGCTGAAATTCGAGAGAGATTGTTGAAAATGTAGAAACAATACAATTTGCTCCTTATTTCACATGCCACAACCAAAACTCTTGGAAGATGCCCCATAATTTAAGTGAGGTGACTTCAAACACCTACTGTCGTCTCACGCCTACTTGCTACTCATCCGGGCTCGTAACGGCACTCGTTTTCCGTATGGCTTTCCGATTTTAAACGACCGAACTTGATTCCGGCCATTGGCACCAGCTTCGCAGAGTAGGAGGTGACGGCGATTCCCAAAAACAGGTACCCCCACTAGATAACCTTAGCCGAACCATCAATAACTTCAGGGAATTCCACATGCAAATGGTGTTGACCATCTATGGTGTCACATTAGGATCAGCCTCAGCCCTACAACAAAAATTTTGAGTGCTCCAATATTCGAAATGTGTGCAGCTATGTGTTGTGTCCGAAACACGTTTAGTCAATATTAATGAATAATCAGTGAAACGTCTTTAACAAGGAATTTCATGGTTGTGGACGGGTAATCGCCATTTTCCAATCAATTGCACTATTGTTTATCGTAGTAAATACGAGCAAAAGAGCCCAACGACGAATTGAATTAACAAATATGAATACGTAAGAAAAAGTAAAGCTAAAGGGCCCTTTACACGAGCAACAAAAGTTTCACAACACAAGGCAATTAATCGCAAAATTGCGCTAGAAAAGTTGTACAATAAAAATTGCCTCGTGTTGCGTCAAGATTGCAGAGAAATGATTTGTGCCATGGACGGTGAAGAGGTGGTCGTCGGTGCTGCTGTGATGGTCGTCGCTAAGGCTGCTAGTAAAAAAGGGGAATTGGCAGCGTCAGTTTTTAAGCCGGAAAGAATGTGGGTTGGCTATCACCTCGGAAATTTCGTTTGAACTTCGTTCATGTCAAAAACAGATTTTGAAAAGTTATTTGGAAAGGTCGGACCCCGAATCAGCACAGAAAATACGAATATGCCAAACCAAGCATTGCAGTGGCAACTCGGTAAGTCGCAGTATGATTGAGTGTTTCGTTCCATCTCCCGACCGCTTGACGAATAATTGCTTCAATAGTGCAATAATTTTCCAAACCACTTGTAGCTCATTTCAACACTAAGTAACAGTTCCCGAGAGGGCCTCGAGGACCTGAAATGTCGTACAACTCCCGGCAACTAGTTGCGTGCAATTTTCGGCAACTTTTAGAAATAATTGTGCAATACTTTTTTTCGGCAATTATTGCCTAAAAACATCAAAAAACGCTCATGTAGAAGCCCCTTAACAATTTTCAATGTCAACAATTAGCTAATAACGTTTATCTTTAATTATTAGACTTGACAGCAGACAAGAAATAAATATGATGACAGTTTTATTAGGAAAATGATGTATGGTCTAGGGAATCCTTAACAGTTAACAAATGACAGTTGAGGTGTAAAAAGATACGTGTTTCGAGACTGAGTTAGTCATAGAAATTGGCTTGTAGGGCTACTCGTAGGGGAGACGGTTCAATAAACAATTATTATTTTCCTGAATATTGACAGATAGACTCTGATGAATTATCGTGATGTATCTAAGCGAAAACATTATCATTCTCCAACTGTCCACTTTGTGAGGTGATGGAAAGGTATAGTTGCCCCTTCCATTGAGCTGAATGCGGTAATAATGATCCGCCACGCTCAGAGAGTTGATTCATCTCCCATGGCGACAGATTCTAAAATCGGAATGGGCCAACTAACCATATCCATCACAACTTGTATTAAATACAAATACAATAGAGCAAATTTTGCTCTAAAATGATAAAGTAAGGACGAACAAAATTCGGGAAATTCTAGTGGCCTACTACCCAGGCCAGACCCAATCACCTTAGTTTAGGGCTGGTTTGAGATGTGTTTGTTGATTTTTACCTACACCAATTTGGATGGTTTTAAAACTACTCAACTTATTACCGCAGGTTGCTTTTTCAAATTCGTCAGGAGCTGATCGCATTTGATAGTTTTTGAAATGGGCGGGTAATTGGTCTAGTTAACTTTTTTACTTGTAGCTACAGATAAAAAACGTCATTAATCATAAATTAAAATGAAGCGGTTTGCCCACACCGACCCACACGTGAACAGTTTACCAACCCACATTTTATTGTATGAGTCAATCTGATCTAACGTTTTCAATAAAATGAATAAAAGAAATCTGCAAAGCAGAATAAGTGAGTCACATAGCTTCATCATATTATTAGCTTTATTGTGAATTTATTATTTCTGTATTAGAATACCTACCCCTTTTACGTAAATATCTGATCTAAGTATATCAGAGGTACATTATTTTAAGTGGCGTCGCTTGTCTTGTCTGTGCTAGACTACAAAGAGCACCAAGTTATATGTTTCAGCATGGTAGGTTAATTAGGACGGAATATAGCAATTACATATTTTCGTGATGCACGAGATTACATTTTCTTGAGGGACAGGTGAAAGAGAGGACAGATGACGTCGGTTCACAAAACGATGAAATATTCTGGACGAACAATGAACAAGACGTAATAATCCATGCGTGGAACAACTGAAATTCAACAAGGTAAAATAAAACACCTTCATACGCTTCAATCGTCCACAATTACATTACGTAAGAACTTTTGAAACAAAATTCCACTACAATTATATCAGTTTCACTATGTCCAAACAAGTTCGTATCAACATTCGCTTGGACTTAATTCTTCCTGTAGCCTTTGGAGAAACCGAACGGATGAACTTAAATCGGTACGTGAGGGTTTATTTGATTCTTTGAAGGCGCGTCTATCAATAACAACCATAAAAGCAGTGGTATTATGTCGAAAGTTTTCGATATTCAGATAATTGAAATTTCAGTTCTTCGAGTTCACCCTTTAGGATTGTCTGAAATGGGTACCGAAAATTCAGTCCCAGCTTGACTGTATGAAAGCTCCGAAGTTCTCCGGTGAAACTTTAACGAAATTGTCAACCTATTGAACCCCAACTACCAGCAAAATTTGAGTGGATTTAGACCTCTACGGTCGCAGATATGGTGTTTGATTGATTTGGTTTGGGCATTAACCTGAAGTATTGATTTGTGAACGGCGAAAAACATAAAAACCTCCTACTCTCATTGCCAGCTCTTTTTACACCGAGGCCCAGTTTGCTACCACCCAACGAGGATAACTCAATTGTAACAGAACTTGCATTGAATTTGTGGTTAAACTCAACTATGTCATTCATTGTTGAATTGAATCGATTCAGTATGAGAACCATATCAATCGATTCAACATCTCAGAAAGTGAGAAGAAGAGTTATCACCGAAAGTTCCATCTAAATCGGATTAGAACTGTTGTAATTAAGGTAGTTACTAGGGATTGCGTTCACACGACAAACCGATAGGCAATAGACAGTGCTGCAGAATGGTCTAAAATTTACAATGCGAGTGGGCATTTTGGTTTGTAGGGGAAATTTTTGTTTTATCATTCCCCGTAATTAAAAGCGTAGCAGCCTCCAATCAAGCTGGGAAGTAAAAATGTTAGCAATCGTCCTGAAAGTAAACACGAAATGTTGAAAGAATTTTACCTTTGCTCGTGTGGTGAATGCAACTTTTTGCCATTGATGGAAACAATTAAATATGTTACCATTTTCAACCCTGACCCTCACAATTATTGAAAATTTGTTAAAAATGAGTGGAAACCACAGCAGTTTAGCATGTTACAAGTTGGTACTTGATTGCTCTTGTTTGTGCGTGACCATAATTCCGGGGATGGTGAAATGCTTCGGGGAACCTGGACCAGCGCCTACGATAATATTGTTGAAAGTGATTACTACGTTTCCGCGTCCAGGAAAATTCGAAGGAACATCTGATTTCCAACAATATTACGCTTCGCGGATTTCGCTTTTCACAACCAAAAACAATGCGCTGCCTTTGCGAAAACCCCGTGCAATTCATACGGAAGACGAAGGCGTTGAGTGTGCCCAAACAACAGTTAATTTTTCACCTGGATTCGTGCAAGATGAAGGATGCGGATGAGGTGAGAGGGGTCACGGCGAGCGCACATCCTCAACGTTTCGGGTCAAGCGGAGAACGTAGAAAAATGATGGGGCGACTTCCTCCTTGCCGGAGGCCTTGAACGGGGATTCTTTTTGGGAGGCGCATGAAGCACTTGATCATTGGAATAGTGAGACGGAGGGGGAGAGGGATAAATCGGTAGGCACCCATCACTTCATTACAGTGCTTGAAGAATAATTCATATTATCAAGCGCAAAGTATCCGCATTGTTACTTGATTTGGGCACAACTCTTCTGAAAATATAAGGTTCATTGATACAAGAAGAGAAAAAACTTTGCCAAGTTGGGTTAGCAGAATAATTTCTGCTACTTCTGCACTTTTTGTAGCAGGCAGGTGACCAGCTCATGCGATGGTAGCTGGTAAAGTGACTTTTTTTTTAGAGGAAAGCTTACATTTCCGATGGCTTGGAGTTTAGTTTACCTGGACCGGGGAACTGACACTAGACATGATATTAAACATCCAAATCAAGCTGATGAAAAACTTCCATTTTGGTTTGCTGATTGCTCTCAAAATTTGTTGTTGTTTCAAGATGTGTAGAATCCAAAAATCGAACAGAAAAAAAAAATCCGTCCATCCGCAGTACGCTGATATTCTTTAAAACCACCGAACGAAAGTTGATGAAACTTGGGTCAAAAATTACATTTGGAGTTCAGTTGTACTGAATTCTTGGCACCGCTCTCAGTCAATCCTAAAGGATTAATTGGATTTCTTTAGACATTAGAAAAGTACGAGTAAAGCCTCTTGCACTCAGAACTCGGTCTGTCGCGGCTCTGCAGCCATGATCGCAGCGACGAGCGACAGTTGTACAGTTCTGCTGAGTTCAGAAAATACAAAAATCATTCTGCGATCCAGTTTCAATATGGGAAATGGAATTCGTACTTTATGTAAGTTTCCAAAACTTCTCTGCTTTCAAGAGACGTTAGTTTATCACAAAGACGGTAGTATTCACCAAGTTGATATCTCTTTTGGTTTATTGGGTGTACCCAAAATCGTCTTCTTGTGCTTGTATTCTGGACGAATGCAAAAAGAAGCAAGAGCTCCTCTTCGTCAGAACTACTTATTTTTCTTAGAGAAATAATATATACAAAACACGTCTGCGAATTTGTGCGGAAATCTACCACAATACTGGATCGCTCATACAGGATCGCCAAGGAGATCGTCGAATCGCTGCCCGCTGCG
Source organism: Creontiades dilutus (assembly GCA_031894815.1). Classification (NCBI taxonomy): domain Eukaryota; kingdom Metazoa; phylum Arthropoda; class Insecta; order Hemiptera; family Miridae; genus Creontiades; species Creontiades dilutus. The sequence goes on along the minus strand of JAVIWC010008912.1, from coordinate 676,241 downwards.
GCAGTTCGCGATCAGTGTGCCAATGGCTTTAAAATTTCTTGAGATGGTAAGCGATGTATGGCCGATGGCCTGAACCGCTCCATATATTTCTAATGATCTGTAGTTGTCCCTGATCATGCTTTTTCAATGTTTGACAAGTCCAATAACACATTGACCTTTTCCGAACCTATATGGCCTACTCCAATACGGGCAATGTCTCATATGGTATCCCTGGGCCTCACTAGATCTGAACTGACATCATGTGCTTCGTGTGACATCATGTGATTTTGCATGGAATCAACCATTTATTCAATTGAATTAAGACTTATCAAACCAAGTTCCAATAGGAACAAACGAGTAGGAACCCTTATTGATTTTCCGATGTATCGGAGCGTGCTTTAAATTTTGAAAATGCGTTGTCCGATTGTTGTTAGATGGAATTTGGATGCAAGTGTGATAGTAAAGAATACATGTAATAACACGACTACATTTACGGTTATGACTTGTTGGTTACTGTGTTCTATTTCTTTGAAATATGAAAAATAGTTCTCATAATGTACATGCCGTATAGTCGGCACCTTGCGATATAAATTTTTATTGATTGGATCTATCACGATATTACTATTACACAGTAGTACTATTCTTATAAAACAAACTTTTTACATCCGAATCCCAGAATAAAGTCAATAATCCCAAGAATTTCCCCACTTATGTGTTTGACGTAGGGAATAAAACAATTTCAGTTACGAATGAATCTGTATACTTAGGTGTCAAATTTAGCTCGACGGGAGTGTTTTCCAAAGCTTATCTGGATTTCAAGTCTAAGGCATTGAGGGGATGGGGGGGAGCTAGACAGGTGTTGGTAAGCAGTAAGTGCCATAGCTGGGAGTCATCGTGCAACATTTTTGACTCGCTTGTGGGAACCACTCTAATTCACTCTTCAGAAATATCGAGTTTGAGATACTGGGAAGACCTTGAAAGTTTACAGCTAAAATTTATTAAAAGTATGTTTCAACTGTCGCGATATACCCCCGGTTACATGCTTAGGGCTGAGACTGGACGCCCCTATTTAAGTGTTATGATGTGGGATCGGATAATAGGTTGGTGTGAAAAAATACTGAGAATGAGCAAGGAAAGGTAACCATCAATCTGTTATAGGCAGTTAGTGTAAACAATTGAGCTGGGGTTAAGTTTGGACAAATACAACTGGGCTTCGCAGATTAGGAAAAATCCAGGTGGGTTTGTGTTTAGAGGGAATTTGGAGGAGACTGGATCCAGTAGAAATAAAGGAAAAACGGTCCTTGATTGTGAACTGCTATAAAGTACGACGACTTAGAACGTATCACAAAGTCATCATATAGTACGCTGTTCAAACAAATCCACACCACCACGGGCATGGAAAAGTACCTAGCGACTTTCAAACGATTGATTGCCCAGTTTAGATTGTTAAACCAAGGGACTCTGCAGTGCTTCTATAAAAATAACTATGTGCAAATAGACCAAAACCAAATCTGTATCCTATGCAATACTCATAAAAAGGAATCACTCCAACATATAATAGGAGACTGTCCCCAGCTGTCACTTAATCGTATTAAATATCCAGGGAATAGATTTTTATGTGCCTACGAGATTTCAAATATAATTAAATGTCGAGGGAAAGAGGAAGCCCTTTTGTTAGGAAATTGTATATTAAGTTATATTATAATAAGGACCTTCTTGGGCAATTTAATTGATGAAGCGGGACCTTAAGGGTACTTAAGTGGTAGATATATCTATATATATTGGTAATAAATAATAAATTCATTATGCATATATAGTAAGTGCATGCAGTTGTATTTTTACTTTTTTAAACAGTCTTTTATAACATTTAGGTATATAATTAAGTTGTCATATTGAGAGAATGTTGTTTGTGTGTATTGATGGGAACCGAAAGTAGATGGGTAACGTGAATGTGAAATGTAGACAATTAATCTATTTATTTTTATTTCTTCCATTTTTTAAGAAGAAAAAATTATGTAAGTTTGAATTTCCCCAATTGATTTAAAGTTTTATTGATCTACAACGAGCGTTGAATCTGAGCGAGGAATCCTGACTACCAAGTTCCTCGAAACGCTGATACACCTTTCTGGTCAGGTGGGCACACATAATTCATTCGAACGAAACGAAAGAATTCGTACGTATCCATGCGTTACCGGAATTGTTTTTCTTGAGAGCTCAGCGGCCACATCCGATGATTTCATTTGGAAACCGCAGAAGTCCGGGAGAAAGGAAAGAAAAAACTTATCGTTGAAGATGGGCCCTGCGGCATACCAACTCCTCAAGTGTCAGCTTGTCGACTTACTCTTGCAACTTTGTTTGGCACCAAAATCTTCTTCTAGAGAATAAACAAAAGTTATTTCTGGCTTAGGTACAAACATTGAACACGAATGAGCATCGATATCACCCCTAACCACAATCAGCTCAACGTTTTATAGTGGAATGGCGTGTAACAAGCCCAGACCGAAAATAAGTGAACATGATTGATTTTGAACAGATAAAAGCTGCAAATCATCACCCAAGGATTCATTATTTTGGTACTAGATGGCCTTTCTGTCATGAACACAGGTCCTTACCGAGAGGAAATTGATGAAACTAAATGACATATTTATATTCTGTGTTCAAGTCCTTGACTGTTCATATATATTTTTCGAAAATTACTAGATCTGGAGAGTCAGCCAGAGGTTATAAAAAATTACAATTTTATCGCCAACAGCCCTGTGCAAATCCGTTGTGGTTACAGGGGAGTGGTATACGTCGGAGGGCTATCAGCACAATTATCAAAATCATTCTCAAATAAAATTGATGGTAAAATATCATACAAAAACAAAAAAAACCGAATAATTTAGTATTTTCTAAACTTAAATCTCCAATTCCGAATTGGAATCAAAGCAATGTAATCTATTCCATACCTTGTAAAACCTGCAACATCACCTACATTGGAGAAACTATATAATATTTAAGAAATAGAATTTTATTACATAAATCTGATGTCAACCAATTTAAAACAACATGTGGATTAACTGAGCACTCAGTTAATGAAGGACACCGGTTTGATTTTGAAAATGCCAAAATTCAGGATTTGGGAAATGTTGACACAAAGCGCAAAATTGAAGAGCTTATTTACATTTCGAAAACATAAAACTGTTGTAATAAAAAAACGGATATTGACAGCCTCAGCGAAATTGATTCCAACTTTATTAAAAAGTAACAAAAATGAGCATACATTCTCACATCATATTTCCTTCTCGACTCCATAATGGTAAGTCAAGTTTCATTCATTTCATTAATTTTGTAGTAATCTGCAGCGTTTTTCAATTAGTGTTAGGGTTCTGCATTCCTCATAACGACCACCAACCAATTATGTTGTTGGGAGGTTAAACTTATTTCTGGCTTAATTAAAACGTACACTACGTATTGAAAATAATAAACCAAGAGCTCTAAAATCAGCCCTGTCCTTAATCAATTCAACATAGTGCAGAGGTAAGTTAGGTAGTATGCAACAACTTATTTCACAATATGCTGTGTTACAAAGTTTATTGAACAATATTGGTTTTGTTCCTTTCGGTGTGTCTGTTGGTTGGCTTCTGATCAACTCATGATCCGATCAAAGTTATTCTTGTTTTTACACCAATTTCATGAAAATTCTGTTGAAGACGAATTTTGATTGAATTTGCCTGCATTGTGTACATTCCGAATTCCTCCCTAGATCGTTTGAATACCTCTCGGATCAATGCATTATTGTAAGAATGATGATAACTAATAGTCCAGGAGCCTAAGGTAAAAAGCATGGCTGATATGATTATTTGTGTCGCATGTATAAAACCAAACCCACCACCACTGAGCAAATACATTTTAGTCTGCCATGTCAAATCTGAAGCATGTGAAGATTGAATTAAACACAGAGAGCTTTGAAGATTGCCTGTCACCATATAAACTATGGAAACTTAGCGGTAGACAGGACTTAACTTCTGGGCTATCATGATAATAAAATAGTTCAAACACTCAACTACCTTGACACTTGTTTGCTGGTGAGTTCCCAATCTTTGAATAGTTCCAGACAATTTCACTATTTTCATTACCGTTGGTGAGGCGATGGAATGGTCTAGTTGCCCCTTCCATTGAGGTGGATGCGGTAATAATGCTCTGCCACGCTCTGAGGATGACGGAGACGCTTGAAAACGTCTGATTCATCTCCCAAGGCGACGGATTCTAAAATCGGAAAGGACCAACTAACCATATCCATCACACGTTTCAGATGAACCAAGTTTCTTGCGTATTGAAAATAGTCAGATTTCTTCAAATTGGTTGTACTTAACACTTCGTATTTCATTCAATTTGACATGATACACAAAAATGAATTCCCTCAGCGAATGGGATACTTTGGTATTGGTCATGTATTTTACCCTGGGCTGCGAGGCTAAATGGTATGCAAGACGGGAGCTCAAAATTTGGCTGATTTCAAAGTGTCTATTTAACCTGGAAAAGAGGCTTAACCACCAATATTGTTGAAAGTGAATGAGAGCGAATCACAAATACTTAACTAATTATAGAATGTGAAAGACTTTAGTTAGAGACATCCGACGATAGCGATAGGATATTAGTAGGGTCAACACACTGCTGCCATGAAACAATAGTTTTCTGGTTGACAAAGTGATTGCCTTTCAGTTGTGCAAGAACACTAGTTCGCTCTTTCCCCTCGCCCGCCGTAGAAGGAAAGACGAGCCTGTTGAAGAAAAAACGTGGGTGTTCCCTGCAGGATGATTCCGTTTCGAGTTTGAAAACCCCATAGAGAAGGAATCGACCGTATAAAACACTGGTATGACTCAGTGGAGCCATAAAAGAAAGGATTTAGGGGTCACGGCAACGCAAACACCGGTGATAAATTCTAATTGGGGCCCTTGGTACCTTAAACGGTCTTCATCGGAAATTCACCGCCGTTGTTAGTCTCGTACGTGCGGTGCTGGTTATGCTTATACGGCTACCTCCCACTTTCGTAATTTATTAGCGTCACGGTGGATTAGTCGCGAGAAGGTACGGGACACGCCTCCACGCCATGTCGATGCTCCGATGGCTGGAGTACACCAGATTTCTGCGTTCGACCTTAACGAAAAAAGGGTTTCCCCTTCATTAAGCCTGAGGAAGAGCACCATCATGACATGTAAACGGGGCCATAAGCTGAAATACTACCTGTTGTTAAACCCTACTTCTGGAAGCATCGAGTTCTTCTTAGCGTATGTGCACCTACACCTGAAAGATATTATATTTCTGTGTTCGACATTAACAAAGATTTTAGTGCCCTTAAACGTGACCACAAGCTTAAATACCAGCTGTTAATAAACCTTACTTCTGGAAGGACCACCTTCTACATCTGAGGGTCGAATCATGTATGGCTGGCTTTTACCAAATTTCTGTGTTCCACCATGAAAAAGATGGTTCCTATACCCTTCATTTACGCTGGAGAACTGTACTATCTTGACTTGTAAACGTCTTCTTCTGTCCTGTCATATTATGTTATATTAAAATAATCCAACCAAAATCATAGTAGTCAACACTCATAGCAGAAATACTACCTGATATTAAATCCTACTTCTGGAAGCATCGACTCCCACTCTTGAGGATGTGCGCCTACAGCTGAAACATATCAGATTTCTGCGTTCGACCTCGTAGTGGATTGTTTTCTTACCTTTATTAAGCCTGGAGAACTGTACCATGTCATGTCAGGTAACATAAGCCATAAGATAATTTATTACCCTATTTATGGATGCACCATCTGCTACTTGTGAGGTCACGTCGTATCAAGCCATGTATAGCTGAAATACAATAGATTTCTGTGACAGACATTGACGAAGATTTTTCGTTCACCATTCAACATGTCTGGAGAATACCAAAGTGATCTTAAACGTGGCCACAAGCTGGAATACCAGCTGTTATCAAACCTTACTTCTTGAAGAGCAACCTTCTACGGCTGTGGACATGCCGTGGCGAATCATGTATGGCTAACATTTACCAGATTTCTGTGTTCCACCATGAAAAATATGGTTCCTATACCCTTCATTTGCCGTGGAAAACTGTACTATGTTGACATGTAAACGTGGTCATAAGCAGACATACTACTTGATAATAAATCCTACTTCTGGAAGAACCAACTTCTACATGAGAAGCAAAAGCATGTCAATAGATCTATGTACAGAATTTCTGGGTTCAACCTTGACGATGTTTACTATCTTCCCTTCATTAAGCCGGGATAAAAGTTCCATTGTGATGGCTGAATTACTGGCTGATATGGCTCTCCAGCTGAAGCCCGTAGAGGCACTGTGGCTGAAATATATAAGATTTCTACAATCGGCTTTAACCAAGATTTTTTGTTGATCCTTCATTAACCTTGGGGAGGAGTACGATCATGACATGTGAACCTGTCAATAAGGTTAATTACTCCCTGACATTGAACCCTATTTCTAGAAGCACCACTTTCTACATGTGAGGACATGGCATACCTATGTCTACGATCTATGTATACGGAATTTCTAGGTTCGGCATTGATGATGTTTTTTCCCCCTTCATTAAGCCTGGATTACAGTTCCACTATGACTTATGAACATGGTTGAACTACTATCTGATATGGCTCGCCTGCTGGAGCATGGCTGAAATATGTATAATTTCTGCATTCTGCCTTAACAAAGATTTTTTTTTAAATCCATCGTTAAGCCTAAGGAATAGTGCTAACTGACATGAAACCCTATCTCTGGAAGCGCCACTTTCTACACGGGAGGACAAGGCATGTCAACGCACCTTTGGCCGAAATATTTCATTTTTGTTCTTCATTTAGCTTGGAGAGTAGTGCCCAAATCTAGACCCAAACCCAAACTTGAGCGGCCCCGACATTAAATTACAACTTAACAATAGGCGTTTGAAAACATATTGGGTATGGAGAACCCATTGTCTAGATGACAGGTTCACGTGCACCTTATAATCGATGAGTATGCAGTGATTGAGAAATTTGTGTTGATCAAAGAAAGAAGGAATTTCAAGAAAATGTTCCCTATAATGAGTGAACCTCTTACCAATTACAACAACCGTTTTCAGCCTCAGGGGAAAAACGATGATCCAGCTGACATTACATGTGGCGCACTGAGGTAATGGATTCCGAGCATGAGCTCGATAGACAATCGCGTGCTCGAAGGCGGGTACATCCTCCGAGAAGCATGCGATCCTCTCGACCTTCCCTTGTAAGGTCCCTCGGCCAAATGAACTTCTTCAGTCGTAAATCTAAACCCCGGGCTAATTGATTCCCTTAGTTCGACTTCTAATGGTCAATAAAAGCGGCCGACGAAATAAAAACGGCGATGACCCACCGCCCATCCTCGGCCGTTATCGCGTGCCATAATTTTCCGAAACCACCTGTAGATACTGCGAGGAAATTCCATTCTGTATATTTGATGAAAAGCTGTAAGACTATTCAGGGAAACTTTAGTATATCATGTGATCCATGCCGTTTTTCATTTTTCATTATTGACCTTGTGTTGTTTACATACATTGCCAGCACTAATATAATGTTGTTATTCACAAATGTTTGAATAAGTTAGGTACCTTGAAACAAAGTGTGTTATATATGCACTCCAACATATTTAGTGAATTTAAGAGAGTCTGGTGGTGCTTCAAAGGTAGCGCTTCGGTGGGTTGAGTCGGTTCTAGATTATACAGTAGTTGGTCATATTCTTGTTGTCTTCTTCATAGAATGGATTCCATCAATTTATGAACAACATTGTCCTCACCATCTGCTCAATGGTAGGAGTTCAGGCTGTCTGGGTCCCTGCTTAAGTAGAGGCTCCTATTAATCCCTCCATACCGTGTCCCTGACCTGTGGCTTCGGGAGAAAATTAGCAAACCATGGTTTTTATAACATGTTCGGCTGTATAGTATGATGATGGTAGTTTTTTAGCAGCATCAGATGATTGAAAGCTGCTGTTTTGTTGAGCAGGAGCGGGTCAGTAATCGTTTCTGTTTGTCGCTCCTTCAATTGAAGAACTGTCATTCTCTTTGACGTAAGCAGGGCCTGGGTGACATTGAACTTGAACATGACACTTGATAATTTCTTCTATGATTTCTAGTTGAAATATTTCTATATGGTTTGTGTTGGATATAATGTTGTAGTAACAATTAACGGAAGTCATTTTTATGTACAAAAGCACAGTGGAAACATGTGTGAGGGTGGCTGTCCAGTGACAGTCCCTCTTAGCTTTCTATGGAGCAGTAGTTACACAGCTATTGGACTAATAGTATGTGTTGGGTATGGATATTTCCCCATTCCCAATATTTTATACTGCTACCCCTGAGTACAAACCTGACTGCTTCTAGCATTCAGCATTAGTCGGCATTATTCGCCTCAGCCATCAGAAGGGGCATTTGTACCATCCCAATACATCCCATGTTGCCAATTCCCGCAATTAGATCCACAATTTATTGTTGCAGGTACTGCTTGGCACGATGTCGTTGATTCTGCATTAGATATCATACCCTGTATCACGTGAGTAGATATCACTTTCTGTGTAATTCGTTGGTACTATGATTATATTGATTTTTATTAACATGTTTCCTTAAAAAGCGCAGTTTTTGTGTTGACATCTCACGACTATAATTGTGAAGCTCGCTCGGTGTAATTAGGAATATTACTTGGCACCACCAAAATTTAAACCAACATTAAAAGATTTAGAAGAATTGAAGTGAAAACTGAATTGAATCAGCAAAGCGATGCGTTTACGAGAATGTGTCGGAACATTGACTCATACAGTTCGGTCATCCACTAGCCAACAACATACTCTTTCTGATCTTGTGGTAAACAAGTCTAATGCATCAAGTCCTCTATTTTGGTCAGCTTCTGAACACCCTAACACATTTTAAAAGTATAGAAGATTTAACGATATCTGGGACCTCAACGAATAAGAAGCCTACAGAATCTTACTCAGTTTCAAGCTTGGAGAAGAAGTTCATGGACAGGGGTTGTGAAAAGAAAAATCTTTAAGTTCTCCTCATTTATAAAGCACATTCAGATTTAACAGATGTTGGTGCGAAACGAACCCAATTTTCCAGGCAAGCTATTATCTCAGCTGTTTTCTGCAGATATTTCGTCCTAAGGATAAATTGGTCTTGAGTTCTTAATCTGAATCGGATTCATCATTACATCTTTTATTCAATGAGGTCATATCAACATATGTGAAGCTTGAAGCATATTTATTGCAGATCGTCTGGATTGGTCGGCTGTAGATTTTAGATTGTGAGCTTGGAAAAATGGCGATTGAGTGGTCTCCGCGAACAAGATGAGTTGGTGCGGTTTGAGTTAACTGCCTACTATAATTATTGTCCATCGGCGGAGGCGGGGATGGCAGAGTGGTTTTTGCGGGCAATAAAAGTCGTGGGTCGGCTGTGAGGGTAAACGTCTCTGTTGAGGCAGATAGCTGTAAAGTCAATGCATAAATGATGTGATCACTTAACGTGGCTTTGTGATAGGAAACCTCCACTGATAGGACAATGCACTCTTCTCATACTCAGTTACATAAGTTAAGACAGAGTTCGATGAAACCGATGCATCGATTGGACAAACTGAAATCTGCATATCGCTATTTCGTAAAAATACAATATCCAAATTAATATCCTATTTCAAAATGTTAAAACTCTCATGAAGGGGAATTTTACATACAAAAAAAGGTAACACCTTGTAATAAGGGGTTTTTCTCACTCTCTCAGTGTTCACAATAGGTAGAAAAATATTAAAAGACGGTGTAGTACGTGTGAATGAAGCACAACATCTGTATTCTAGACAAATGGCTGTTTTGAACACAAAAATGCTTGATTGCATCAAAAACAAATCTCATACTCCCGGTACAGCAGAAATCTTTGTTATACAGAACTCTAATAATAATATATATTTAATTTGTATCTAATTTATTTGAATAATATAAGTTTTGATTGATTGGCATTTCAATGACATGGATGATCAAGTTAAAAACACGTGCCGCGTGTATTTATGTCATTTGTGAAGGAGCAGGCTTGCGGAGGACAGTACCGTGTAACTTCTCCCACACGTGGTGACATCACGTTGCGGATCCTCAAAGTTGCAAAATCGACCCCGAAGACGAACGCCCTTCCTGTGGGCAGATGGTCCGTAGGAGGTGAAATCCGTTCTCGGAAACTTGGGAAGATTTCTTTTTCGGTCCTGAAAAAATCTGCTCTCCGGATTCGTGTGGAAACCTTCCTTCCATGCCCGGTCTCTCTGCATTAGGAATAACATTAGATGCTCTTGGCTGATGCGTTCCTTAGATATACAAAACTAGCTTCCCGTTCGCGAGAGACCTACCTCCTTTGCCTGTATATGGTTAAAGACTTATCCGAAGAGGTGCAGGATACCAAGGGATCAATTAGCACACTTTCTTGTTAGATGAATTGGAATCGCAGCCTACAGATCTCCTTTTACGAATTCCTTCAGTTACTGCAGTTTTTCTCTTTGGAGAAGTATTTGGATCGACATTTCAATGTGCTTACTCATTCCATTTATTCCTTTGTGCTACGTATCCAGTTTATTCTAGTAAGATATACTCACTTAGGGCTTTTGAGATCAAATTGAGATTTCGTGAGTTTGATTTTGATTTATTGTTCTCAATACAAAACCTTTGCAAATTACCAAAAAACAAAGTCCCCCCCCCTTCAAAATGCGTCGTTTCGTGATGAGAGAATCCGAAAATCAAATTTTAAAAATCCGTCCGTTCGCCGTCCGGAGCTTAACCCCGAAAGTACTGAACCAAAGTTTTTTTTCCATTTATTTATTGTTACAACTGATTTTAAATTACAAATCATCTGGCAACTTAATTTAGAATTAAGTAATGTCACTTTTTGTGGTTCAGTAGTTCATTATCTAAGACCACTACAAGTCACAAACACTAATCAGCGTCTGGTCACAACTAGGTCCAGCGGCTTGGTCCTCTTGAGTCGCCGTACCTCTTCTCTGTTGTCCAGGGTATACAGGATTTCGAGATTTTGGTGTCTGTGCAGCCGAATTTCGTGATCCGCTGCAATTCTTCTTATCGCGTCACTCACCATTTCCACTTTGAGGTCGCGGTGGAGATCAGTTGTCCTGATATACCGGGGTGCGTTGACAATACTCCTTAAGATTTTATTTTGGAGTGTCTGGATAGTTTTGACATTTCTATTGCTTGTGCAGCCCCATTAGTTGGCAGCCATAGGCCCAGACGGGCTTAATCATTTGCTGATACAACAGCAATTTGTTATGGGTGGATAGTTGAGATTTCCTACCCAGCAACCAATTCAGCTTCCTGAGCTTAGCGTTAACCTCTTCTTTTTTCTTTTTGACCTGTTGTTTCCAGTGTAGCTTGGCGTCAGCGTCATAACCAGATATTTAGCAGTATTTTAATACAGAATTTTTTTTAAAATTTATGGTAAATCGGTATGTTTTGAATTTTGCGATAAGTGAAGTTATATGCGTACTTTTTTTCATCAAGTTTAATTCGCCATTCGGAGTCTACAACCCCGGCGAATAAGTGATCAAGTCGGATTTTGCCCAAAATGAGATAACAGTGGTAAGGGGGGTATCGTTTATGTTGTGTGTAAGTGGCAAAGTCAGGCAATTGCTTGAACCGGAGTCTTTCCTATAAGCGTTTTTCAATAACATGATTTGAAAGTCCGAGTTAGTCAGACCCTATTAACTGAATGCACAGGGATGTTTCCATTTAAGAACAAGCGTAATTCGTGTACATATTCTCACTCGGCAAAGTAACAAACTAAAGACAACCGGTTACGCCTTCAAACTTAACGCTAATGTTACACTCTACTTAATAATATACGTGGAGAACTCTTGGTCTTGATGAAATACGAAGTGAATAATTGGTCAAGTATTTCATTCTTAATGAACCCAATCGAATTGGTGTTGTAATATCGAAATGCGGACCATATCGAATGTGATTCATTCCATATTTCAGCTTTCCACTACAAAATCCTGATTTTAGGCTAACGTTCAAATTGTATTAACGATCCACTGTAAAATATGCAAGCGTGAGTTAACCACTTACACTGGGGCGACTGAATTGAGACTGGATTCTTGTCACCGCTCTCAGTCAATCTTAAAGGTAGGAACCGAAGGGCTGAAATTTCAAAAATCCAAGCAAAAGGTTCGAAATATTACATTTATGTTTTCGTGTTCGTTATTGACAGACATGTTTTCAATGAATCGAGTTAGCCCCTCCGTACCATTCTATGTTAATCCGTTCACTCTCCTTAAGGGCCGGAAAATAACACGTCAACTTGAGGGTGAATTTTAACTAGCTTGGACATGATGAAATCACACCAGCTGATTTAGTTGCAAGTTAGTTTTGATTTCACGAGTTCCTTTTCAAGACCTTTCCTGTCAGGACTCGTGTTATATAATTGCTGTCAAGTAAAGTGTAGGAAGTGGTATTTTTTTTTCTCTCGTTGAATTTCAGTTGTTGTATTCGTGGATTTCTACGTCCCGTCTATACATAGCATTTTGTTTTGTATATTGGGACTACTAAAGGTTGGTGTGTTATATTTAAATCTGAAGCGATCCTCCTTGCTAAACTATCAATCGGGCAGTTTTTATGGCACATGGAAAGGATTCGGTAAGAAATGATGACCATCTCTGTAATACTGTGCAGCTATTCTCCCTTACTTCATGTGAGCTTTCCAAAAAGATGCTATATGATGGGTATCCTACGATTGGAAAAAGCGAAAGAATGTTCTATTAAATCTTCAGGGAAACACCTCACCCCCTGTTTCACCTTTGGAATAATATGTTAATTCACTTCAACATCTTCTTCTTTCAACATTTTAGGAAATTTATACTATAAATCAGTAGTTAGACTTGTTTGAATGGTCGAAATCCGATTGTTAGGTTGAGAATGGAAAATCTAGACTTCAAAGTTGTCCAAAACGATTCCAGAATAACTATGAATTGTATAGTAACTACTATTCCCATAATACAGAAAGAAGATCTGACTGAGTAAGCTAACTGTTGAACTGTTGAGTGGGCGTATTAGATAATTAATTTATGTTTTTGCAAAGTTCTCGAGCTTTGAATCAGTCAATACACTTTTATTAGCAGGTATATAGCTGTCTTGATCAATCGATTTTAAAGTTTTGAATTTTAGTGAGCTGGGGGTGTTTCTCATCATATCAAAGCACTTGAAGTTTCATTCGAATAATGAAGAGAAAGCCGTAGTAGGAACATACCTTTATTTAGAAAATTACAAATATTTAATCTCTCTTAATCTCTAATACAGTAACTCCTGTGTAGTAGTTCTCCTCCACAAAGATTCCAAGCTTGGTCTTATTGAGCATATTCCTACCCATTCTAAAGAATTAAAAATGGTGCAGATTCTTCCTTTTTGTTTTTCAGGATCAAAAATCATTATCTTTAGTATTAAGGACACGTGTTCGAATTTAGTCTGGGACATCAACATTTTTGCGCCGTTGCATCGATTTTAAATAGTTTAATAAATTGCCTTTTGAAATCAAAAAACCAAAAGAAATTCAAGGCTCTTGTTGTCCGAGTTTATAATTAAAACTAACTTAGCTTGAAATGAAAGTAGCCATTTTGTTATAATTAAAAATTATTATTGTTTTTAAATTGTCGAATATAAATACATACCTAAGTATACACCCTAAAGAACAGTAGATTTTACAATTAATTTAAACTGGTTCCTGTGTTTAATTTGTACTGCATTCTCATCTGTCATGTACCTACTGTTTATTATTTTATTTCAAAAGTCAGTCAGGTCATCCATTTTTTCCATTCCATCACTTTTAAGTTGACTCCTTCATCTGTGAATGGTTCCCCTTACAGAGGAAGTGTATTTCCAAATTCAGATATTTCATAGTGAACTGGAGCATTTTAATTTTCTATTTTACAACTTGTCCAATCATATTTTATTTCAATGATGGAAATAAGGGAACTGAAAAACAAACAAAAAGAAGCCCACCGTCCATACTTTAGGAACTTGTACATACGATGCAAAAGTTTGGGGAGTTCTTTCGGAGAAGCATTAGCGTTTATTAAAGCTAGTTCAAGTTGTTGATTTTCGAGAAAAATAAAAGGGATAAAACGAAATAATATTGTGTTGCTCACTTAGTCCAATCAGATTGAGTAGACCGCGTATAAATTATCACACTGCATCTGCAGGTGAGATGAATTTTGTAGGAAGTTGAAATCAACGATCGTGCAAGAAGTTAATAAACCATTTAAATACTTACGTTAGTAATACTTAATTCTCTCTACCAGCATCCAGGATTGTATCTTGTAATAAATCCGAGTTCAGTAGGATTGTCGTGTTATTCAATCGCCTTTTAATCCTACAACGTGTTAAAGTCGTGCTGAGTGGATTCCTGGTTCCCGGATGGCGATCGGAATTTCCCAGTATCGGGTGGACGCAGGATGGGAAGAAAATACATGATCGCTCGCAAGAATGTGCAGAAGTCAGGGGATTCCACGATGATTGCGTGCCGATCCTTGGAACGCGAGGTTCCCGCATATTGGCGAAAGGCTTGAGCGCTGAAGAGTCCAACATTTCCTGTAAACGAAGTTATCAGAGCTGCTACTGGTGCACTATTTTAAACAGCAGATTCCTGCACGTGAGGTGCAATTAATTTCTTTGAAATAGTAAATTGTCGGACACTTTAAGAATAATATAATGATCCCAGTATTCAGTAGAGTCAAACACATTTCTTGTAATCCCACGTTCTAAGATTCCAGACAATTCCTAACTACCCCAAAAAAAAAAAAAAAAAAATGACTGAAATACAAAAATTTTGGTTTGATCCACGTATTTTCAGCAATTTTTATAGATAATTGTCTAATGAATCTATTGAGAAGATTGCAACAAATCGTTTCGCTGGCTTTAATAACTTTCTATTGGACACTTCGTTAGATCCGCAATTTTGTTTAATCGAATGTTATTCAACCTTCAAAATAAAATTGTTTAGTAGCCATTCAGGTACCTACCTGCAAAACAGTTTAAGATGACTTGAGTTGTGAATTACCCAGGGTGAGCTATTTGGGTTCATGTGACAGGTCTTGCGTGATGTAATAATGCCCAAATGAATTGTGTAGTAGATTTTTCCCACTCTTCTTTCCGCCAGCAAGTGTTCCTGTGAATGCTCAATCAAGTGTTCAACAGTCATGCCATAACGGCATGGATGTACGTCTGGATTACGTCTTCGTTTGGAACTCATTGATTTTAGAGGGAAAGCTGCAAGTTCAGCACTTTCCTTTATCCTTTAGGTTCTTTCGAATTTAAAGATGCATATAGCATTGGTCACCTTAAAACAACTTTTATTCGAGTCACGTCCGATCTTGATATTTGATGTAGCCATCTACTCTATTGTGTTTGACTGATATAAAACGACGTATCGACGTTACGAAGCCTCAATTTCCTTACAGTATTATTGTGAATTCGTAGCTTGTTAACCGTGTCCTAGAAGTTCATTCCGTATCATAACACAACAATGCGTCCTTCGGGACAACGCCCACGATACCAGAGACCGTGAAAATGAAGAGGATATGTCATCGGAACGCAAAGATAAAAAGGAATACATACTTATTTTGAGAGTTGATGCCCAATTTAACGGTTTCGTTTTGAAGTCTTAAGCAAGATGCACCACGACGATGAGGTAAGCCGTTGAAGTGTACAGCTCAAGATGTAATTTGGCATTTTTGTCATCAAATTTGGATCTAACGACACCTTGGTAATCAATTTTGTCCCTAAAATCTACTGTTCGATCTCTCCACTGGTTGTTTCTTTGTGTGAGCGAAACCTCAATTATTTTCTGAATTCACGAAATTGGATTCGGGCACATAACACACCAGGTACCATATAATTGGCTAAACATTAGTACTACACCCAAACCACCTCCCTTAGGTGCAGTTTTGACCTTGTATAGATAACTGGTTGGGACACAATAGATAGTATTCTCAGGAAAATTTCCACATCTTTGTTTCTTCCAGTTGCTTTCAGCTGCTGGAACAGCTAAATTTCTAACACGTGTCTGGCTATGGTACCAACAGATTAAAGCAGCAAACGGGTTATTGCTTAATTTGCATTCAGATGGGCAAGCTCGTTTCCTCTGTCACAGACTAGTCCGTCACTTCAAATATCAGAGTACACCTTACCCTGATTTCACTAAACCTGGAGAACCATATCGCATACCTCCAGAGCATATACAATTTGGCGAGCTTCATTCATGAGCTTCTCGCTCCCAGAAAAGGCTGTTGACTAATGCTGGTGAAACCATCGAGATGGCAACCTCTCAGCATTTGACACCATCCTATCAAAAACATGTAGGATGGTCGACTATTCTATTTCTCGAAATGACCAAGTTTTTGAAACCTAGACGTGGGTTGCATGTACATTTTCTGTATAAGTTTAGGACCTCATTATGCATTCGATCGTCATTTAATAGCTGTCGGGGTCCTAGGACGAGAACAAAATCGTTATCTAACTCAAACGAGCAACTACCGATCCATTACGTTCTTGCAATATTGTTACAACTTTTGGTTTTTATGAGGCAAACGTTTGTAACGATTTTCATCTTTACCATGTATTAAATAATGTTACGTATCCCATTAATAAAACCGTCTAACAGCCAGGAAAACCCAGGGATCAGGTTCATTGAACGGGGAAGGCCCGCTCCCTCTCCTGGTCACATAGGGAACCAGGAAGGAAACCCTATTCAAGCCCTGAGCACAAAGTTAAGGGTGCTAATCGTTCTCCCGACGCCTTAAAATGTAGCCTGGCTATTGGTTTCGCTCAAACACACGGAAAAACTCTTTTATTTTCAACTACCCCTTAGGCAAGTACGTCAGATTCGTCTAGACGAAAAACCCAATTTAATTAGGAAAAGCGAGTGCGTCAGATAAGTCTAGACAGAGACCCCCTTTAACCAAGTACGTAAGATTCGTCTTAACAATTAGTCTAGGCAATTTGAAAACATTAATTTTGTTTACGAGCCTAAGAAACTCATAACGCTCTATATAAGTGCCACGTTCTAAACTTCAAAAGTCAAAGACGAGAATATCCTTCTATGGCTTATATGTTTCTACGCATATAATCTGTTTTGGTTTAATCCCTCTTCATTTAACATATCACCGAATATAATTTCAAGAAATTATACAAACTTAACGTTTTAACTGTTTTAGTAGAGGAAGCAAAGTTCGAAGTCGCCGAAGCAACATGTGGCTCTAGACTGCCCAGCCTCAGTAGTACCTGACGACGATAGTATACTTTCTCGAACTATCAAAGCCAACAAAGAAAGTATGTGGAAGAGATAGTTTTGTAGATTTACTAATGTAGTTTAGTAAATGTTTGAATACACTCTTCACACACTTTATTTGCTGGTAGGTACTATAAATTTATTGATCTGCATTGTTCCTGACATTGTATTGTTCGTTTCCCGTGCCCAAACGTCACTTATAATTTAGAAACATAACATCCGATGTTTTGTAGGCAAACACCGCTTTTACGTTTTGAATACCTGGGATATTAATGAACGTTGATCAATTGCTCAGATTAACAAAACAATAACATATTTGATTATGAAGTGAACCTAGCTGGTGAAACTAGTTTTTAATAAGATGTTGGAAAAATGGTCCACATTGATATACCGACATACCTAGTAGTAAATAGGTTCTTTCAGCTTTTTTTCATCAATAGGTGATTCGTCGTGGATTCGAAATTATCGCCCTTCAGAAGAAGTTCTCACAGGGCCCATTCGGAAATCTGATGCATCCGATAGGAGTAGCACCCGAGAGCGTTTGAATTCAGCCACTGTCACGTTCCGCATACGATGGCGGAGGTTTTGGCGGCATTTTAAAATTAAGGGAAGGAGGAAGAAACCGAAGTACGTCATGAAGACGAACCACCCGACGAGAAAAAGCGAGTCGAAAGAACGACTCGACAATATAGGATCGTTCAAGATAAACTTTCAAGATAAATATTGAGATTTTACGGATGGTAAGAAAGTAGTACAAAAATGATGTAAATTATTGCAAAAAGGTTCATTATTTTTGTAAGTAAATCGACGATTC
This sequence comes from Creontiades dilutus, assembly GCA_031894815.1. Taxonomy (NCBI): domain Eukaryota; kingdom Metazoa; phylum Arthropoda; class Insecta; order Hemiptera; family Miridae; genus Creontiades; species Creontiades dilutus. The sequence continues at coordinate 658,120 of JAVIWC010008912.1, read as the reverse complement.
ATGTTTATTAATATGGGCGCGTACGATGTTTGTGGCGAAAACTTGTCCGAATATTTGCCTGAGACAAGCACCATGCTTTGCGAAATTTCAAGGTGCACGGTATTCCCTGTTAGCGAATAATTCGCACGTGCTTCAGTTGCCGAGCAGACGAATTGTCTAAGACGAATTTTTGACAAATATGTGTGCTGCGGGTGCTTAGTACAACCTCTTCTCATATGGACTTACGGAGGACGAACTTATTATAGCTGATACAGCGTTGTCTATGATTAGCAGTGGATTCATGCTGTCGTGAAAGAAGAAACGCTGCACATTATTACACAAAGGTTTATTATTTCCGTATTAGATAATCCTCCTAGGCGGATCACCGGATTACCAGAACTGAACCGCACAACCAGAGGCAATGTTTCATACGTACCCTAGGAAATACACGTAGAAAACCAACTAAAATTTAACGAGATAGAATAGAAATACAGGCAAAAGCAAGATTCCACTCGGTCTGCTCAGTTGAATTGAAGCTTGGGAGATGGCGTTTTAGATAGTACAACCGTAAAGAATCAACCTTGCTACTTGGGGCATCGCTAGCCTCGCGCTGTAGCTCAGACCTCCCGTTGAACTTCCCGTTCTGCAGCCCGACCGTCTACTCAAACGATTTTTCAAATGTTGAATGAACAGGAGATCGAACAGCAAACGGAATGGTCTGATTTTAGTTCGTGTACTTTTTTTAGTATGAAAGGTATGTGAGTATGAAATAATTGGAAAAATTATTGGAGTAGTGAAAGTTGATAAAATTTAGACAAATTGTTTTTGATAGTTCATGGGCGTTCCCAAGAAGCAAAGCTTCCTCTACACAGGGAAGCCTATTACAATTGATCCAACAGATGTGCTAACGAAAACAGAATAACAGATGTATTGAATGAGAGCTTAAAAATGAAAACTAAGTTTATCGATCAAGATCCGATAAAATTCAGCATGTTCTTACAGTTACTTATTCTTAGTTCGTACTTCTTTAAGATTCCTGTTATAAGCGATAGTATTTAAAAAAAAAAAAAAGTATTGGATGGGAAGAACTCCTGGTCATTGGACTACAACGATCTAACTATCCATATTTCAATTCGGGACCTTTCTAGTAACCTCATCGTTCACAAAATGAAGATGGTTTTCAGGCGTTTCCTTTGTAATATCGGCGGGCATTAGGACACGGTTTCCAAAATGATTGGATCTTATTCATGCAGCAGAAAAACATTTACAACGTACGACATGCTGTGTTCTTCTGAGCCCATCTCTTCGAAGCAAAGCCGGCATTCTATTGCTCGGACCTTGCTCATTGTATTGAGGCGGTAGGGAACAGTGGGCAGTGAGGAGTCCAAGAAGTTTGTGAAGTTCTGCTCCTCACTGACAATTCCTTGAGATGACTTAGAACGGCTGGGCTCGTCTCTAATTAGGACTATTGTGCCATTATATTGTTCCTGTGTTTCCTTCCCATTTCTATGTAACTCTTGGTAATCTGTTACGATTGGGTTGGACTCAAATTCTTGTTTTAGCATTTCGATCAGCTTCCTCGTTGCTTTCTATTCCCTCATGACCCAGTACCCAAAGGAATGTCAGTACATTGCGCTGTGCCGCAGCCTTGAGGGATCTAAGGCAACTCCAGGTCTTACAGGTTACTAAGAAGACAGGAATGGCCTTTATTGCTGCCTGGCTGCCTGACTAGGTATATTCTTGCAACTTTGGGCTGTTTCCATTCGATCACTCTTGCACACAATTGAATTGCATGGTTTTCTGCCTGATAAACGGAGCCTACCTGCACAACAGGCTTGGGGGCCCTAGGTCCCCGATCCCGCATCACAGACCTGTCCGTGTAGCACACTAATGAACAATGAATGTGGTTAGAACAGATGTATTCCAGAAATCACGATCATTAACTATCACCATAAACGGTAGGCCACAGTTCATTTTTGCTGACATAACTTCGAGTCACTGGTTTCGTTTTAATCTTATCCAGTAGTCCCTTTAATGAATCTAATTAACCCAATCGGACCCCAATGTACTTTCACCTAAGGGCTAAAACTGTGAAAAAAGGCATCCCAACGCGAACGTAAAATTTACATTTAATGATGTGTAAGGTGCTTGGACATGATAAAAATTGCCAAGTAGGTGTTTCGTGAGCTGATACAATAATTGTAACCAATTATTGTAATTTAATTTCATTGTAAAGAGTTCCTTTCCAAATCGAGTCTTTCAACGATCGTGTTAGATAGATGATTGTAGACAAGTGAAGCGTAGGTCAGTGTTTCATTTAATCCCATTACATATCTGTCGTTCTATTCGCAAATTTCTGCATACTGTCCATGTACAGAATATTGCACCATTTATGGTATTCGGATATCAGCTTTTCTTTCGTACTAAGGGACTAGTAAAGACTGGTGTTCATGGAGTTAGTGTTTGGAACATCTAGAAATCATTTACAATTTGTGGAAATTAATTGATCATCTGAAAGAACGTTGGGGCTCATTTCGTTTTTAACGATATACTGCGCTGAAATAGAACTCGGGTTCCTAGCTTCTAGAATGGAATTACAAAGTATGGTATCGCGATACAGAAATAGTAAATGTGTAATAATTAGCACTGTTTTTTCTTCTTGGGTGATTTTACAAATGATATTGACAATAATATATTATACCTATTTCCTTAAAGGTACCTAGTTGAAAATTTAAATAATCTAAACATTCACTCCGTTACCAATGTTCACCACGTGGTTGGGGTCGTAAACGTTGCCACTGAAAAACACAGTTTCTGGCAACTTTGTTTAACTTGAAAGCTTAGCTTTTGGAAAATCGGAACATTTCGTAAGCAACCACTTACAAATATCCACGTAAAGAGGTAAAGTTTGAAAATTTATTCGATGAAATAGTCATTCAAATGGCTTCTTGTCTAGTGTGGCCAAGGGGGAGAAGAATCAAAACAGAACTTGGATCGAGATTTCACGTGATGGAAGAGGGCACCTCACATAGCAGGAAGAGCATATTGAAAACGGATACTGCGTCAAGAAAATCCTTCGATAAACGAGCTCATTTTGACGAAGAAAATATAAAGTCAGTTTCATTTCGAGTAGATAAGCATATGGGTGATTCTCAAACTACTGCCAATTTTCAAGGAACCTCGACACAGGTGCAGGTCATGGCAATGACAAATCTTCCGAGGTTTTGCTGTTGGTCAATGCAGTATTCAATAAATGTATGTATAAGACCTTAAACAGCACAGCGTTTCGTTTACGCGAATTTGCCCGTAGTTTGAGAATCACGCTAAGGAGACGAAGAGAAACTTTCAGAGGTCGGCAAGTTAAAGAAATCGGGGTTTTCATGGAAAAATAATGGAATGCCGTAAAGAAAACACCCGCTACTCATTATATCTGAAGCTGAGAGAGAAACTGCTTAGATTTACAATTAATAACCTTCAAATGGCTTGTTGAGTTATTTGAAGAGGCTCCCAAATTGTGAAATATGTGCCACCCTAATTCCACTATTCTATAAGATAGAAAAGGCTACACATGGGAAGCAAAATTTCCCTGGGAACTAGTTTCCTTATGCGGTAGAACAAGTGGTCAAACTTTGTGGTTGTGGCTATTACAATGAACATCCCAACGCAGCTTCTCATCAATGGTTACCTCCAAGAACTTGAGATGTGACACCTTCTCAATGCTGGATCACGAACAATCGATAGAGCATCAGTTGTTTAGTAAATTGTATTAAAATCAATGATTTGCTGCACTGCCTAGTCACAAATAATGTTTAATTCTGGCAAACGATCCAAGATAACGTATATTGGTTGGGACTTTATAACAAGAGGGTCTAAATTGGAATGAGGGGGTAACCAGCATTGAGCTAGGCTTGAATATTTCTTTTAGAACTATGTTAATTCAATCTGCAATCAATTCCTTCAGCAGGAAAATAATTGTAAAGCGATGACTCCAGTTTGTAATTGTAACTATACAGTTGCAAAACGTTTGAAATTTGATCTAGAATTTTTTTTTTACTTGGAGGTTCCTGACTTTGCCATTAATATAGCTAAGAGTGTTGTTACGATGTATGTATCTGTTTGTAAAGATTAAGTTGATGAACCTGTGGTAGTTTATTCATTTCAACATGGCTCGTGAATGTTGATCATTTGGAAACCACTTATCCTCTCTCGTCTTTGCAAAACTGGACTCTGACTGAATGGAGGAGGCAGTTAGTCTACCCTTTTAGATCGGATTCACTGGGGTTCATTGTTACCAACTTTGTACAGTTATAAACGGATAATTCAGTTCCTAGTCATAGAAACATTATACAGTCATAATCCAGTTCCTGATAACAGTACGCAGGCTGCAATACATGTCGAATCGACCTTTTGAAGGCGTTGATGTCTGCGGAAACTTATCCCGTGGCACTTGGGTACGAGATTATCCTCGGCATTTGACCTTGCAGTCATTGTAACGTATATCATGCTGCCACCTAGTTCTGTGCTGCGAGATTGTCACTTTTCCAAGTGTGGTTCTTCGTTCAAAGTCATCTTCTACATTCCTTGAAATGTTCTCATAAATTCCATGTTCCGGCAGGGAGACCCTCCATCCGGAAGACAAGGAATACGGATTCATGAAAATCCCTGAGTGCAACACGCCGTTCGAGCGCAGCCGGCCGTCCGAAGTCGCTCCGGTAGACCCGGAGGAGCTGGCAAAACGTCTCGCCGGAGTCGAGATGACGGAGGAGAACATCAAAGCTCGTGAAGAAAGGAGAAAGTCGTTCGAAGACAAGAAAAAGGCTCACTACCACCAAGAATACCAGAAACCAAACAATGAATCTGAAACTAAACAAGAACCAAAATCTTCTGGTCTCTGATTGAGTTAAACGTTTTGAGTACTGCCATCTTCCTCGTTTTACATTACAGATTATAGGTTTTATGGCTAAAGATTCCGAATTAGTTTTGGACGGAATCACGTTCTGAAAAGGAATGGGATCAGTTCGAAACTGCAAAGGCAAATGGTTCTCAGTATTATTACAAAGTTATTTAATGATTATGATGATGATGAAAACTACCCATCTAAGCTAATATCAACCATGTTCCCTAAACTATATATTATTTCATAGAGTCCCAATGAGGCTATTGGCATTATCATTTCGCGGAAAAAGCCCCGTTTCATCCGTTAGAACGTTAGCGAAGTTCGGAGATTTGAATTGGTGTCCGAGGCTTATGACGTCATAAGCAGGTCGTTCATTAGGTCGACAGAGTGGCTCATCCTCATTCTGTCATTATTGAATAAATTAAGTCAAACATTAAGAAAAAATGCGTAAAAACGTATATCGATAGGGAGGACGCAAGGTAACTTCTTACGAACTATCAGGACTATCAGTTCTGAACGAGTTCTGCGAGTGAACGAACCGTTTATAAAGGGAGCTTGGTGGGTTCTGATTCAATTATACTCGTACCCGAACAAACAGTACCTACCAATATAATGGAGAGTATGTTTTTCCCGCAGTTCCTTCTACTTAAATGCTCATTACCATGGAAAGACAGACACGAAACGAAAGTTTTCCGTAACGGTCTAGAACAGGGGTCTCCAAACTATTTGCCCCAAGAGCCATATCATAATGTGGAGGTGGTGGGGCCATACGCCCGGAAAATTTTGAAAATCAGATACCTGAAAACAGTGTTTTTAAGCACTCCTAGACGAGTTTAACATGATCAAAATTTGGCCTAATATAGGTACAAAAAATGAGTTTCTAGTGATTGTATTTTTTTTTAAATTCCTTAATTACTTTTTCGTTATTCAATAAAAAATATAACAATTGAATTTTCAGGAAGGGAAAATTTTGAAAGTCACTCCCTTGTAAACAGGGTTTCTAAGTACTCCTAGACGAATTTGACAAATTCAAAATTAGGCCTAATATAGGAACCAAAACTTACTCGTAGTTTTTAGTGATTTAATATCTTTTTTTAATTCCATGATTATTAATTTCTCATTGAACAACAAGAAATAAAAACAGCAATTTCATTTTCAGGAATATAAAAACAAAGTATTCAAGAGAAATATATTTTGTATTAATTTATTTAAAATTATTACATTCAAAAATTATTCTTGGAAAACCAATCTAATGAAAAGTGTGCAATTGTTTTTTTCTTACAATGTCTTACACTTAGGATGAAAGTTTGTTATTCCAATCATAAGCAATTTTGGTTTATTATTCAATAATAAACCATTGTAATCGCTCTGGCAAAAAAAATTCTAACCCCCCCCCCCCCCTGAAAATTGCATGGTTTACGTTTCAAAGGGTGTAGAATCCGAATCTGCAATAACAATTTTTCCGTCCGTCCGCCGTACACCGTCCGCACGATTTCTCCCAAACGACTGGAGCATGGAGCAAAAGATCTGAAATTTTCAGAAAAAAACCATCTTGGCCCTACGACGCCCCAATTCTTGAGCCAGCTCTCTCTCACTCAATTTAAAGTGCCCTTTAAGGGCTGTCAAAGTTTTGTAAAATCCCTAAAAACCTTAAAACAAGTCAAGGCGGCCTAAATGTGTACTTATTTTTAAGAAAATACCACGAGGAATCGAATAAGCCCCTCCCCAGGTCCGTAGGTCAAACCATTCCCGATCTATGGCCCGATTTATGGTGCCAACATTTTCGTTTTTTGGTTTATTTTCTGAAGATTTGAAAAAATTATTTTCCGGTTGATTTTCCACTGATTGAACCAGCCTACGATATTTGTTTGATACTCTAAGAATAGAAAATGTTAAGCTCTTTCCAAAGGTATAGTCAAAATTTAATTTTCTTGAGTACAAAAGGAAGTTATGATCTTTTTATTGAATTAAGATCGAAAATCGTGATATTGAAACTACTCAAAAACGAGGTCTCTAAAAATAGATTTCTAATAGGTACTAAGGGTGATCGAAAATTGTATGCTCTTTCCAATGTTATACCTAATAAAAATACGTAAGGATTTTATGGTCGTTTTAGTGAATTAAGACAGAGAACACAAAATAAATCTTAAAATTGAAATAATTCGAAAACGAGGCCCCTAAACAAATATTTTTAGGAGACAATTTTTGTCAGAAATGAGTTGCAGAATCTGTTTCTAGCCTGTGGCAGGTTCCTTCAGTTTAACACCCTGTATAGGTGACTTTGGGAACAAAGTGCAACAAATTCGATCACAGGAATGACGGTTTCAACTGTTGCAGCAACGGCCTTTCGGTAGTGAGTAAACAAAATGGATGAGAAACGACAAGGAAATGATTTATAACACCCAATAAAGCTGTTGGCGGGCGATGACCAAACCTCCGTCTGAACTCCTGTCATAAATCCATTGCCATATTCCACGGGTTTTTGAGGTGAATGCAAGGGAGGAGGTAAGTTGCGTCAAGCAACAAAAGACGCCGCTGCCTCCCCAATGCCAGTTATTCGTTTATCTGTAACCGCCACGGCTCAGAGCTCAACGATGGAGACCTCAATGTCAATAAAACGCTGGTGAGGGAGAGAGGAAAGCGTGTAGAACGGCGAGCTTTGGCCACGCGTCTGTGGGCATGAGGGTAGGTAGGTATCCTTCGTCAGCACAAGGAGATCAACCTTAGGGAATGGATGAAGTTGGATTGCTCATGGCAGAACAGCAATGAAGATAGAACTCGCCTAGAGGTTGTAGAAGGTCATCAATTATTATCATTACTACTTTTTACTAAGAAACATGAATAAATAAAAAACTATTACACGGAGGAATAAAAACGAAATTGACCACCAGGGTCTTCAGCTGATAACTGAGTCTCCACACATTTTAATTGCATTCTAGATGTTCAAAGACGGTGGGATGACTCCATGTTAGATAAACAAAGAAACCCGTGAATATCAAAGTTTATTATTCCTTTTGTACGAAGCAAATGCTGACATCAGGATATCTACAATGGTGCAATATACAGTATATGGGCACGAATAGAACAGCTGAAATTTGACGAAGTAAAATAATACACCGACCTACTTCACTTTCCACAGTTATTAGATAAGTCTTGAAAAACTCGATTTGTAAAGGAACTCTTGACAACAAAAGTCCGTACGAGTTACATCAATGCCTTTATAATCAAGTGATACTGGGCGATTTTTACTGTTTCCACGTTCAAATTCTCCTTCGTGTCTGTGTTCTTTTGCTCGTTCGTGGGCTCATTCGATTCATTGGGGGCTGTCTGTCAATAACGAACATGGAAGCACCAGTGTTATTTCGAAAGTGCTCTATGTTTTGATTGTTGGAAATCTCAACCCTTGGTGTCACCGTTTAGAAATGGCTGAGGGACATCAACAACCCAGTCCCAACTATAGGTACTCCAAATGTCAATTTTGACCTAAGTTAGGTTCTGTTGTATTCCGGATTCTATACATCTTGTAACGTAAAACCAACAAATTTTGAGTGCGGCTAAACATTTTTTGACTAGATCGATAACAGGTTCATTGTAAAAAATAAAAACCAAAACCACTTGTAGATGGGGTTTGGAGAGATCTGCAATGGACTTTTCGGGTTGTGAGCTTTGAATAAATGAACCTGGTTTTGTTTAATGGTTACGCCTCTTATACAACGTTCAAAACTGATGTTCCTCACTCCAAGAGGTAATGAGCTACGGTCCATCTTGAAAAAGTTGGAATACGAAATGACTGACTGACAAATTTGGCAGTGGGACACTGTATTGCACTTTTTATCATTATAGCATTTCCAAGTCAAATTCAACCTTTTTCAAGTCAAACTCAACCCTTTTCAAGTCAAATCCAACGTTTTCCTACAGATATAAAAAGAGGTATCCTTAGGTTGAACTTGAGTTGGAAAAATTTGGATTCGACTTGGGAAAGGTTGAATTTGACTTGAAAAAGGTTGAATTTGACTTGGAAAGGGTAGAATTTGAGTTTGAAAGACTGGATTTGATTTGTTAATGCTATATATCCTCAAATAGGTGCTAAAGTGTTTTCATGAAAAAGAATAAGAAAGAAAAATTCGTAGATCGCAAGATTTGTAAGTGATCTCATAAAATAAATCAGTCACGAAGAGAAAAAAACTTTGCAACCCTGCAGATAAGCTGTTTTAGCATGTTTGCGATTGTACTCTTCGTGTATTAATTCGTGTATTATTAGTTGCGTTTCAAATTTCTGCATCATAGAGTAGTTAGGAAAGAATTTGTCCTCCCGGCTCAACCTGCAGGTAAGGATGATTCATGTGTTGCAATTCTATTCCACGTGCATTAGAAAGGCTCATTATCAGATTTTAGAGACACACAGCAATTGATAAGGAAATTGTCCTCACCCTATCGATGAAGTTAATGCAGCACGTAGCAATTCTATTCTACGTGAATGAGATAGTCTTCGTTTCATATGTAAGCATCGTAGAGCAATTAGGAAAGAAACTATCCCTTCACCTCATCCTGCAGACCAGCATATTCAGGATATTGTGATTCTATTCTACATGTATTGGAGGGGCTCCGTTTTAGATCCGACCATCATTGACCAATTGCCCAAGAAATTGACGTCACCGTGCAGATCAGGTTCATTCAGCACGTTGCAACCCTATTCTACTTATGGTATAACAATGGAATCGCGGTAGAAGCGAAAAGGTTTTCTCTGTCGGAATTGTTTTATCTATTATTCAACAGGTGTGGTTTTTTACGTGATTTAAACGCATCCTCATTTCAAAAACGTCGTAACCAAAACATTTCAACTCGCATTGCGAAATCAGGCATTCTCAATCACCATTCAACCTCAAAAAGACTGATTATATGCGTTATCCATAACACTCTTTGTCCACTCAAGGAGATGCAGTTTCAAAGCAATGCAGTTGTTATTCCGATGCACCGGCACGAACGAGTCTAAACAGATGCATTTCGGACATTGTTGCAGTGAAGTTGCAGTCGTTTGGCTTTCGTAAACAGGCGTTTTGCATTCTAGACACTACCCGTGCTGGTATAATAGAAGATCGCAGAGAAAGTGAGTGCAAGGATAACCGTAGCGAAATTATTCAATCAGTATTTCTCAGTGGGAGAAAGTCACGCTAAGAGGGCAAAATGGTTAAGTGGCAAGAAATTAAGTTTGTGTTTTTTTAATTATTGATAACTTTCTTGTACATTGTACACTACAGTTTTGCTTAAATATGATATATAACCAAAAAAACATAACGTGGAACGTGTACAGAGGGTACAAGCTCAATAGCTTGGCCTCAATAATATTGATATAAGTATGTGAGAGAATAGTACGTAGAGAGCTAAGGTTATTGTATCAAAATAAAAGTACAACCAATGTTCAGTGTTTTCTAGATGTCGAGCCTGTCACTGTGAACTCTTCTGTCGAGTCTCCTTTCAGGTCGTGGTTGAGGGAGTGATCGAGGTATTGCAGAGATGAGTTCATTGTTGTGATCGATCATCCTGGTTATCAGGCGTTCGTAATTTTTCGTGAGCAGATTTTCGACAAAGGGTATGTCAAGGTCTTTGTGTATATTTGCATTGCGCACGTACCATGGAGCAGCAGAGATGTATCGAAGAACTCTATTTTGGAACACCTGGATTCTGTGGATTTGTGTTCTTGGTGCTCCACCCCACGTCTCTCCACCATACTGCCAAATGGGACGAATAAGCATTTGCGTTGTTGCGCTAGTAATTTCTTTCTTTTGATTTAAGTCGGCTACATAACTTGCTCTTTGTTGTTTTCAGCGTTGAGGAAGAAGTTCTGCTTCCTCCCCTATTTCAACGTGGACAAACTACAGTTTGAAAGATAGTTAGGTGTTAGAAAAAGTTAAATTTGGCGGGTCAAGAGGTAACTTCAAGTTTCAATCGAAGATTTGAGGCACTAAAACATCGAAAAATAAAAAACGGGTTCCACCACCTTCAAGCACAGTGAAAATACTATAGAAAAGTTCCAGTTCAATTTGTTGATAGCTCGCACCGTATGGCTGTAATTCCTTAATGGGCCCAAATAGATGAGACACCCTGTATCAATCGGTAATGCGTGATTGTTTCAGTGATAATACCCCAAAATCAATTGAATGAATGATTGACTATAATATAGGTAGTAATAATGATATTATTATGCAAAAATGAAACACTCTTATATATTAATACTTGATTTTGATTCCAAGTACACCTGTATGTAATGGGTGCTTTGTTTTATTTTCGGGAGATGAAACATTTATTTTTAGGGACTGATTCCGAAGTTATCATACTTAACTGGATTTATTGCGGGTTACTTAATAAATTATCAATGGCGTAATAATGTTTTGCGTTTTGATAATCTCATCAGTCTATTCAATTTGAGATCTTGGCTGCTCATTCTACAGACGAACCCAATTAAGTGAGTTCATCGATCGATTTCCTGTAATTTCATCTACCCAGTTTCATCCGAACAAGTTGTTTTTGCGCTTCTCCTATTGTTCTTCTCCGCCGTCCATTAGGAAATCCATTTTCCGGAGGGCGGCGCGCTCCCGTGGATAATCCGCCGCTAATCTTAACCGGGTTCTTCTAACGGTCAGAGCGCGGTAACCTGCAAGAAAAGCGTCGCTCTTCCCCGGAAGACATTGACCGCTATCATTTCTTTTCAATGGCTCGCATGGAGCCGAGCTCCGAAAACCACTGGGCTCCCCCGTTCGCCCGATCCGCGAATCGATGACATGCACGCTCCGTCCTCATCTTCGACCGATTCAATGGAGCCGGTCAAGATTGCGGACTGGATGGATGTGAGCTTTTCGTGGTTCATATGCGAGCCGTAATTCGTTCTCGAAACCTCAAACGTTGTCGAGAGACTCTGTCCACTCGGAAATATCTCACTCAAATACATACTGAAAGAATGCCTCAACAAACCAAACATACTGGTAAGTAATGCATGCATTCAGGGCCGTGGAGAGAAAAAATGGACCCAGGGCCAAAATCTGGCCCCATTTAAAAGAATGCGTCTACGAACTACAGAAACCATATATCGTAATAAAGTATAAACCATTTCGAAAGAGAGGAAAACTAAGGGAAGGATATCGATTGAGAATGATCGAGTTCGACAGCTTTGAGTGTGTTTATTTATTAGTTCTGCTCTTTGGAAGATTTTGATGTCCCACAGCTTAAATTGCCTATTGGTTTTGAGTCAGGCCATATGGATGCTAATCCAATAAATCGGAACTTTACTCGAGCATAGTAGTCCGCAGCCGGGTGGGCTGCAAGATTATAATAATAACCAAGTTCTGAAAAATTACAATAAGAAAAGATAGATTTTTTCCAAACGAATAAGGGATTTGTGGGCAAGACTATTAGCAAGCACATTAAAGGTGGCGTCACACGAAGCGCACATACTCGCCAGTCGGTTTTGTATCGCTCATCAATGAAATTTCGCGTCGTTAGAACAACCCTGACTCGCCTCTGCAGCCTGCCTCATCCTTCCAAGCGAGGTTTTGTGCGTCGTGTTATCAGTGAGGCGAGGATGAGTTTTGGGTCGCGAGTGGAAGGGTTTGGTGCGAGGGAACGTGAGCTCCATGTAAACCCACCTTTAGATGCTGGACGATATGATGCCTCTTTTTCATACTTCTTCCAAGAATCCCTGGCATTCACCGAAAACACACGAAACTAATAATGAATTTGTACGCAGTAGCGGACACTTAATGCTTGATGAATACGTGCCCCTTTGTACTATTCGTTAGTTAACCGTACAGAGTAAGAGATCCACTAGGCTTACCAACAAGTAGCGAAACGCGCTTGGGCGTTCGGAACGTTCGTGAACAGGGTTTGTAAACTAGGTTTGGGACCAGTGACATTTAACATTCCGCTGAGCATCTTGCTGATGATTGGTTGAAAACATTGTTCGCGAACAATGCTCATTTGGTGTAAACACACGACACTCATAACTAACTTCGCAAATAACACGCTGAGCAGTTGCAACGCACTGATGACGTAACTGATAAGATACAACTGGGTACTTCAAGCAAAGGACCCAAACTGCACCAGTCTTGGTTTATTCGAGCTCTCTGATTGCTCAATCCTCCAGAATGTAATCTATCAGCAGCCACCCTTGTATGTGGCTTTATTTTAATGTTGGAATTTACAGACAAACGGGTTAATGTTGGGATTTTGGATTTATTACTCATTCAGTATGATGCTTCCACGTAGTAGAAATCTCATTTGGATAATTTCCTTTCCAATTCTTAGACCGTAACTAACAAAAAGAATAAGGAAGGCGTTTAATCGCGGTCTTGACTAAAAACACACAAAGTCAAGAGGCAGGTCACTGGTGAGCAGGAAGTTTTAATGGCGTGAATGTGACTCTAATCAGTTAATTAATTTGATTTGTCTCCGGAGGTCGGGAGGAACACAGCTCATCAGACGCGCCCTTCACCTTCGATCAAAGGCGATTTCGTTCGAAGCTTAGTTCCTAGTTCTGCCATACGATTGGAAACGAAGCTATTTCAGATTAAGGTCCGGTTTATCAATCGAATTTGTGTTGTAGTTTAATCCTCCATTATCGATTATGACCATTAAGAAAGTAATGCACTGGGTGCAGTTTCATCTATGCGCTGTAACTACAAATCGACCACCAAACTTCTACTTGATGTAAAAGGTATTTCAATCGGCCATTGATCTCAAATCAGGCAGTGATGCTACCTATCTCCAAATGCAGAAACCTTCAACAGCTATTTTACCAGTTTGTGTCACAGCAATTTTTGTCTTGTAAAAACTTCTTCCTCAGCCAGTTTTGTTTCTCGGAAAATTTTTTAACCACATGGTTATTTTCATTCGCTTGATTGGTCAATTTAAATCTGAACTACATTGAAGCGGGTGCATGTGCATTATAAACCTTATATCTGTTTTAGTTCAATTATTATTACGAGTATATAAAGATGAGCACTTCAAACTAGGTAGGTGGGTTTTTCCTTCTTTACCTAATGTTCGATCATATTGATCCTTTTTGTTAAACAATAACCGAATTGACATTAAAATTAATTGAAATAAGTGCTTCCTCAGTCATAGATACTCGAATGCCATTCGTAAATAGTGGAACATTGCAGTTATCTTCCTTCTTTAAAAATACATCACTAAAAAGTGAGGATCTACTTCCATTAGTTGATGGGCATTTAAATCGCAGATTGTTAAACTCGCCATAACTTGAGAGAGGATCTAGTCATTGGTTACACTGATTCTCGAAATAGGTACTGGAAGAGTTGGAGGGACATTATGGGGACGTGGTGAACATAGTCATCTTGAACGTCCCTAAAACAAAAGCGCTCGTGATCTCGAAACGCAGATCAGTAGATAGACGTAAATCTGTTCGTCAGCTGAGCACGAGTAGAGCAAGTCCCTCAATATAAGTGCCTCGGAGCGCTTGTGAACCAGCAAAATGAACCAAAAAAGGAAGTTAGGGCTCGGATTGAGATGGTACGAGCGACTTTCCTTCAAATGAAGAAGTTTTTGTGCGTTCCTCGTTGAGTCTGGCCCTAAGGATGCGCATGGTCAGGTGCTACATCTTTTCAGTCGTGCTGTGTGGGTGTGGAAGCTGGACGCTTGACCCTAGCATCGAGAGGAACCTGGAAGCCTTTGAGATGTACATTTGTAGACGTATGTTGCGCATCTCTTGGGTTCGGCGGGTGACCAACATTGAGGTGCTCCGACGTATGGGGAAGGAGAAGGAGCTTCTTCTTACCGTCAAAGAGAGGAAAGTGCTCACCTCGGGCACGTGATGAGGGGTGCTCGTTACGAGCTGCTGAGGCTCATCATCGAGGGCAAGATATGTGGGAGGCGTTCGATTGGGAAGAGACAATTCATGGCTAAAGGACTTCAGGCGCTGGTTTTCTTTCTCTTCGGTGGACGTCTTCCGTGCAGTAACCAACAAAGAAGAGCTGGCCGTTTGGATCGCCAACCTCCGCATGGAGACGGCGAATTAAGAAGAGAGAGTGAACATAGGAAGAGAGACAAAGAAATATTTTATTGATAGTTAAAACCGAAAAATGTAAGAGTAAGTGTGTCTGGAAATTAAGTGAAACATTGCAGTTTTCTTCATTCTGTAAAAAATCATCACTACAAAATGAGTATCTACTTCCATCAGCTGATAGGCATTCAATTGCAGATTGTTGAACGTACCATAGCTTGTGAGAGGACCTAGTCGATGACTGCTCTGATTCTCGAATTAGGTACTGGAAGGGTTAGGAGGAGATTATGGGATTTAGCCAAACCATGGACACAGGAAGAGAAACAGAGAAAGATTTTATTGGTTGTGGAAACAAAAAAATGTAAGAGTTAGTGGACATTTTAAAATGAGCACATTCTAGAGTATAACATTCTAGGGTCTGGGTGTCTGGAAGTTAAGGTGGAATAGTTATACTCTATTTCTTCCTGTGATGGGATTCCGTTGAAATATATATTCACCAAGTGGTATTTTAAATAATAGTTTCTGGAATATATAATTTGCTTTGGTGATAGAGATGTGGTAGATCGAATCGGCATGAGTTTGGAGAGAGCTAGTTTCTGTTTACTTTTCCTTACAATGATAGTCCTACTTGTGAATTCAGATACGTTTTTATAAATGCAAAGAGAAAATGGAATAACAACTTATTTGTCCATTCGTTGCCTGCAGAGAAGAATTTTTCGTACCTGGATCCTGATGTTGATGACGCACTCCTGAGGTGTCTTCGACAAAGACAAAAGACGTGAACATGTTAAGTTAGTTAGGAGCCGGTGTTGATCTCGTCAAGTGAGAGAGAAGCGACCTGTTATTAGAGGTAAAATAACCTTCACTTATCATTAGGGTGTGCTCGGAGCATCTGACTCACAAATGATCCAACTAGGGAGGAAATGATAAGGTTCCTTACTTAGGGGTACGGCAATCCAAGTCGCTATAGCATTCTTGACAACGTACCTGTTTACACCGTAACGAAAGTGCTCATATTAAAGAAACAATCAAGAAATCCAACACAAAACTGGAGAATGAAGTTCAATTTTCCGAAAAATTAGATACATTCATCCCGGAATAGGAACCATTACTAATTACTTCATTCGAAACTTCAGTTGTTGGAATCTGCTGTAAGATCATCAGATAAGTTGAGCATTTCAATTATAACTGTCATAGTTAAAGGTTACGACTGTAATTTGTGCACTGAGTTGGTGTATAATTTAGATATATTTGAACAGCGCTACTTCAACCTACAGGCACATTTTCAGAAACTCTTAACCGATCGTCTCATTTCGGAATTGATATTTTGCTTCGATACCAAGTGATAATTATAAAGAAAGGACCTACTCGAGAGAAAAGTAAATACAGAAAGAGAGAGCGAGAGAGAGAGCGGAAAATTTAAACAAGACAGAATTTATGAAGAAATTGAGGACAAACAAACTTGAAGAGCATCATAACCAAACCTACCTATATTTTTTTGTTCTTATAAAAATATTGTGTCGTCAGACTTCAAACAATCTTGGTGCTTACACTAAACCCTTCCTTCAGTCACACAAGAGCATACAGAGTACAATTCCAGATGGGCGCCGGCCAGGCCCACCCTGCTACTGCTCATGCAGATGGAGTTAGCAGTACTTGCCATGTGGGTCATTTGATGTTGTACGCGCATGGGCCATTTCAATAAATATATCCCCTATTACTCTTCTAGTGAGAGCATCGCCAGACTCATTGCGATGGATAGCCACTTGGCTTGGCACCCACATAAAAATTATAATTATGAGGCTTTATGTTAGGGTTATTTCTGAATATGACCCCCTAATCATCTTCCTGGTACTTAGGGAGTTTCTAATTCGCAACATCTGACAGATTCGAACAACCAGTCTTTAGCCATCCGGCGAACACAGATGCAGCAATTGAAAAACTCGAAAAATCTACTATGAAGATTTAAGGTAACCGATTTCGATTCCTGCCTAAGAAATAACAGCTCACTATCTTTAGTTATTTTCAATTGCTTTCATTTATCCTGAGGTAAAATCATAATCAGCTGCAATCATCGTAGAAATAAACATTATTGACGTGTGACTCCACGTGCAGTCTCTGATGATCAGTTCCGTCAGAGTGATGACCCCTAGAAACTGACGTTCTAAATTGTTATTTAGACACCGTAAAACTTACACCGTCCATCTTGAGTTTCAAGAGCCTTATTCGATTTATGATCAGCCCCGGAGGGCTAACTAAACGACCACGGACGTTTGGCGTTTACCCATACAACGTGTTACGTCACATCTCTTAGTCACGCCAGATAAATCTCTCCGGAATCGCTTCTGTTCCCTTGTAAAGAAGGAAAGGATAGCACGAAAAATTCCCCTGTGCTGTAGGTCTCTCGCGCCTCAAAACTCATCTTCTTCTGCAAGATCACGAATTCCAGCTAAGTGGTCTGCCAGTACTGAAGAAATGACCCTTTTTTGAACCTACTATGTAAGTAAGCTTTGTGAAAATTCCATTACATCCACAACCTCACTGCTCTAGGGCATCACCCTTGAGAGATAATGCCCACGATTTTAATGAGAATCCGGAGAATTCATAGATGAATAATACCGTTTCTCGCATGCACACTGCATGTCAACTGTGGCTTATTTGCTGTCATCGTTCGAATGACACCAATGTTGAATGGCAGAATAAATTTCATTAGAAAAATTTCGCACTCACATTTGTCAATTGCAAACAGGTACTACAAAAGCAACCATAGTTGACAGTCCAACATATGTTTTTTCAAAACCTTATGGCGAGAACATCGAAGCTTGATGAAATACCCGCCGTAACCAATCATACAGTAAATTATCATACAAATTACAAGTGAAACCCGCATTTACGAATGATGCATCAGGAGGTCAAGGAATAGTGATTTGCGGTCCACGGCTTCGAGGAAACCGGCAAGAAATATGTCTCATCAACTCGCTAGAGAAAGGCCGAACCGCCCAAGGAAGAGTTGCCTGAAAAAAGAAGATTCAAAGACTGAGCCCAAGCCAAACAGACACGCGCGGTTCGATGAAGAGAGCATTAGTAGAACTTATCTATTCGATCTAGAAGAGCAGGAAGATCTTAGTGAGATGTTTCCAATAGACGCTCAAGATCTGCAGCTTGGGATGATGGACGGGCGCGGTCTAGAACCTTACGACGACGAACTGATGAGGTTACGAGAGGCCAGGAAGAAGGAGTTCGAGCTTAAAGTCAAGAACCACCACCGCAACGAGTTTCTCCACATCAAAAACATTCAACAGGAGGAGGAGGAGATGGAAAGCAGATCTTGAACATACAAAACTCAGTAGACTTCGACTTGAGCCATGAAAAAGAAGTTCGATTCATGTTCTTGAACAAAACGTGCGTCTTGAAGGGGGTAAAGAATGTTGTAAGGAAAAAAAACCAGATTCCACTGGTGAAACCCAATAAATAAGATTCCACGGGCGAATGATGTTCTGTTTGGCTCTTCAGAAGGCATAGGAAGACATGTAACTCCCCTAGTGTGTTAGGCCATACGATGGGCAAAACATTTTTGATCCCCTACAAACCTCCAATATCGAGATCAACCTATTAGGAAGTGGAAAGGTACCTAATGATTGACGGACCTTACGTTTTCTTATGTGCAGACCAAAGTAATATTTTGTGTGCGATAACACTCATATGGACTCGTTACAGACTGAATCTAGTAATAAACATGGATAGTTTCCCTTTAGTGTTTCTTAAACTGCTAATCCAGAGCACTAGTCTGGAGATTTTTAACTTCAAGGGTATCCTCTGAGTAATACTTGCAAATTCCATCTGCCCTTGGAGGAAGAAACTAGTTCATTCCATCACCACCTTGTAATAGGTTAGCAGACCTTGGTAACGAGCCACTGACTTTCTAATATTGACTGTTAGAACACCCATTTCCTTCGCTCTGCTCCCATATACCTGTTGAATATTAACCCTTAAAAATTACTTATTCATTTATTGTATTTTATGCAAGGGACAAAATTACGCACAACAGTAATGCCATAAGGACAAAACATAATTATCGATCGAATTATATCGAATAAAGGCACTACATTACCTTTGGTGTATTTATAACAATAAAGAAGAACGGTGGAAAATATGGACATTGAAATTTTAAAGAGTATTTTAATGAGGAAGTTGATGAGGATTTTAATACAGGGACGAAAGCTAACTGTTTAGGCTAATTTCTTCCCTTATCGACCGCTCTGAAATGAAAAGGGTTTTTTTATCCCATTTAGAATACAATGAGAATTCATGGAAGCGGCGATTTTAATAATATAGGGCAATGCCATTTAATGAAAGCATCATTGGTAGACGTCCAGTCCATTTCTGGTAGCCCACTGATCCACTTTGGAAGGTTTATGAAACATAGAAACAATAAACCTTTGTCTTATAATTTGCACGGTTTTTGACATTTTCATGGCTTTGCTATGGCACATAAACAAAAAATCGTCACGAAAATTGTTCTCGAAAGTTGTCAGCTATGCGTTATTGTCACCCTAGATACACAAGCATAAACTAAAAAGTCGTCTCGAAAACTGTTCCCGTTCAGTATATTTAAAATAAATTTATTTTTCGGTCAACATTTGAGCTACCATTATCATTATTCCTTGCCTTCGTGTCCAAGTTTTGCAAGTCGGTGGGACGTTGTGCATACACCCTTCATGGAAATGTCTCAATGTGATGCCGACTCGTACGAAAGCGTTTTTTCAACTTTCATCTTCCTAGGATTAAGTTAAAAACATCATTCTTTTGATTTGATATCAAACTTTTAATCCAATTTTTGAAATCTACGTATTTTGAAATGTGAACCAAATAATTTGTTTTTCTTGGACCACTAAAAAGTTTCATTATTGAAAATAATACATTGAAAGTTCGAAATCTGCCTCGTGGCGTATGATGGAGCATAAAAGTTGAGTAGCTTCAAAAAGAAGGGGGAGTCCGTGTGTCCAGAGACCGGCCTATAGAGGAATGCTGCATCAGCTTTTTGGCGACGGTTATTCAGGGAGAGAAACCCGGTTTCGTTCAGTGTTGCTTGATAACTTAAGTCCTTGAAAGAAATATAGCACAACCTTCTGCCTGAACCAGCACCAAAATGCCCTCAGCGCGGCAGTGTGTTGGCTATATGAGCCAACGGAGATGTAGAAAGGTTTGGACATTTAGGGAAGGGTAGAGGATTCTTGTGGTGGTTAGTTGAATACGTTTTGTTTTTCTTCAGTTATCTCAAAGCCTGCCTTGCTTTTGAACCCGTTTCCTCGATGTACATCACGAACCATAATTCCGTGTGCAGCAGGTACCCAAGATCTCTGACGACTGACCCGCGTTACAATAATTTCCCTGCCTACCGCGAGCCTCTTTGCATCATTCAGCCCCTTGCTTTTTGAAAACCCCGGGAGTGTGATGAATATACGTAGTTCTTCCTTCCAGTTTATTGAAACTCTTAAGCCTGATCATAACCTGAAGCTTTTTTAGCTCCGTGGAAATCCTCTAGGGAGTTACTGACCTATCGCAACTTTAAGGGATTTAAATCCATTGCATAATTTCTTTCTTAAACCTTCACTTTCCCAGAGAAATTGTACCATAATCCGAAAGAAGTTTTGATTTTGGAGGGGAAAACATTACTAGGAATTGAAAACAATGACTCCATGACCTATACATCATGGAGATACCAAGTTATTCATCGCAGATTCACATACCGAAACATTTAAATATTTTGGTGAAAACATCTTCCAAAACTTGTTACTTTGTTGTAATACTCAAAAAAATGATTACCAAGTGGAAAATGTGGAAATTTGTATGATGCATATCTACTGAATCAGGGCTACAGTGAATTCAGCCTTTGAAACGGTTGTTCTTCGGTGGCCTGTCCCATTATACTCGACGAAAACTCAATATTAGACCGTTTCCTCGATTCATTATCCGCCTTAACTCGGCAGAGAAGGCGTCCACCGGACCTGAACCCGGACTGCAGACCCGTAAAAGGAATCCGAAGTAGCTACAGTCGGCGTTGACAAAGGCTCATACACTATGTGCCTATTCCCCCAAGTGTCGTTCTTCCTGTATCAGATCGCCCCGCCCCGATAAACTCGGGACTTATAAGCTTTCCAACAGGGGGCCGCTCATTATAACTGTAGTAGGGTACTTCTTGGGTTGACTCCTCCTTCTGAAAACGAAGATTTATCTCCCTTCCTCTTTTTGCCGGATATCGCAGATCCTTATCTCCGTTCTTTCGCCCATTCTCTCCGTCCAGTTCTACTATCTGTCATATCTGGTATCTGTACCCGCACAAAAGGAAACGAGAGTGCCCGCCTGGTCTCTCCGAAAAAAACCCGCATCCTCTCACTCATAACCACTGGGTAATATTCTAGATAGGTACGCCAACTATTAATTAACCAGCAGCAATTGCTTTTGTGATACTTCTTTTGCAATGATCATCCTCGCATTAAAGGAAGCGGTTGTCTTTTAATTTATTGCGCTGTATCTTTTTACGACTCTACAGTAAATATCGAAGACAATAACCAATGATTACCTGTCTATTCAACATCATAAATAGACCGAATGGGCTGTTTTGGCATCGATTTATAAGAGAGATGCATCGTAATAAAAAGTTAGTTTAGTGCCTACAGTTGCGATGACTAAATACATGCCTTCCAAGTCAATACTTGAGTAATAATCTACACAACCCATATTTTGTAGTGATTGGCTGGATTACGTACTGGGCCTCTTTTTTCTGCATGTAGTGGCAACTCCCGTACTTACGTAGAAATATTTTGCAATGTGAACCATCCGCATCAATAAAACCGCCGGTTTTTCTGGATTGTACATGGACCGTGAGGTGTATCGTCTAATTGACGTTCCTTCAACGTTTGACTAGGGTTCTGGCAGAAACTGCCTCAACCCGGAATCCATCGGGAATCCACGTTTAGATTAAATGAGGTAACATCTTGACCAGAATCCCAAGTAGAAACACAATCCTATTTCGTAGAATGGTTAAGTATCGGGTGACGATTCGAGAAATGGTGGAGAGTAGTGGATAGCAGTAAAGTTTGTGAGTTGAAGGATCTTCAATGCCCACAGGCGATAGCTGAGGCAAGTGCATCAGCAAACTCATTGCCACCTATACAATCATGGATTGGCATCTACTTACAAGTTATGATTGTGCCTCAGATTGTGATTCGGTGCAGTGAAATATGGAACGGAATCCCAAGTAGAAATACAATCCTATTTTGTAGAATGGTTAAGTATTGAGTGAGGATTTGAGGAATAGGAGAGAGTAGTGGGTAGCAGTGGGATTTGTGAGTTTCTTTAATGCAAACAGGCAATCGCCGTAGCAAGAGCATCAGTAAACTTATAGCCACCAATACTGTAATGGCTTGGCATCAATTTGCAGGTTATGATGTGCCCAAGATTGTGTTTCGGTGCCGTAAAATGTGGGGACATCGTTGGGTACCATTGGAATTAAGTCCATACTCAGAATTTAAGATACTTTAGTTTTCATTGTTGAATAAGTTGATAATACAACGATTTATGTTTCTTTCCACTAGTTCCAATGTTGGTTTTTGGTCTTTCGTCTACCAATCCTGAACTCTGTGCCCTAGAGGAGACATTGGCAATTACACCTGGAAAATTTCGTTTTTTTTTTTTTTTTTTTTTTTGTAATTACACAATACCGCACAGTTTGTACTCTATCTGTAACATGGCCTAACGGATGCTTTGGACCAACCTAAGAAGTGAGTTCGTCATAGGAGACCTGGAGAGTCAAATCCATTCATATCCAGACAACGACCGTTTTTCAAGGCGTTTCAACAATTAGACAAGAAGGAGGTAAGTATGGTGTTCACTTGAAACGACGACGTCATTGTCCAACCGACGAAACACTCCATAATTCCGTCCCTTTTATCCGTCTTCTCGATGACCCATTGTATTATACAACACCCCACACCCGCTAGGTCCTTCACCCCCGGAGTTTGTTATACCGCCCACTCTTTTGTCATCTTCTTTCCACTCTTGTTCGTGGACTAATCACCTCCACCTCAGCTCCGCCCGTCCTACACGCGTCTCGAGGAAGCGTCTTTCACTTTTTTATTTCGAGATTCTTTCGATCCCTCGAGCGACTCCATTTTGGGCGCGACATATCTAATTGGCTTGCGGTCTCAATAATTCGCTCTGTGTTTCAGCTCCTTGCCAACCCACCAACGCCTGCGCCCGTATTGTTATTACGTAAGGCGATATGACTGCTCGTTGCGTTATTAGATCGAGAACTACCTTAGTGAGTCACTCAGTTACTGCTTATGGATCCTAAATGGAAATCCTAGCCATCTACGGTAACTCAAGAAAACCTCTGGTGTGTGTATAGGCACAGAAAGCGTTAACCACCCTCAATACTGTTAGTTTGGGTCCTCAAGGCGTCACAGTTATCACAGTCAGCTGTTGAACTACGAAATAGATATGCAGTTGGTACCTATAGATTACAACAGTGGATCCATTTTCTATTTCACCTGGTTTTTCCCTGAGGACTTCTAAATATCATTCTGTTATCTACTATGGTATCTATAATTCAAGCAATCGGCGCATTACCACCGTACTACGATTCATCAGCCGTTACTGTGACAACGCTCCCTTTTCCCGACCCTAGCTGTGGAAGTTCGTTCCTATAGATTTTACAGTTTGAATCTTGACAAAATTTTATATGATAGTCAAATTTAAAACTGATTACTACCAACTTCCCACAAAAATCGACCATCACTTTCAATCTGTGAGCACATAAACTACTTGGTTTTTTTAAAATATATTTATATATAAAAATATTTTTATTTTTATGTATTTATGTATTTCTATAGTCTTTAGGTGATACGTCAAAAACGATCATAATTTTCAATTTCATCATAGGATTCTGCCATTGTTCACTATATACTTCTTGTTCTTTTAAGGTTGATATCTCACGATCACGACCCAGCCCCTAAGTTGAAACGTTGTAGATGTTGAACAAACGTTAAAAGGAAACACTCTGGTCAGTAATGCATGCATTTCAAGACCCTATGTCTGGTTTTTGTATGATCGCAACTAAAATATAATTATAAATTAGACAAAAATCTTAATCAAATCTTAAAAAACACGAAAAATCAGTTGAATAAATTGCCCATCATCCCCCTTTATTATTAATTATATTCCACATTTCCAAGGTTTATTTCGCAAGAGTTGTTTATTTGGGGAAAAAAAACGTGGAATTAGTTAAGACAATGGATTGCCTATTAACCCCACAAACAGAAAATTCGAAATTCCGGAGGTTCGTTCCATAACTAGACTGGAACTATTGTCGTTCAAATAGGTTTTTAAAGCAATAAAAACAGGTGGATATGGCGAAGAAATTACGATTTACCACTATTAACCCTCTATTTATCCCCTTCCATTATCAAAATTGAATGAGCTGAAATATTTTTAAATACGGAACCACAATCTTTGTTGAACAAGAAAAAATTGCATGAATTGGTCATCATCCCCCCCTCATCATGATATCATATTCAAAAATTTCTCACTTGAGGATCGTTTTTATCCTCTCCATTCCCCCTCTTGTCATCAGAATCGAAATACCCTTGGTTTGCCACAACTGGAGTAAAATTCTTATCGAACAACAAATTAAGAGGAAAATCGGTTAGGAATTGCGGCGTCAACAAAATTTGACACATTCAACTATATTTTTAACACGGATTCGGTCTTAAGAATGACAAATAACGGATTTGTAAGCATTTTTTTATTTTCTTCTTTTTTCATATTTGGGTTGTCCCACATCCCTCTGGACCAACTATAATAGGCATTCTAATACTGATGAAGTCTCGCTTGGTCGAAGACCAAAAACGTCTAGTTTGGTTCACTCAGATTGTATTTTATCGCCAACTAACGAACACCATAATGTGTTCGGATAACTTTTGGTACCTCACTTACTGGGTTCCATTCTAAAACTATTCTCAGTCGAAAAGTGCTTTTTTTTTTTTTTAATGTGCCGAGTCACCTATTACAATGCTAATTTTTTTATCTTCATGTTTTCGATCTTGCGTCACTTAAATGGCCTTTACTCCATTACCAAACCAAGTTAGCGCTAATTCGATTATACGATTAGAAGGGTCGTTAAATTTGGCACACTTTCTCACATTGAAATTTGATTTTCTCAGCCTAACCGATCTAGAACAATATTTTGAAATGTTCCCTTCCCTTTCCCCCTTGGTATTTTACTAAGGGCATGGAGTCATTTATGCATGATCAAGAAAATCTGAAATTTAGCTCGTAGAATCCAGCCAGCCAGTCAGGATGGTGGTGAAGGGGGTATAAAAATGGGGTTTTTGAAGATTTTTAAAATGGTTGCTCATACGGGGTGTTGCTTTTAAAGTCATTTTTGATACACGATCAATTGAGATAGCTCAATCGTACAGGCTTGGGAGTGTCATCGTTTGATTTAATATAACTAATTAATATTATTACCAACAGTAAACTTCTCAAGTCATGAGACAGTATTTTTTCGTTCAACACCGCGATTTTTCTGAAAATTCAATAAGGCAATGAAGGCTGAAAAAATCATAACAATGAAATAACTCGGAAACGAGGGCTCTAAAAAAAGCTTCATGACGCACTAACTGAAAGCATCTAAATTATTTGCTGTTTTTGTTTTCATTATGTATTTTATGCTTCATTCATATAAAGTAACGTGAAAAATGGATATCCATAAATTATTCAATATTTCATCAAGGTTTCTATTGCCGTATATGAACTAAAAATGACATTGTTTCTCGCTGATCCTTTGGTTTTGAGCCGCAATTACATATTGTGCAACAAATTTTGCGGTATCAACAAATCATTCACGTAGTTACGGCATATCAGCTTAGGATCGGCAAAACTATGTATCATGTATTGGAGCTTGGCAAATTATGAAACGCCTGTACTTGACCTAGTGTTACAATTCATAAGTGACGTATCTATAAAACTTATAGCTTGCCGCTTTCTCACCACGTATACGCATGAGGGACGGTATTTCAGGCAGATTCATCGTTATTTTACTCCATTCATGAAAATTAAGAGGAGGGAATGAGGGATTTTGTGAGCTGGAAAGACGCAGTTGGTTTTCAACTTTACCTCCTGTTTCCTCGGTTTCGTGTGGTTTGTAGATACGGCGGTTTCGCTCAGCTGGTATTATCTGCAGTAATATCTTCAATAGGTTTTTATATCTCCGACCTTCGAGCACACCAACTCGCCATACGAAGTTTGAGTGGCTTCCTTCAGTCAAACACAAAGCTCGACGGATCTTCCTTTTTCTCCCACAGGCCCTTAACGGCGGGAGATCCGAGCTCACGATTCGATTCAACTCCGAGAGCGTCAATACGGCGGTCGTCCTTCGTCGGACTCTTTCACCCGGGCTGAGGGTGAAGTCACGTACGCGTACGTTTGCGGGAGTCAATGGGGAAGGCCGCCGCCGATACCCGAATATCTTCCGGAAGGTGAGCTTGAGCAATTCACGTCAATTAGTGAGCGAAGTATTTAAGGTCGCAACACCTCATGCGAAGCTGCAATATTCTACGTACTGGGACGGTGGAGATATACCTACTAATATTTCATAGAAAGATGACGAAACGGAAAATTCTAACCCAACCGTAAGAATCAGCCAAGTAGGATGAGTAGGTATTATATATATTTCGTTTTCGACTGTACATGAGGTACAAATTTTGTTTCCTTCAAATTCAAACGTTCCACTTGAAGTTTGCATATTTACCATTCAGAACATCTTTCCATCTGTCTGGATTTGGGCCTGTTCGTCTTTTCGCAGATCATTGTAGCAGACACAGACAGACTAATTAAAACAGAATAATTCCCAAAGTTTTCGTCGGATTCTGATGAAGTGTTCAGAGAATGTGCGGTGCAGGGCTATAGATGATCCCCTTCGAGTTCCATTGCCCAGAAATCAATTTTCGCAGATCATTGTAGCAGACACAGACAGACTAATTAAAACGGAATAATTCCCACAGTTTTCGTCGGATTCTGATGAAGTGTTCAGAGAATTCGCGGTGCTGGGCTATAGATGATCCCCTTTGAGTTCCATTGCCCAGAAATCAATACAAAATTCTGCCCTTCCTCACCATCAAATTATTAGGCAATAGAACATGCCTAATTCTGCGCCAAAATTGAACGAAGTTCAATGCCATCGTTTCTTTATTTTTTTAAATAATTCCTAAACCGCACATGCTTTGTTAATTCGTATAGGATTAAATGTTGTAGAACGTAGAAAAACAAAGACATTGCATCACGAACCTCTACACTTTTCTCCCAAAACAAGGCAGTTAAGAACAGTTGAAATTCAAGCTAATTTTAGGTGAGTTCTCTCCTCGCCACCTTATAGACGAGTAGCCAATGTTGTTATGTGGTAGCCCATTTAAATAAACAGATAAATCCATACCATATATTGCCTTTTGTCCGTTTGTCTGTCTAAACAGGCCTATAGAGCTCTAAATAGGTACTTTTGATGGTTTATTAAAATGACCAAGGTTTGTTGTCAAAAACATTGAAGTCTGGGAAGATTTTCGTATAATGGTCAAACTACCTGCATCTGCTTTTCAACGTTAGTGGAGTAATCGTGGCCGCGTTATGGGACCCATTAAAATGCCATGTATTAAATACAGCTGGGTGGTGGAAATATTCATGGCTATGTTTCAGTTCACTTTCAGGGGCTGTTTTAGGGTGTTTTAGAATGAACTTATAATCATTTTCCGAATGAAGGAGTTTTATTAATTTCAAGGCTTTTATTTGTTCAGTTACAAGGTTCAGTTCAGTAGTAAATTCTTCGAAAAATTCTTAAACGTTGTGTACAAGACCCCAACCCCACTCCCAAAATCGTAATTTCTGGGGTAAAAAACATTTTTGCACTCTGCGCACGTAGGAAAATATGATCAATGCTCACTATGTTTGGTTTCTCGTATAGAAACTCCTCCAACTTCTTCGTGGCAGATTCCAATTTTACTCTCGATTTCATCAAAATTTGATCCAATCATTTGATTGTCCTGCGCTCAACCGTTCAACGATCGTGCAAAGTCACTGTCATCAAATTGCATAAATACAAATTACCAAACCCAAAGTGTGACGCATCAATGTTCACCGTTTTTCAACGCTGATCTGTGAGTAAAAGCGAGAAATTTGTTCAAATGAAAAAACCGGTGCCATCATGAGGATTCGTGTTGAAAAACAATTGAAATTGGCGAGTTACACTTTGGGTTTGCTAACATTAAAGTTTCCGCAATTTTGATGATTTCGCTGAATGGGTTACGCACTGTGGACAAAAATAGAATGAGGGGTCACAGTCATGAAATCGGGCGTCAAATTCGAATCTAACAAAGTAATTTTAATATGTAGAAAAAAAAGAAAAAAAAAAAGAATTTTCGTATGGAAAAAAAGCGCGTTTTGCGAAATTACAAAAATCGGTTGAAGGGTCAAATGTTCTTGAAATCGAGTGTAGAATCAAAATCTGAAATACAAAAAAAGGGGTTTACGTATGAAAAAACCAAATTCGTGTGTGTTGCGCAAATTTCCATACATGCGCGCTGCGCATCGAGCACATGCAATAAACATGTAAATCAAAAAGAAAAAAGATTTAAGGAGGGGGAGGTTGTATCTTGGTACACCCTGTATAAAACAGTTTTTCAAAAACGGTGTATTTTTTGTGGATACCAAACTACAGGTTGATAGGATGAACTGTTGTCCTGTCCGTTTTTTGTTTTTGCCTGATAGCTCCGCTGTAGGCGCCCTCTCATTTGAAGGCTGGACATCTCAGCTTGTTCGCTGGCAACTCCTGTTTATTGAACGTATTTGCAGATAAATGCCTGTCACGTACGTTCACAAAGAATCTCAAGACCGGGTGAATCAGTGGATGTCGTAATGATGTAGGGATTCGGGTCAAGACCGATTCCGAGAGCAGTACGCGGTAAAATGATGGGGAGACCATAAGAGACGCGGAGGGATGTCGGGGAGCCTTCCCACAAAAATTTCTCACGAAGACCTCCGCCAAACTATTCAACGCCTTCGAGAAAGAACCAACAATCGCGAGATGAGGTTTGATCATCCGATAAATGATATTGGTTAGTAGAATCATCCATCGTTTATTTTTACCCACATTTGAGAAAACCTGTGCCCCAGAGTTGATCCTGAGAACACAAGTAAACAAAATCATCCCATCAATGTTTGAAAAACTAAAATCATTATTCTACACCTAACAACTTGATAAAAATATATTAGATTTCACTCGCCTCCACACTTTGTAGGTCTACAAATTCAAAATGTTCGTTCCCAGCAAGATGTTTTCCTTGTAACAATCATGAAAAATAGTATTCACTTGTTTCCTAAACCTCCTAGCGAGGTTTCTTAATAGTTCTTCAATAGTTCAACTTCAATAGTTCTCACCAACTGCGATAGGCAAACTTCAACAGGTTATGGGCCCAGCATGCTCCCACTGCAATAAACTCTCAATTCAATAAAATAGAATGTTCTTACGATGAAGAAGCAAAAAGCACACACACACAAAAAAAACACGTCTGCCGTTCGGGTGTGCATTATCTTCCTCGTCTAGGTAACATTGATTCATTTATCGACCAAAACATTTCATTCATTATACTTAAATTTTAAGCTTAAATTTACATGGATTGAGAAAACTTGAAAAAATTACTTCAGTACATTATATAGTGCACAGCTCAAGTTCAGAAAACTTGGGTTAGCTGTTGGAGCCGGTTGGTCAAGTCTATGTACCTGTTCGAATTTAACGGGACACCAAATTTGAACAGATGAAAATAAGGTGTTGAGTTGCGAAATTTTGAGCATGTGAATTTTGAACTGGT
Source organism: Creontiades dilutus (assembly GCA_031894815.1). NCBI lineage: Eukaryota > Metazoa > Arthropoda > Insecta > Hemiptera > Miridae > Creontiades > Creontiades dilutus. The sequence continues at coordinate 628,314 of JAVIWC010008912.1, read as the reverse complement.
GAACCAATTCAGAAAAGTTAAATTTGGATTATAAATTGGTATTTAAACATGATGTTCATTTTCGTATTTCCCTGAAAGGGGTACGAAGGGTTAGTGGAGCAAGATCACTCGATTTAATTTCAGGAATCAGCTGCGACACGTCGAGAAGCAAGTAATTCCCTGAGGGGAATGCAGCTACAACTCGTAAATATGAGAGAGCAAGTATAGCAGCTATAACCACAAGAGACAGGTACGACACCTGTGAATTTAAGGCTAAATTTTAAAAGAGCTGAGTAGGTTTAGCACAGTGACGGAATCAAAAGGGAAGGAATGAATGGATCTCCGTGGGCTGGTCCGCGCTCATTTATACGGGTGTTTTGAGTCCCCGTGTGGGATTTCCCATCCCTTCTGCCGTGACCAGGGAAACCCCATAATCCTTAACTCTTGGGTCGACTTCCTTCGTCGGTTTACTGTTAAGCACATGTTATATCACAATTATTGGGGCTTCCCCTAACAATGACTAACAGTGTTTCAATTGTATAAATGAATATGTATGATAAATTATAAAATTAAGAAACAATCTTCGATACGCATCGATGCTAATTGTCCAAATGAAGTAGCAAACAACAAAGATTTTCCTTAAATGACTTGATGTTATGAAAATGATATAGTTCACTCCCATTTTCATTGAAAAATAGTAATGCGATCACTCAAGCTTACCTCCTATAAAATTCTGTGTGCTCATGTGGTCGACATGAATATGAATATTAAAGTACAGGTATATATTTTGAAATGTTTTAAATAATCTCAAAATATGTTCAACATAAGCTTGTAACAACGATTCAGGGGATGATACGATTGTGTTGATATTCATATAATATTATTAGAATGTTTTTCCCCGAATAGGTTAACAATTTAAGCTCGATCAAACTACCAGAATTCGAGAGGATTATGGTTGGGGTGATTTTACGTCAACCCATGTGCTGAGTAATGTATTGGTTTGTGTGCAATGAAACTGACATGGGAATATCTACATTTTAACCCGCAAATTCTCTGAAAGTGTCATGAAAACTGTATTTGTAGTTTGTTAAAAGTATACAACGTTAGCGATAATCCGATAACACAATAGCTACTAATGATACTATCTATTGAAATTGATAAGAAATTATCTGGTTGTTTTTCTCCGATTAGCGAAATAGAACCTCTAGAACCTTTGAAAATTATGCTTGGTGGATTTTACGTTTGGATTTCTGAGCAGTGAAAGGTCATGGGGGACTTCCTATACGCCTACTGGCACGTATCCTGTAAATTTCTTCAAAATCAGATGAAAATTGTAGGAATTAGGTTGTTTACAAATATCTTCGGTCGAACCGATACACACGTACACTCGGACAGACAAACTGGTAAGAAACGATTGCAACGCTAAATGAAAGTTGAAATTTAGATTTTGCGGAACTAATAGCTTCAGCTCCCTAGAACTCTCTGGTAAATTATTTAAACTCGGAGCCTCCATGCTCTGTCTTGTCCACGCTAGATTCTATGGAAAAAAAAAGCTTCATTAATTGTTCAGCCAGTTAGACGAAACACTAGCTCATATCGAAACTTGGAGCTCGTGAAGCTCTACACGACAGACCATGGGTCATACCATATCTTTCAATTTCTCAAGCTTCCGATTTACCCCAAATCGTCATGCTACCATTTAAATTCCAGAGATCTACGATGGACTTTGTGGAGCAGAAAGATAGAGTCCACCGCAAGTTTCTGCGGCACATAGACAAACAATTGAATACTCCGTAGGATGCAGTCAATTTTGAGTTCTTGAATAGGAAATGTTCCTCACAAGTTATGAGCTGTTTGGTGGTTCTAACATTTTTTCATAGACTGAACATGGGCTTAGGCGAGCCACCATTGCTCATGAGCAATGCGAATGGTCCCCTGTCCTGGATACCGTTTTCTTCTTCAAATTACCTCAATAATTAGCCAATGTGCAGATCGCCACTTCACTTTTCCTTACATTTTTTGTCTTAAATTGTATCTTTTTCCAAATCACTTCTTAATTTAGTACGAATGTTTACTTCGAACTGTTTTTTGTATTGTTCACACATAAGGATGTATTCTTCTCTTCTCTCTCTTGGACAATGTTGCAGTATTTAATACGTATCAATATTCTATTGGGCATTGCCTTCGAGAATGTCAAAGTCTAGTCGTAGATTATCGTAGCATCAAAATGTTGGTTGTGCATCGCTGACCGCTGCGGCGAGACGCTCTTGAGGAAGACTGCACTCTGCCATCAACCTCTCCAGTTTCCAATACCGCCGAGTTTCCCGCATGACTGGACTCGCAGAGTCTCAGCTGGCTCTCAACCTTCCTCTCCTCACTCGACTAATCGTGTGCCTCAAAAGGACTTCAATGTCCCAGGTCGCATCCGTCCACCTCGATAACTCCGCTGTCAACGCCCTCGTCCCAACGTCTTCCCAACCGTTTTTCTGCTCCTTTTAATTGGAATTATTACTCTCCTATATCTGCCCATCCCCAACCTCGTCCCTCGTTGAAGAACAGGCGCGGAAAAAGTTTTTAAAAATCTAACGAGACCGTTGTTCCTTTAGCGGCTACGGTGTTTCGTTCAGGGGCTTCGTCTAGCAATTAAATAGCGAAGTTAAATGATCAGTATGGAAGGTGGAATGAATAAAAACGACAATGAGGCTGAATTACGGTCTCTTCGCTCTTGACCCTTAATCAATGTCATTGCACTTTACAACTGCAAAAGGGGGGATTAATGGACTTGATAGAACACGTTTAGATTCAATGTCAAGTCCTATTATTACAACGGAAAGCTTATTTGCCGCATGTTTACTAACTTCTTTAGTCACAGTTTAACGACCATGAATTCCTTAGATTCCAACGTAATATAAAAGTTTGAGCTATACCTTGATCACTCATCTAAAAACACCGAAATAATTATTTATTGTCATATTTTATCGATTAGACGAAGAAAAATATAATCGTAAGAAGATAGGTAGAAATTACGAATTTATTATCAACATTCTGAAAAACCAATATTCTAATACCTATACCCTTCTCCTTTTCCACTAGGTAATATCTATCTCTTAATTATAGATTTCTTTCCAATCACTAGTAAAATGTATAATCATTCTTAATGACTAGTCAATTTTCAGCAAGCAGTTTATGATGCAAGAAGTCTTTATTGGTATACCTATTATGAATATTTTTACATCACCGGACAGACGTGGCTGGAAAATCACAATACGACACAAAAACGGCTGCTGAGCAGGGTGTAGCACGTAGTTTTCTCGTATCCAGACATGTTTGTATAGATAATTTAAATATTTCAAATGCATGATTAAAAGACTTTTAACATTAAATATAAAAAATAACAGTTTTAATATTGAAGGACCAAATAAAGTGTTCAATTATGGATTAACAAAGTTCCATTATAACATCACAAAAATCGAGTTGAAATTGATCAATATGAAGCTACCAGATTGTTTTTCCCTGACTATCTCCAAATTTGAACGCGATCGGTCCACTCGAACCTTAAAAAGTCTCTAATTGTTCGATTAGTTGAATGAATTATGTTGATTAGTTGGTTAGTTAAAGTTGTTGTTCAATTTTGAGTTTCAGCGCAGACTGATGTATCGATTTCAAACAGATGTCATTCATAGGGGACCATTATTATCCTACCTACACATTCCCTTAAGATTTAATCAAAATCGGGTGAAAATTGCAGGAATTTGGCTTGTTTGAAGTAATTCATGTGCGCAGACAGGTGTGTTGACGTCAGAGAGATGAAACTTGAATGGGATCATCCAATCCACTAATACCGGACCGTGCGCAGACAGGCGTGTTGACAGGTGTCAGAGAGATGAAACTCAAATGGGATCATCAATCCACTAATATCGTACCGTGTAACCCACACAATTCCTTAAGATTTAAACAAAATCGGATGGACATTGTAGGAATTAGGCGTGTTACAAGGATTTTATGTTTGCACATTCTTAGATTGGTATATTGATGTCAGAGAGATGAAACTCAAGAGAGACCATCTCACCCACTAATACCGGTCCGTATAACCCACAGGATACCTTAAAATCCAATCAAAATCGGATGCAAATTGTAGGATTTATTATTTTCATAGGGATATCACGTTTGCGCACGAGCAATAGCTGCTACGAATTGAACTGAGCGTTGAATTTCAAATGAGATTTTTAGGTTGTTCTTCCCCGACCACCAATTTGAGCGTGATCCTAGGACCTAAAAAAATGGTGGCTGATGGATTTTTTGTTTGCGCATGCGCAGACTGGTATATTGACGTCAGAGAGATGGAAATCGAAATGAACCATCCATAGTTTAACCCACACAATCCATGAAGCTTTCATCAAAATCGGATTCAATTTGTGGGAATTAGACTGGTTACAAGGATCTGCGGACACACGAACAGACACACATACAGACAGATTGAATCGTGCAAAATCGTAAAAAGTGCAAATTGTGTGGAGATTTTGAATTTGAGGAAAAGAACATTTTCATCCTCAGGAACTGGCAAAGCTTCTGCTACCTATATCTAGGTAGATTCGGAAGCAAAGATGTTTTTCAAAGTTTCCAGCCGGCTTTCATCAAATCTTCAGGGAGTACCCGCGTTATGCTGTACTGCCGAACAATCGCCTAATACTAAATTCTGCGCATACGCAAACGTTAAAATGCACTTGGCGTCCATTTCCCAGGTTCTAGTAGTCCGATGAAACAATAATTTTTAGAGCAGGGAAGAACAGACTGACAATCACATGCCTATTTCGTATGTCATGTATTTCAACATGTTGTCAAGTATTTTTACTTGAACCTGTACTTCCTAAAAGAGGAATTGAAGGTTCATGTAATTGCACTTGTACTTGGCAAGTACTTTCGAAGCACTTGCATCTCTTGCATCATGGGTCATTGTTCTATGCTGGTTCCCTCGACTTTCGATATTTTGTAAATTTTTTCAAGTACTTCAAGATACTTGAGGTACTTCAAGTCCCCAATCTTCGTGGGTATCCCAACTATGCTTGGAAGCATTGAAGGCTCATCACGGTTGTGCGGATACACTCCTCCACTGATCTACGGATCAGCTCCAGAATTGCCAGTCAGGAGTGGCCGGTTGCTATAACCGATCGAAGGAAACCAAATACCTCCCAGTGCCACTGGCTCGAGGCCACGCCGACTCATCTTCAAGGTTGTCGATGACTTACGGCTCTTATTATATTTGAGCGAGCTCGGCCACGGTGGAACCTCTTCGAAATCGGACGCCCGACTCCGGTTTTATTTATAGTTCCTCTCGTACCGCGGATTGTAACCTTCATCCTCGTTATTTTCGATTAAACGGCCAAATAACCCTATTTGTATGCAATGCAGAGCCTGAGGCGTTACGAAACGCAGGCAAGAACTGAATTGGCAGGTAGATACAAGTACACTAGTACACAATTGTAAGTCGGAATTGAAATCACGATAGCTTAGAAGAAATCACGTGTTGAAGGCACCTAATGACTCATTTATCCTCAGTGTGCAAATCAAAGCTAAATATCATCTTCACGTTCATTAAGACTCAGTCATTATCATTTGCATTTCTGTAAAATACAATATTTTAGCGATTTTTCTTCTTCTAACTCCATATTGAGGCATTCTGAAACGATTACAGCATTTAATAATATTCCTATTAAATATTATTTACTATGAATTACATATTATGTATGTAAATTTCAAAACTCTACAATGTGGTGTTTCATAAATTGTTAACGAAATGGAGAAACGAAGAAAAACAGGGAGTTAATAGAAGAAACGTAGCCTATTTCCACAAAAATTAAACGAGTTAAAACTTTAAATCGATTTCGACGGTTAGGTCATGATCAGTAACAAAACAATAAGAACACTGATCAGCTGGGTGACCTTTACAGGTAACTTATTCCGTAATTGATCTACAGTGCTGAAATTGGGAATGATAGGTCTTTGGGAAATCCAGAACACAGTTAAAAGTATGGAAGCACAAACATCAGTTGAGTGAACTCTGCGTTTAATTTCTTTCGTGAAGGAATTGCAGTGCTGAAATTGGGAATGGGTTACCCTAGAAACATCTAGAGCATAGTTAAAAGTATGAAAGCACAATGATCAGCTGAGTCACCCCTGCGAACTTTTTCTTTCTTCATGTATCTACAAAGGGTAATATACAAATCAAACTCCTTTGAGCTTGTAAGCTGAAAGACTCCTGAACTTGTCGATTTAGGGTGCTGACATTTAAACAAAGCTTCTTTTAAAGCATTCAAATACGATTCCAAGGTGTGGAGTAGAAATGGAGATACTTAGAAACATGTGGAATAGATACAGTTAAAAGTATGGAAGTACGATGACCCCAGTGGTTAATTTCTTTTGTGATCGACCTATGGCGCTGAGATTGGCAATGGAAAGCCCTAGAAACATCTTGAACTCAGTTAAAAGTATGGGAGCAAGATGATCAGCTGAATGAACAATGTCAATAAGTTCTTTCGCAATGTACCTGTAGCACTAAATTTCAACCTTATCTTTCGATTCCCAAGCTAAAAACTGCTAAACTGTAGTGCACTCTATATAAAAATTGCAAATTTAATTTGAGTTCTTTCAAGCTAAAAACTGCTGAAACTAAGTGCAGATGAGTTTACGTTGCAAAATTTAATCAAGGCTTCTTTTAAAAAATTTGAAATTACTGCGAATATTACTATGCAGATGAGTTATTAATTGCACCCCTTTGAGTTCTTTACGTTGCTGAAATTTAATCAAGGCTTCTTTTAAAGAATTAAAGATACGATCAAAGTATGCAGATGAGTTACTTCCCTACAGAACTTAATCGTCTATAGATTATAATATTAAATAATATGCTATCTAAAATAGAAACCATTGTGTAATAATTTTCAACATTTTCCATTTTATAATTAATGAAAATGTACACGAAAATTGGGCGGAAAACAGTAACCTTCCTGGTTGAGAAACAGTCAGGATTACCACATTACCCATTGACACATCTGTCATAGTTGCATTGTATGTTTATGAGTAGCTCTCAACCTTGGCGGCTTCCGCTGCGACAATGAACTTGTAACAGTGATCAATTGAGAAACGTTAGTGAATAGCTAGAAATCTCATGAATAAACTCGGAGGCAGGAAAAAAGAGGGAGGAGTAAGGTTTGGATTCTGTAGTGTGCAAATTACAATGACATATTGCTTTTGATATCTGCATCGTTTTAATTTAATGGAGGTGAAATTGTTTTCCTCTCCAAAATGTCTTTCCTCTACACCACTCTAAACAAATTTCGTTTCGGATCTGTCTGTATATGTATGTACGTATCTGAATGTCCGCAGTCAGTAACAAGCTTCATTGCTGTAGTTACCGTCCGCTTTTGACTGCATTTTCAGGGTCTTCCGAGTTAGGATGGATAAGTTCATCGCTCACAAATCAGTGGGTCAATCTTCGCACACACAATCGTAAATTCTATCAAGCGACATTGCATCACTTTCTAATCGTCCTCATCTCGCCGTATCTTGCTCATGTTTTGAAAATGTTTGGAGAAAGAGGTTTCAATATGAATGAATTTCAAATGGATTTGTCAATTTTTGTAATTAGAGCCGCGACAGACCTGCAATACGGACCATATCTTTCATTTGAAAGCGTAAATCTCTTCGGGAACATACTCCATGGATCCTATAATAGGCTTAACATCTTTTAAGATTCGAAAGCTTTTTAGAAATGTTAAACAATTCGATTTTGGACATAGGTACTTAACATTCAAGTTATGGGTAAGAGGTTGCTGTGTGCCACTCCCGACATGGCAGACGTTTTTTGAATCTTTAGAGCGAAATTGAAGGATTAAAAGGGGTGTTTAAGATTTCATGTAAAACCCAACGCAGAAAAGAGCAAGAGCCTCTGTACAAAACCATGGGACCCATTTAAAATATACGTGAATTGCGACACCACCTTTTTCATAGAATCAGTGTCGTGAAAGAATCTTCAAGTTATCACCTTACATCAAATAACACATACTTACTTACCCCATGAGAGAAGGCAGAATCACTGATTACAATATGGCTATTGTACCCTATGGGTCCGGCTTATACAGAACTAAACTTAGTCACACAAGTTCGAGCCATAGGAACGGAAGAACTCCGTGCTATAGGTGAAATTGTATCAGGTAGTCGACCACGTGGCTTTTCTATTTCAAATATCAATAAAAATTGGAGTGGAAACAATTTTTTCGAATTCGCAACAGTTCCCATACACATTCTTCTAACTACATTTTCTTTGCCCTTGAAGAGAGCGGACGGATAAACGCTAAGTGATCTGGATTGTCTCGTCCAGTTTATTTCGGTTCATATCGATACGACTTTATGTATGTACTGAGAACCGTATTGTATGATCCGAAAGCGATGGCTGTTAATTTCCCATTGCAAACAAGGAATTACGAAAAATGAGTCAGCAATCATCAAGTCATCACCGTTGAAAACCAACTTTAAAAGTTAACGAACTTGAAGTTGCTTTGCAGTTTTATTATAGCTAAGCCCGTTGACTTTTCGTATGGCATTTCTCGTTCTCAGGATTGTGAAAAACCGTCAAGGTTCGGACCTTGTAGAGGCGTTTTCTCATGGAAATGTTTGCTGCGCGAATCAAAAGGGTTTCGTGACTGAACCGATCGGCTGGTGGGGTCCTAACGAGTCGTCGATTATTTATGTGCAGTGACATCAACGACGGGTCGAGCGGAGTCGGCGGATCCCGGTGGTGATCAAATAGATGACGAAGCACGTCAATATTCTGAAATAATTTTCGATGTAGCCTTCCCATTTGATGAGCCTTGAGATATCAGAGGTGCATACATCTCATCGTTACGGCCAAATTAATGTTCCCCCAGTGACTGTAATGTTTTCCTTAACAAAATGCTACAGTATGTGGTTATACTGATGGATTTTGAACATTTTATTGGACAAATTCAACTCTACATAGGTTTGTTTTTTCAAAATGAACCTTTTAATCGAACAAAAACAGCAACGAACAAAATATTAATACCCCTTCATTCCAACCGCCGAATTATGTATGTCACGAGTCAAGATCTGTAGATTTTAAAAATCGGATTAAATAAATCTTGTTCCTCCGCTGTCCGAAACTGGTTTTCTCTAAACACTACAGGTTCTTAGTTACTGTAAACTTTGGTCAAGAACCACATTAGAGGCTTAGTTGGGTATGAAATCTCTGCATGGCTCTTAATCAATCTTTATTTGATGTAGTAGAAGGGCTGAAATATTAAAAACGCTGCAAATTCTTTCACTGGGGTTTATTATTCAATCGGCTTGCGTTCATGATTTGAATTTCTACTAAGCTTTGGAGTGTGCGTGTTTCACAGGATAGGGCGATTATTGAATTTCAGGAGGCACACAAATAATATCAACTGATCAATCCAAATAGGTATTTTGGTCGAGAACAGATTCACGTGCTCCATGTATATCTCCTGAAATTCAATAATCGCCCTATCCTGTGAAACACGCACACTCCAAAGCTTAGTAAATTCAAATCATGAACGCAAGCCGATTGAATAATAAACCCCAGTGAAAGAATTTGCAGCGTTTTTTATTGCAGATTCGGATTCTACACCCTTTGAAACGTAAACCATGAAATTTTCAGGGGGGTTAGAATTTTTTTTTTTGTGATAGTTAGCGATTGCAATGGTTTATTATTGAATAATAAACCAAAAAAACTGTTTCCCGTCAACATTCTATTACCATCGTATATATTCTATACCGAAAAACTCAATAAGATGCTGTTTACGCAGGTGATAGGTTCAATTCACTAGTCAGGTATATCCGGCTGTTGAATCCTCATCGATTGTGACTCTTCAATTGCTGTGGGGAGACGTCTCGACGCGTCGGTTATGGACCAGAGCTACCTGTGCGGAGAACGCCCAGCTCATCGCTAAAAATAATTGCTTAGTCCGCTGGACCTCCGTGGAACTAACCCGAGACAACCGGCCCGGCAAGACTTTTGATAATAGCGGGAACTGAGTGGCTTCCACCGGATTTATTGAGCTGTAACTCACCGTAAACGGACCCTCTCAGTTGCTTTCAGGCGATATTTAATGTTGACCCTGCGTATCAGGATGGTGAGGAGAATAATCCGTAATTTACAGTCCACGGGTATATCTAATAAGGTAGAATAAACCCTAAATATGAGGGACTTAGATGCAACGTTATTTAACAACAAATCAAATTAAGATGTAAAACTACTTATCCAGCGTGAAAGAATGCACGTAGCATGGGAAGATTCAATGCTTCCCTGACATGAAATCCTAATCACTAAAATTGCCCATCGTGTTAGTGCTGCACTTCGGAAAATGAATGTCTTCATTACCTCCCTCCCAGAATTTCAACAATCGGTTTAAGATGCATTTTGGGTGCAGGAACATCAGTAATTTTTAAGGCATGTTTATTAAACTTGGGCCGAAAATCAGAATCATGAACTTCGTATGTAGAGATCACTTTTGAACAATCACTAAGGTTGAATTGAGGGGAAAATATCACTTTTCACGTGTGTCATGATCAGATTTTGTCTCTATCTTCTCGTTAACAAGCAAGTAAACCTAATATAACAATGAATTAAATAACTGTTGCGCTCTTTTATCTTCCACTTAAAAAAAAAAAAAAAAAAAAACTAACAGCGCTATGAGACCTGCGAATCAGTGTTCTCGGTACCGTATAAATAAACTATTTTAGGGGGTGCGGAGGGGAAGCCACCCACCCTTGGTAGCCCCTATTCCTGTTCGCGATTTTCCTAGACTTTACACACAATTTCATCGGACTCCAGAATTTCACCTGTCCCCGGTTCACCCCATCAAAATATGGTCACCTTATATGTGCTGTCCATATGACCTGGTAATACCACACAAGTAGGATCCACTCAGTTTAGTGATGTCATAACGGAATTGCTTAAATGTCTCGGATGCAGAGCATAGCGAGCACCTATGTGGGCACCTCTTGTTAAAGCCGGTCATTCTCAGGTCGTGGGTAGATGCAGTAGCCCCCTGCAGGCAGTTCCTTCACCTCGCGGCAAAAAGGACGGCGGCTGATCTCCCGTAGCACCGGCTGCAATTGTTCGTCCGACTCAACAACTATTTTTCCCTCCCCTGTTATTAGGTTCCTATCATAATCGAGTAAATGCGTAGGCAAGTGAATCTATTGCTGGTTGGAGGGAAACCCCTTGCGAACGTGGGGTGAAACCGCTTGTCCCGGGTAAAGCTATCAATCGTGAGTCTTCGTATCCAATTTACTGCTCACAATCTTCATCTCCCACTTAGTCTGCATGAAGGAGTTTCAGTCATGCAGTATGATCGTACTATCTATTTTCCCAAAATTATCCTGAAATATTTTGCACCCCCGCAACACTTTTAGCTACGTTTTTAGGTAGGCCTACTCATTGCGGGCTCCAGATAGATATCTATAAGAGGAAACAGCGGTTTTGGCTGTAGTTACAACACTGGCCGCTAGAAACCGCAATAGTCAGTTTTCCTTGCGGCTAGCTGCAAGAACAGTGTCGCAATTTATATTAAAAATACACGTAACATTATGACGCATGAAAGACTAAAATCATTTTTTGGTTTATTTTTTTCAATAATGTGAATTTCTTTTGTAATCGGCCAAGAAAAGCACATGAACCCCTTAAAATTTGGTTTACGTTTCAAGATGTGTGGATTTCTAAAATGGATATAAAAATAAACCGTTTGTTCTCCATCCAGAGCTTTTTTCCGAAACTATTCGACCAAATTTAATAAAACTTGAGTCAAAAAGTACATTTGGGGGCCCGTTGGGAATGAATTCTCGGTCAAAGTTTGTCAATCCTGAAGGGAGAAATCAATGGACTTGAACGTTGAAAAGTCTGAATGTTGAAAACCTTCGGAATATTACGAATATTTTCATGTTCGTCATTGATAGACATTCCTGTAATGAATTGAATGAGCCCACCCGGATTCCTTTGCATTGTGTGAAGAAATGTTAGCGTGAACTTCCATGGGTGTGGTAAAAATCTCCTTGTATCATGTGAGGTTAAAACTATTTTGGTCTCAGAACTCTTTTTTCAAATTTTATACAATAAAACTTACATTTTGCAACAGTTAATTGTGACACAACTTATCAGAAACTTTTGATTGCGTTCGGGCGAGAAAATGAGAATGAGATTTATTGGGCGAACAATACCGACACTAACTACTGAATGTGATAGCTTGCTGTTTTAACATATGTCGCCTTTGATTGGAAGGCACAGTAATCAGAAGTAGCCTCTGAGTACCTACTAACCCAACACGGAAATTAGGAAATTCTTTTAAAAAACATTTTACGGGATACCATTCTTGAAACCGGTGTATGTTGAACCGAATCCTCTTGAAATCAAGGACCTTCAGAACAAGGTTAAAAACATCAGACTATCATATATTTATGTTTATGATATTGAGCTTACATATGTTGTACCCCAATTACAAAACAATAAAGAGTAGCGTTCGAAGAGAGTAAATCGGTAAGCACATGAAAATTGCAGATGAAATGAAACAATACTGGAGCTCAATTTCCACCTATAAAGTAGGATTCGCCGTCTGATTTAAATAAAAAATGAAAAAAACCTGGGAATCATAATTGTCATTGATGTAAGGATGGAATGATTCGCAGTTGGTTCATCAATTATTGATTCACCAGGAATAAACAACAGGATGATAATTGATAATTAATTTAAACAACAAAATTAACAAAAGGCCTATAATCATTATTATAGGCCTTTTTTTGTAATTTTGTTTTATTGATATTGTCGTTTGATTGATATTATTTTTGGTTTTGACTTTCGACGTATTATTGATTTTGGTTCATCAATACGTAAAAAGGTTGATGAATTCACCAGGAATTAAACAACATGATCTTTTTGATGTGGTTTCAATTGATAATTATTTTAACGTTTGACCCGAATAGTTTTCTAAAAATTTGTGGAAACGAGTAGTAGTGTACGGTAAAAGAATGATAAATGAATCGTCTGAAGGAATCCTCCCATGCCCCAAATACGGAGCCAAAAGAAGCCGATGCAGTTAGGAGGAGCGCTGCAAGTAAAAATGTTTCGAACGGACTCAAACACAAAGGACTCTGATCGCGAAAAACCTGGACGGTTTCGTGATGGAATCAGGTGGAACGGTGTAAACACATGGCGGTCACACGTCCGCGGTCCAGGTGCTGGGAATGACGAATGTCCCGCGGAGATGCGAGTATTTCTCGGGACACGTTCGAGTTGTGAAGGAACCTTGAGAAGGGCCGGTTCTCATTATTAATATCCAGACGCGTGCTTCGGCGGAGCGACAAAAGCGTGAGCGCGAACGACGCGACGAGACGTGCAAACATGTCGAAAGGAGCGTCCGTTCCCAATCCTGCTAATCCAACGGTCAAAGCTGTCGCACACGGGACATTTTTATCCGCAAGACATTTTTGAGTACAGGGATTTCGGTAGGAACTGCATCTAAAAGAACCTCACACACCCCAGACAAAGAACGGCTGGACAATTCACCCAGAGCCAAGCATGTTTTTTGGCAAACTTTTTCCATTCATAACCCTTGTCTACGCCTTGTTGGTGAGGTTGCAGTAATACACCATTTTCAAAAACACCGACTTATGAATACAGTACAAACCTTAACTGGGGTAGACGGAGTGGGGGGTACCTCGGATAATCGGAACACCTTTACATTTATGTACATAATTACATATTCAAAACACAGGAGAAATCCAATTACAGGATTGAGGTACAGGATGTTGTGATGGATATGGTTAGTTGGCCCCTTCCCGATTTTAGAATCTGTCGCCTTGGGAGATGAATCGGACGCCTGCAAGCGTCTGGATCATCCTCTGAGCGTGGCAGAGTATAATAATGCATCCACCTCCTCGGAAGGGGCAACTAGACCATTCCATCACTTCACAAAGTGCAGAAATATGTTAGAGTCCAGAGCAATGCCACCAAATCAGTGAGGGGGAAGTCAATATTGCTGGGTCATCAGAGGTGAAGGGAACGTCATTGTCATCGTCTGGGTTGATTAAGTTATTCCAAGCCAATACTTACAGTACTTTATTTGCATTATCACACTATTAGACTATATTTATACTTTACACAGATTAACTTAATTTAAAGAATTGAAACTAGGAATTAAAGAAAAGTTTGATTTAAGAAGATCAATTTACAAGGAGAGCTAGGAAGTAAGTCCCTTAAACTCGAAATTTCACACAAATTACCACTTCACTGTTGGTAACGCCTCCGAAAATGTACCGAGGGAGGAGCAATTGACGGTAAAATTGGGAGCAAGGGCAAGATCTAGCTAATTTATGCAAGGGAAAACTCGGAGTTCATTGGACTTTAGGTTTCCCAAGGAATGAATGAGAAACGAGTGACTTTGACTAAATGCAAGGAATTTCCAAGTTGTATGTTATGTGCGGATATAGGATAAGGAGTTGGTTTAGTGGTAAAAGGGTAAATAAAAAGTTGAGGAGATAATCAGGGGGAAAAATAAGGAATGGCCGGTTACAGTTGTCAACCTACTTATTGGAAACCTAGAGAAAAATGAGGTGTTTCAACTGGGTTCAAAGCTCTGGTTTGAACAACCCTACACAGAGTGCCTTACATTATATCCGTCCAACATCACCCACGTATTCTACAACTGATTTGTAACAAAAAGTGCATAATAGTTTTTTTCTTACTCAATCAAAAATCCAACTTTTTCACTTTTAAAACGTTTTTCATGGTTTCGACCTTAATATGAAGTCACTAAACACGTCATAACTCCCTTAATATGAAGAGTCAAGCAAAATCCGTGTACATCATCTGTAAGAACGTGGAATTTCCGGTCTTTTCAAGATCTAACAATAATTTTTTTAAGGAACTTGAAGGCGAAAATGAACCCAAAAAGTTAATTTGGAAAAGCAAATCTGGAATTTATTTATTATTATTATTATTTTATTTTATTTTTTTTTTTTTCAAAAGTAAGTTTGGTAAGTTCACATAATGTTGGTTTTCTGATGACAACCATGAAAATGGTTGCACTCTTAAAACCCCTACGAATTGCTGCACAGAGGTTTATTATTTCTATATTAGATAGCCCTTCTATGTAAATCACTCACCTAAATATATATCACACTCCATACCGTGTAATTGCATTCAAGATGAAAATACTTGAGCGGACGCTAGCCACAAGTCCTGACCTCCCGATATACGGGCTGTGCCGCCTGGCTCTCCAGCTCGGCCGTCTATCTGACCGTAGACCTATTTTCATTACCCGAAGATGAGGTTTTTGAAATAGTGAACAAACGGATGAGCGTACAGTAACCCAAGTGGTCTCATCCGATTCACGGAACTAATTCCTACATAAATCAAACTAAAAACTACCCTCGCGTCAAAAGTTTTTGAGATTTCGATTTTTTTCAACTTTTAACCCTTCATTTTAATCCCTTAGTGCTGGTTGATAATCATGCCGAGATTAATGCTACATTCCCGATCAATGTTGGAAAATTTCGTAAAATTTAGTACCTTAGTTTCGAAGAAACACGGACGGAGGACCTACGGATTTTTTCCCACCCATTTTTTGATATCTACGTACCTTGAAACGCAATCCAACTTTTTGAGGTAGTTAACGTTATTTTCTTCCATGTTTGATTACGAAGGTTCATTATTGAAAATAATTAACCGAAAACGAGCGAAAGATTCAACTTTTCAATGGCGTAACCAGTTTTTAATTTTTAGGCAGAACGGTAAAGACTGTTATTCCCAAGGGGAGGGGAACATCGAGAGGATTGGTCCACATTCCCATAAAATTAATTTAAAAAATTTAAGAAAGTTGCAAGGGTTTCTCGTCAGTCACAGGTGTTTGTTGAACAAGGAATTGAAGCTCTCGAAGCGTGCATTTAAGTTGTCATCTCTACCAGCCTACAAGTTTACTTATTAGTTTCTGCAATTAACTTTCTGCTGATCATTAGACATTACTTTTCCACATCGAAGTTCTATGGTTATCAATTGAACGTATTTTAGATCGCCTGTACAAACTGAAGTCCAAAGTAGAGATTTTTCTCCTTCAGTGTGGCAAGCAAGAGATACATATAAAATGTACTGCCGACAAATTGTTACTCTACTTTGCGGTATCTCGTGGATTTCTTCGAAACCATTAAAAACTTTAATTTGTCTAGAAACATGAACGTCTGATGAATGACAGACATTACAATTAATGGTAAGAGCTCATCAGAATTGACCTGAGAATAAAAAATGCTGATGAACTGCTAATGCGGGGAATGACCAGGATGATTCGAACTTCCATTTCCCGTTCCTCAATCCGCCCACACATCCACTCACTAGACAACGTGGGCTGGTGGCAGTACCGTTGACTATGAGAGTTAAACTGTAAATATCACTCGGTCATTTTAAAATATGCTGACGAGATTGAAAATGAAAATTCTTCATTGACAAGGGAGGAGCCCCTACAAGGCCACAGTCATCAAAATAAATTACTTGTTACGGTCAACCATTTTTCAATGCAGGTGAAATAGTACGTATTCTATGTATTGAGGTCCTTCAAAAAAACTCCTTTTTTGGAGGTCGTTACCTTTAATTCCTTCCCAGGCACATTTGACTGCCCGACCTGAGCACCCTGTCGAACCAAGCACTATATGCCCAGTGTACAGCATTCTTACCCATCGTCAGGAACTACCTGAGACCCAAGCACTATCTGCTTGGTAATCACTAGTTAGGTATTGACATCCCAGTCTGTTGTGACGGCCTAATGCCGTTTACCTCAGCCAAAGCTGGAAGGTCTACCCTTCCCCACCACGTTTTGGCGAATGAGAGGAGCGTCTTAGCCTCTCCCGTTTTAATAACCCTAGGATCAATGGAAGCCCGTCCCCAGATTAGAAAACGCTGTTTTGCCAGCACAGGGCAGTGGCAGATCAAATGACACGCAGTCTCATCCTCTGCCCCACAGAACCGGCAGAGGGTGGTGAGTTTGATGAATCGAATGAACTATACGATCATCTGTTCTCTCACCATTCGAAAAAACGTTATACGATTTTAAGAAAAATAACGCTATCTCCAAGATACAATTCACTTCATGAGAGCAAGCAAAACAATTCTTCTTGCCAGCGTTTTTATTCGACCTCGTTAAATTTCAATTCTTTTATTTGTGAATTTCTACGTTCATTTCCCAAGGTTCTGTCTCTGGTTTTAAAATCCAGTTCTGGTAGTCCGATGATCTACTTTGGAGGATTATCTAGTACAGAAGTAACGAACCTTTGTGTCATAACTTGCAGTGTTTTTATCGTGAATTAGAATTCTACGTAAAATCATGAAAATACACCCCTTCAAACGAATATTTTTCATTGCGTCCAACCCCTATCTTGACTGCATAAAGCCTGGAAAGTACGCGTAATCGTTGAGTAAATATGCATACCACACCACGGAACGACTACTGCGAAGAACTCTCCATCTTTCCTGGATGTTTCAACTAAAGGTATCATCAGGCGATTACCTCAATAATGATATGTTTTCGTTTCCCCTTATAAAGTAAGGAATGTAGACAGATGTTTAAAAGGGATAACAATAGAATACGAGGCTTGAGGTCACTAAACTTGTATGGGAAGAGATGGTGAAAGAAGTGCGAGTGCGAGCTTGATAAACCTTCGAGAAACTAAAGAAACTGCAGTTGACTTTATCAGATGGTTCGTGGCAGCTATTATAATTTCCAGCATGAGGCTCGGTAGAGACGTTCTTTCTATTATGATTAGTGGGTACCTTGAATCCGTGCGTATTCGCTCTTCAGGTAAATCACACGTTCAAAGGACCAAAGCTCAGTTGCGCAAGGCGACGTATCTGATTCATTTTCACTCCACCTCCGGCGAGAGACGCCCATAATCTTCAACGGTTCGCTCACAGCAGACTTGGAGCTGCGGTGAGTCCGGTGCCGGGAAAGATTTCGTATCACACACGAATGGTGATCTCAGCCCTTGAGAGATGAAGGGATACCGCATTGGTTAGCCAATACGACCATGCTTGACCATTATTCATCTACTACTTACAGGACGCTGACTATTGTCAGAAGACAGAGGCATGTAGGATTGACTTATACCGTTATATCAAATTTCTTCAAGATTCAGTACGAGAAACATCACAGAACTCATGCGTTAAGCTGCAAGTCAGAACAAAAGGAGCTGCACTGAAACCTGCGCTATTTCGAATGATCTTCATCAGACTAATATCTTAGACAACAGTTATACTAGAATGGAAGGGATTCATCCAAGATTAGCCTAGTTTTCAATTATATGGAACTCCCATATTTCGGACATGACTAATTGTAAGTTTAGAGAAACCTTCCAATAATATTGTTAATCAACCATGAAACCTACCAAAGGGAAAATTGGAACCTCCTACAACTGCATGAGAATCCTACCAGATTGAGAGAAACAGTAGTCTTCCATTTGCTGTCCGCTGTCCAAAGCTTTTATCCAAAACCAATGGATCGAAGTTTACGAAGTTAGGCTCAAAAATCATCCATCGACCGGGGATTCACCTGTGGTCTCGATGACATGGAAAATCAAAAACGCTGCCAATATTACATATAGTTTTGTAATTTATGTATTAGATAACCACTCTGAAAAAATCACATAATATATTATATTATGTGTAGCCTGTGGCATATTAACTAAACACCCAAAATGGTGCAATATACTGTATACAGACACTACTTAGAAATCCATGACTGAAATATAACGATATAAAACAAAACCTCTACTTGTCCACAATTATATAGGTAAAATAAGTCTTGAAAACCTTGATTTTAAAACGAAATCTTGAAAACAACATCCCACAGCTATTGCATCAGCTGATGCAATCTCACAAGGTACTAGGATATTTTTACTGTGTACAAGTACGTTCCTACTCACGTTTGTGTTGATGCTATTATTTCTTCCAAGTTCCAGCCCTTAGAGAGACTGAATGGATGAACGTAAACCGGTCTGTGTGGAGTCATTCGATTCATGAAGGGCATTCTATCAATAAGGGACGTGAGAACATCAGTGTTATTTCGATTGTTTTGATATTCAGATTTTTCGATATTTTAGCCATTTGACTCCGCTTAGGATTGACTGAGAGCGTTGCTGAGAATTCAGCTCCAACTTGATATCAGCATCAGACGTGATTTTGTGGCCCAAGTTTCATTCACTTCGTTCAGTAGCATGAGAGAAAAGCTGCCGGCGTTCGTAAGACGGTCGAATTTGTTTGAGTTCGATTTTCGTATTCTATACATCTTGGAACGTAAAACACCAAATTTTGAAAATAATAAGCACTGAGATACAGTGCTTGATAGGGTTGGGTTTTGTGCTTCAATGCCTCAAATACTTAACGTTTGATTTTAGCTTCTTTCCAACAAAACCTATATTCTTGGGATTCGAAATTTTGCGTTTTGACACTGCGGAGCTGCTGTAATCTGGTGCTTTTCGGAACATTCCCTTGGGGACTGCTAGAGAGCAATGACAGCATTGCGATGCTGCTCAGATAAGCTGTTTGAAATCAAGGAATAACTTCTTTCATAACCAACATGAGCCACTGAAATTTAAAATGAAGCCAGTGGGGCTGCGCTATCGAAATGAGGCGAGAAACAGAATTTAATAGATAAGTGCAAATATCGTCTGTCCTATTCGCCCCACACTTCCACGTTACTGCAGAACTACCTTGATCAGCTGTTCTAGTTGGCCGAAATCAACTATCTGAACTGCAAAGTCAAATTTGTCTTTAACCAACCTAAGCCCAGTATGGGCTGCACGTTGGAAATGAGGTGTGAAACTGGGTTGAATGTCTGAATGCAAATATTCTCCATTCTATCCACCATTCACTCCTGATAATACGACTGAAATAACCCTTCGTAATGCTGCAGAACTACCTTGATCAGCGGTCCCAGCTTACCCAAGTCAACTGCCTGAACTCCAAGGCCTACTTCGTTCATAACCGATCTAAGGTACTGCAATTTTAAATCAGCTCAGATGGGGCTGCACTTTGGAAATGAAGTATGGAACTGGATTTAATAGGTATGTGCGAAAATCTTCTGTTCTGTTCACCTTAGTTTTCTAATTATTGATCTAAAAACAAACCTTGTTGTCATTGTGGAATTGCTCTGATCAACTGAGTAAGATCCGAAGCTAGTCTCCATTCTATTTATTTTAAGATGCAAAGTTGTTTTTTAAAACTGCCTCTTTGGATTGCTAGATAGCAACTGCGTAAACCAGAAGATTAGAATCAGAGGGTTCCCAAAGGTACATAAGCCATAAAGCTACATAAGTTCCTACTTAAACGACTTTCAAAGACCCACATTTCCAGATGAGAATGAACGGATTAATCGAAAAGTTGGATAAACCAACTACCATATAATGGAACATGGTACTCTTTAACACAAGGATTTGTAGAAGTATAGGGAAAAATTAAATAATACATCCAACGAGGATTAACAGGAATTCAGCAAAGTAGTCATACGTTTGAGGCATCTGGTGATCCAGGCAGAGTCCCTTGTCAATTGTTGTTATTCCTGTTCTTTCCAACTATTCTGGATGATGGAGAGGTTTTTTTTTTCAAAAACTGTTATTCCGGTGTTTTTTGTGACTAAAAACACTGAAACACTGTGAACGAGAACGTTGGTAAGCATTAAAAAATAACTAAAAATCGATTATGAGATTGTAATGAACGGCGGCCAATTTTTTTCAAAGGCACAGAAAGTATTTTGAACCGTTCTGAGTGCTATTGAGGGTGTACACGGTCGTATTTATGGCTTTTCGCTCTACTTTTTATTGCCACTTCCCTACGCGTTCCCTTTCCAACTTGCCGTGGGGCTACTTGAGCTCCGCAGCTGATGGGATAAGTACTGTCGTAATAAGCCTGACCGGAGTTCATTACTACGCCTGACGGTAAAAATTGACTCGAGAGAGGGAATTTCCTCCGTTTTGCGGTTCGAAAACTGAAGATGGTTACGTTCCAAAGATTGAGCTATTTCTGAAAATTATCGTTACTCCTCTTCGTTTCTTTCGTTCGGCCCGCGGGATCGAATTACGGTGTGTAACGTAATGAGAAAAACGTAACGGTGGAAGGGACGAAAAATTTTAACCGATGGGTTTGACCTTTTTCTCCTTAAAGAGTCGGTACGAGTTGCTAAGTACGGAGATAAGAACTTCTTGGTTTATCCCATCATTTTCGATAATACCTACTTAGAACAGCAAAAGCCATTTCAGGGAACAAGATGAGTTCATCACATAGTTACTTAGTTCTTTTCTCACAAAACTCATTACACCTTTCCACTAATAAGAAACTCCGTGACATTGGTTACTCAGAAAAATTGTGTTGTACCTATTACGTATGTCACGATTCACTATGTTTCCATTCATAACTTTTGTTTGCTATAACCAACCAGCAGTTCTTCCGCTTTTCGAAGGATTCATCCAAACACTGTTCAGATAAAGCAATTCTCAAAGGCCCTTGTATAGTAATCCAGCTGCATGGTAATTCTAGAAGTCAGTTGCTCACTCGTCGTATTGAAAATTTGATTTTAAACAGCGTTTACGAAGTTGCTTCAATTCAAATTGTAGCATCGCCGATTCAAGGAGAAAAAAGTTGACCCCAGTGGGAACGTAGGTATTTAATGAGTATGCCAGAAAACACGTAACCTGCAGATTCCAAAACGCTTCATTCCGAAAGCAGTCGGGATATGTTGAAGCAGCATAATGCGTTGACATCCCCTCCAATCAAGCGTTTATTTTTTTTCAACTTAATCACTTAATTCAAACCATTGGAAAACTGGATTTTATGCAACAATCTCGGAGTGCAGCAACATTGAGTGCATGGGAAAGAAGTTATTCCCTGGGCGTTCTCAGTTATTGAGGGCAGTTTCACGACTTCTCTTGTCCTGGTAATGACGAACGTATTCATTGACGAAGTAAAAGAATAGTTGCTGAAACCCTTAAGCACATTTAAACCAATTAACTAAGAAGGGACTGAAACACAGCCTGGTCCTTCTCACTGTACAATATACTTCTAAATCATAAACTTCCTTTCCAGTCTTCAATGTTCGATATCATCAGAAGATGGCTGACCAGCAACCCCTTCACAGAGTTTCTAATAAGCATAATTTGGTATACGTAGGTACGTGTTTGTACGTTCGTACGTATGGAAAATGTCAGCCACGGAATTCTTCAAACTTCATGGTTCAATCTAAGAAAGATAATTCGGGAAGGTCCAACCAAACATATCCATCTCAAATAAGATGGAAGAAGTGGTAACCTAGAAACGAGGAGGAGGAGTGTCGATCAACAACACTACCTAAGTGGGAGGTGCAATTCTATCCTTCTGGGCAGCGCTCTGGAAGCAGCACCATGTCATTCTTCAAGATGCTCCTACATTACTAACCAATATGTTTTTTCATCGGGTTCTACACCTGTTATGACGGTTTCGTAAGTAGGAAAAATATGACCCACCAATGGGCATGTGCTTCAAAGACCACTATGCGGAACACATTAGAAGAGATTTACAACACGGTAAGGTCAATCTCAACAACATTGTATTTTTAGAAAGACACAAGTTAAGAAGCCCAAAGACAAAATTATTTGAACAACCCAAGGATCGCCATTTGTGTCTGCTCCAGCAGCTACGAATGTTTTGTAAGTGGGGAAATAAACTCTCTTACGGCTGCGCGCTTCGAGAACCAGGGTGGTGTACAAATCAAAAGAGTAGTCTATTCTATCGAAGATGGAGTACATCGACATCCATCCAAATGGGCTTGGAAACGTGTTGGACAGCACGCCGTAAAAGTACCCGCCGCAGTACAGGGCGTTTCCTTCATCTCCGTTGGACGGGCCGCCTAATCCCAAGCTAAGGGTGCAGATTTTCCCGGCCGCGATGAAATGCCTTTCGGTCATGTTGCACGTTTTATTTTGAAGGCGGAGGCACAGAAGAATGACACAATGCGACGGCGGAGCTAGCGTCAGGTGGCTGTAGAGAAGCATCTCCGAGAAATTGTTATTCCTTCGAAAAAATTCAAACACTGTAAAACTAATACTGTGGAACCCTTTTGACAGTTGTAAAACTCTGCGAAATATTACAAAGAGGCTAAAATCACTGATCGATGTACTCGTAAACTAGACGTGGTCTGTGGTATATCTGAATTTGGCACCTCGGGACGCCATTTTTTTCATTTTAATTTTTTTAAATATTTTTTATTGTTACAACTATAAAGAATATAATACGTCTAGTGGGGGCTCTTTTTATGGCTTCTGGAATGGATATTACAAGATACGACGGCGCTAGGAGCCAAGTTCAGCTAATGAACCATTATATACATACAGTGATTTATGTACAAGGATTATTTTAATCCAGAAATAATTAACTTCTGTGTAAATATTTGCAATGTTTTTTTTTACTATCATCATCGACATTTGGACTGCGGTCCAGTACAGTCCACTCTCTGTTAAATACAAATTTTGTATTGACATTTCTGCCATTTCTATCCTAATCATACGTACTGGCTCGTTTTTCCCCAGCCCATGATGGTGCAATTAGCTTGGGATTCAATGATTTCGTCCAAAGCATCCCTCCAGACTCTTCGTTCTTTCGTCCAGAAGTACAGCGAATGGATATTATGCGTGAAGTGAAACATTGTGCTTGCCTCTATCACTCCGGTGTCGTGGATCCAAATGTCGTAGGGCGTGTCGGCGCACGATGGATGAGGATAGGAATCCATCGCTTCCCTGGATTGTCCGCCTTCGACCGAATAGATCCAACGAGATCCTAGGAATGAATCGTTACATTTTACTATTGGAAGGCTGATATTCCTTAGAGATACCCAATGGAACGTGTCACTACACTATGCGCATATGTCGGTTTCTAGATTCCTCATAAAATACTAAAATAATGGAAAGGAATTCATTGCGAGTATGTGGTGAATGGTATAAATTAATATCCGAACGATAATCTTCTCAATTTGAATTTTTATCGAGTCTCCACATCCTATATGTTTTTTTTTTAAAGTCGGAGATGAAATGTCAGGTGAACGAGATTTCAAAAATGGACAAAAACCACCATCCCGAGCTGAAGAAAACAAATATATGAGGAGGCACCTCGATCTTCGTATTTCTGAAAAAAAGACATAGTTATAATATGAGTGGATCTCACCAGTATATGAAAAGACTGCGGAGGAGGGTGTCGAGTCTTATTTAACGTGGGATCAAATTGGGTACAACCAAACGTGAGTAGATGATGGCCGGCGAGTTACTGGCCTCTCATGAGACCACCTTGGACTACCTGATATACACAAGGAGCCCCTCACAAAGATCTCTCGATTGTTTATCATGATTTATTATTACCCATTGCCGAATCGGGCGTGACACGCTTCATGTAGTCTAAGCTCAAGCTGCTTCGTATCTCATCAAATTATCACGTTTTTAAACCTAAATGAATCATACCCCGTCATTACTTTCGATCTGAGACAAACTGACTCCATTGAAATTCGTCGCTTTCAACTAGTTTTTAGGACATCTCTGCAGGGGTTTTCCCTTGAAACTCCAAAAGCTTTGTAGCTAACACCACCCACAATTCCAAATCCAATAATTCCAATAACTTGATAACTATTCAACAAAAGAGATAGTCAGTCTCTTTGGTTCCATTGCTGATTGACTAAACATTTGACCAAGAATATCAGCTTATCACTTATATAAAACACCACAGTGATTGGAAATTCAATAAAAATATTATAGGAATGAAACCAGGTCGGCCTAGAAACAGTCAGCAATTTGGGCTGACTTTTTTTTTTTGCCTTATAGGGACAACAAATCAGCCAGTCACTTCTAGAACAAGTATCAAAAGTTTTTCGCTTGTGAGAGGACGGACTTCCTGCAATACATCTTTTTCTTTGTTTGTTGTTGCCTTGAAGCTGTTTGATGGTCAGCAGAGCGAGCTGAAACTGTAGCTCATCCAGTAGGCTCCCACTGAGTTGACTGTTCAGAGCCAGAAACGATCTGGATCGCTTTCGTTCTGCAAGTTGATTCCATCCTCTAGGTTTGGATTGTCTTCCTCAGAACTTGGCACGCAATCGTCATTTGGGTGGACATTAATGGCATACATAATCGCAGAATCAAACTGATTCCATCTCACCTGCAGCATTATTATCGTGGAGTCATTTTGACTTGTAGGACTCATGCAACAGGTGCGTTCAATTGATAGCAACGATGTTGATGTGACAGTGGCTGGTGTATGGGTCGCTGTCTGGGAAACCCGGTGGAAGCATAGCTGTTAAGGGAGCGACATGCTGCGGATTCTCGTCCACTGGGAGCGGAATGCTGCGAGCTTAGTCTGCCCGAATACGTCCGAAATCACTCGATAGGTCCAACATGTGATTTGGATGTGTTCCGCCTCCTTTAAACCGCACGACCATTTTCGTACGGACACACAAAAATCCCATTTTGTTCAGATTTTCGGACGAACTGGTACTAAACAGAAGTTGTGAAACATGAACGCTCAAGACCATATTTTGCTTGTACAATTAATTTCTGCGTATTTTGAGGTTTGTGTAGATGTTTTCAAGAACGAATCTAAGAGTTTTTTCTCAATTGATCGTCATCGATTTGAAGGTCACAGGACAGACGAGAAAATTTGACGAACCTTACTCTTTTTTCGAAAATATGATTCAACCATATTTTCCGTGTTCGTCCTCTAAATCGGTAATAAATTAAAGGAGTTAATTTCAACGCTAAAAGTTCGTCTTCAGAATACCGTTGGAACGAGGCATTTCATGTACGCGGAGTGGATCAACGGAACATCACGTTCGCAGGATTTTGGAAGAAGGATTCGCACGAATTCGTTGCTTCGCAGTTCGGAGCTTTCCGCTCTCAGTGGACAGCTAATATTAGCTAGAGCACGACGATACAATGCATAAAGTGGTGGTTGGAGTCATTTCCACTCCTCGATCGTATTCTAGGGTTAAATACCTGCCGCAAGAGTCAAGTTGTCTAAAGGATAAGGACGGAAATCTTTCGTCCTGTTCCTGAGGTACTTCTCGGGGGTGGGCGGCTCGAAATGTCCGATGATCTGACAGGACGTAAAGACGTGGAACGGAGACACTAAAATTCCACCCCCAAAAACGTTACCGTTCCTAAGGATCGCAACCGAATTAGGAAATTCGCCTGTTCGAGCAACAAGACCCAACCGGATGGCAGACGCCGAAAAAAAATTCGCCGCCCAACAAAATATCAACGTAATCCTTTTCAAATGCACCTCACATCTTCCCAGAATCATTTCTGTGGGCCGATACAAAATCATGTTGAAAACGTTGATTATCCAGATATGATTGTAGAGTAGCAACGGTCAAGTAACCCTGCAATATTATCACTAAAATTACAATTGAAGTGAGTCAATTTCTGTTGAGCTTGAGATGTTGAAGGTATAAAATTCAGAAACACTGCGGATAATTACAAGCGGTTTATTATTTCTGTATTAAAATAACCCATCCCTGTAAATCACTGATCCGTGTGTATGAGACGCTATCTGTGATACATCATCGAAACTTAGAGCACACACCTCATGTCTTGTGATTGCATTCTAGGTGCCTTACAGAGATCCTCATGAATCCTCATTGAAGAACCGAAAAGTTTCAAATCCACGGGCCTTCACGGAGTCATGTGATATTTTGCATTTACGGAGTCATGTGATCTATACATTCAACTAATCTGTTGCTGGAGAGTTATACTGCTTAGTTCCAGAAATTGCTAATAGAGTGAATTAGCTTCGATCATTGCTCATGTAACCCCACTGTGAAGTAAGTAATAAACTTGTCTGCTTCCCTCCTCTTCTTTGCTGCAATAACAGGAATGAAACTTGGGTTAATGATGGAATTGGGCTTTCACCTCCACGATGGTTCTTGCTGGGCAGATATGAATTTCAACTGTTGCAAAACACAGTTTTCTGAAGTTCAGTACAAGTGAACTTCTTTTAAAAGTAGGATTTGTTTGAATATACTGGTAAATTTAGTCAGTAGATACGAAAACTGACTGGTAGAGGCCCAGAGATGGATCTAGCTATAGAAATAAAATAGGTTTTATATCATAGAAAATCCTAATTGGAGCACTCCTTTGATATCTCGTTATTAATATGGATATAAGGTATTTGATCGATCTGACCGGGAGAATAGATGAGCCGAAGTCCTTTTAGGAGAGGATGGTGATTCGAAATCCTGGTCTCGAGGCGCAAGGCAAGTCCACGTGGTGAGAGGTATGGTGGAGCACCATACAGGATACCTCTGCCACAATAGTATCCAGGTCAGCAGCAAGTAGCGTGGTCGCAGGTTTGCTGATCGGGAGAATAAGTAGAATGGATGTCCGGGAACACTGCAAATAACGTATTCCAATAATTTCATCTGCTGGCGAATTGTGGGGTCCATCAGTCGCACTCATGTTATAGTGAATAGCAGGGACACATACGGATGGAATCAAATAGCGATGAGAAGTCGATGAAATAGGTGGTTTTCTTGGGATTCTGCGACCCATATACCACAGGAAATATAGAAATCCAAATATACGCCGGGAGATGCTGGGACTCAAGACGAAATTGAAATAGGCGGTGCAGCGTGATGAGAGCTGATGCGAAGACAGGTCGACGCGACGTGGCAAAGCGAAGGGACTGGATGTGATAAAGGCGACGGAACTCATCGACTTACAGGAGCTTGACGCACAATAACAACACTACGCTCGGTCAGTTCCTACGATAATGTAAATACGCCTACGGGATAAACATTAAACTTGTATTCTGAACAGGATTGGGTCGTTTGTTTCAACATTTGAAGCTGAGAAAGCGGACAAGATTGATCTCCTTTGCATATTGGTAGTTTTCGACTTCCTTTATTATTTTTGTTGAGATTCTAGACGTTAGTGTAATTAGGTATACTACCAATTAATAGCTGGAGGTCTTTCGTTGTCTCGTTTGCGACATAAGTTGGCTTTGTTGTCCAAAACAGTTGGAACAGTTAGGAACAGTACGAATGTAAGATGGAACTGTATGTAACGAACGCATCGTGAAGAACAATAGCACTGATGAAATGTCACAGCCTCCATGATTCTTTGTTTTTTTTACTCAATTTTTACAACTTACTTGCATTAAAAAAAAATCATGATAATGATCATGAAAAGATCATGATATCATACAGAACATTGAAAAAGTGATCAATTCTGGACTTCCTTTATTATTTTTGTTGAGATTTTAGACAC